>SRHC01002343.1:0-29580 GCA_004794325.1 Pomacea maculata
ATGCACAACGATCGATAATCAGCCTCCTTCTTCCCCACCTTTACCTGTACAGGCAAGGGTTACATGCGTGGTTGTGCATGTTCAGTCATTTGATCAGAAATGACAGGCAATATCAACAACGACAACCACGCAGGTGTTAGGTAAATGATTCTATCGTGATCGCTCGACTAACGACGATGGCGATGACTGTGGCAATTGATGCAAAAGGTCAGCTTCGTCACAACGACATCGTAAAACGAGATGCTTGTCTTTTATCGCCGCCGCCCGCCAAGAAGTTGCGGCGATGACTGCGCAAGACTCGAAACGACGAGCTCCAGCCGTAGCCGCAGAGTCCCGCCTGTGACGTGTTCGATCGCAGGGCAAAGGTCAGGGGGAAGAGAAGCACGAGAGACACTCAGACCTTTACGAACCTGGTTAATGCCCGTTGCATTAAATTATTAACCTTCGGTTTTTCTGTATTGACTGGCCCATCACTGCCAGTGCCCCCGACACTTAAGAGCGAAGGTCACGAGGTCATCGTTGATGGGAGTGCGTGCAGCGATCGAGGGCCGCGGTGGCGGAGTGTGGTGCAATGAGAAGAGTGCAAACACTGACCGCGGGATGAGAAGAGGTCTGGGAGGTATGGGGAAGGGGAAACAATCGTCCTCCTTCGACACCCCGCCAGTGAGTGCATGTCCTGAACCAGTGCAGACTGCAGCCGTTAGTTCTTTTCCAAAGTAGGCCAAGATTCAGTGTCGACACATCAACACCCAAACAACCACACCCTCCCCCCTTCCCAACATGGACATAGTCTTTTGTCGAGTCATCGCTCTCCACTTCAGTTTGTAACCTCCCCGTGCATCTGCGTCATGCAACCTCCCACCCACCACCACCACCACCATCAACCTACGTTTCTTAAAAGTACCTGTACCCTCAACATGTTTTCACACCTGTACACCTGTCATTCACCCTCGCAGCATTCTTACTCTGTGAAGGTGTCTCCTTTTACCTTCTGTCCTCCAAGAACATTGGGGTCCCCACCCCTGTCCACCCCAGGTATGGTTGTCACAGCTCGTGTCACACAGTAAGCTGGGTAGTACTAGTACATTAGGTACAACAGTTGTCGACCCTCACAGGTGAACCACGTGTCCACGTGACAGTCCAAGTGACTGCGGAGAAGACAATCAGACACCTGAGAACTTTCTTTCACACTCTTTCTCCACCCTAATGAACTCTATCAACTGTTTACGACAAGAATTACTGAAATATTTACACAACAACTTATTATCATTTGCTGAGGCCTCATAAACACCTCATTGACTTTGATATGTTTTTCTTCCCTTCAGGACCACCTACAACTATGAGTGACTTACTATTACTTCTGTAGATATTAATCCTTCACTCTCCTTTGATTTCAATGTTTATTTTAGCTTAAGCCACTAATTTACTTCATTCTATCTGTTTTCCTCTCCCATATCAGCTTTATTCTGCTTGCAAGTGTTCCCGCTCACTCATGCCACAGAAAGTGTGATGAGCTACCCAAGGGTTAAATATCAATTCTCATGTTTCACTATTGCCGCCGTTCTGGAAGGCACTTTCAGCGGTTGTTGTCCTGTTTCAGGATCTGCCACCCAGCCTCCTGTGTATCAGCATCCAGACCACGAGGACTGGAAGGTTCTCCGGAGAACATTTGGTGGAATGTGTTGTAAATACGCACAAACCTGTTTCGTCTCTTGGCAAAAAAAAAAAAAAAAAATCCTTGGAGATGACCTGACGATTACGATGACATGATAAGATCGTAGCTGCTAGGAAAAAAAAAATTAAAATACACCAGTCGGGGAGGTCACGGCCATGACATATTTCAACGCATGAACGCACGCGCGCATGCATACAAATATAGAGAGGACTTTCTTTTGGAAAAGCAGGAATTAACAAAAGGTGGAAAAGTTTAACAGAACTCTCATGATTCTTTATTGTATACAACAGTAGTTCCATCTAGCGGCAACGGCGAACTATAGGGCGATAAATGGAGACAGAACCAAAGTGAAACCCTTTCCTGATCGCCATTGTTGCGGAAAGATGTATTAAGAGGAAAGATAAAATCCCCTTGACAAGATTTGAACCCACGGACTTCCAGTATCATGATCCCAAGGACTGTTACAATCATGTTCGTGAAAACCCTTGTCTGATGGTATGCTTGGCATCTACTTTCATCCGTCGACCACGTGCTTCACATTTTTCCCCTGTCCTACTCTCGGCCTTGACAATATGGCCGACCATACAAGTGTAACGTAACGCTTTCCTTTGTGACGTTCAGTACAGCAGGCCTCGGTGCGTGAGCAGCACGCGCGCGCCCCCGTGAGGCTGTGGTAAGGTCAGAAGTTCTGTGTTTCACAACATGACCTCCTCCTCTGGCAGCCACCAGGTCTGCGACAGGCAAGCAGGAAGGTCAGCTGACATGCGCCCTGGGGTGTGACGTCTACCGGGTGCAAGCCAAGTGTGACATCGCTTCGACACACATAAGGTGTCTCAGCTTTCTTCCTTGCTTTTTTTAAAAATTTATTTTGTGGTAGGGGGTCGGGGGTGGAGCGAGGCAGGGTGGCTGGACGGGTAGGGTTTCGGAGCAAGCGCCTTCAGCGATGCGAACACACAATGGCGTCTGCCATCTGATCACGAGTGTTACAACCACCGTGTCACATGACCTACGACTGAAGTGTTGGTGGGTCGGGGCAGTCCTTACAACTGACAAAATCTTGCTGGGGTTAAAATAAAGGAATTTTTAAAAATATACACACACACGCCAATCGACCCTCACTCTGTTATTCCGCTTTACCCAATGGTTATAACTTCATTTATGTTAATTTTAATTATTTATTTTATTTTAATTATTTATTTATTTTTTTGTGAGCCAGTCATATCAAGATACTTCACCAACTTCACTTCTTGTATCTGTGACTAAATATATTAATTGTAGTTAGGTTACACAAATCTTTGCTTTAATTTTAAATAAAAATAGTAGTTGTGTGTGAGGAGGACGTGTGTGTGTGTGTGGTCACGTGCCTATTTACACCTGTTATTCGAAAGCACAAACCGGAATGAGGAAGGAAGATTCCACCTCTGTTGTAAAAGAATGACTCACAAATAAATATTAGAGACGCGGAAAGCTCCAAAAACAAAATAATAACATCACAATAGAAAGCAAAAAAGTATGCGAGACAGAATAAATAAAGCACTAAAAAGTAAATAAATCAAAGAAAAATATATTAAACATTCTTCTGCATAATCCGTCGCTTTATGGATGGAAGCTAACGGAAAAAAAGGAATTTACATGCTCTCCCCTTAGTCACATGACCCTTATTATAATGATGACTTCTATTTATAGCTGGTAACGGCGGGACCGACAGCGCCCCCTGGTGTAAAAGGCCCGCAAGCACTTAACGGTTAACAGTTCCAGTTTCACGACAAAAGCGATGAGATCCGAAATAAAATTTAATCTCATTTCTTGCTTTACCACCCTCGTCAAGGTCGGAGCGCAGTGCGCACGGTTCGAGGGCAATGCTCTTCCCTGACGACGATGACGATTATGTCAGGAAGGAGGTTGGAAGAGTTGGTGATGGGGGAGGAGGAGGAGGAGGGGAGGAGGAGGTGGAGGAGGAGGAGGAGGAAAAGGTGTGGGGTAGGAACTCTGAGCAAAAGGCGCGTTGCAGATGGTGGCAGCGAGGTGTGACCTCAGAGGTAGGGGGCGCTGGGGGTTGAGGTTAAGGCTGATGCGCGGCAATGAAAGCAGACATCAAAGCCTTGTTTTACTGTGCACGCTATTAAGAGCTGTCTGTCTCGCGTCCGGTCACGCGCCGCTTACCAAAGGAATGCAGCGGCTATGGCCCAAAGCTCATAATGTGTAGGTATCATAACCATGAAAAAAAAAGAGGGAGGGGTGAATCAAGAGAAGACAAGATAAAAGAATTAAAAAAAAGAGAAACACTAGAGGGGAAAAAGAAAAAAAGTGAAACAAAACATCAAGAACTCAGTAAACAGACAATTAGAAAAAAAGAAAAAGATAAATCATAAAGAAAGAAATAAAGAGAAGAAAAACAGCAAAAAGAAAGAAATTGCGAAAAAGTGGAGAAAACAAAGATACTATGCACGATATGATATTATAACTGTCATCCTTTCTTCTCTGGTTCAGTCTGGTTCAGTAGTCCCGTGTGACCACTTGTTCGTAGTGCACCACTGACCCCTCACCCGACCCCGACTCCTCCAGGGTCGATGGCGCCACGATTTGCGTCTGTCATCACTACAGTGAGGCTGTCCTGTGTTCGGATCTCGTCTCTGGCACGCTGTTTTTTCTCTGCAAGTGGAACCCGTTCACAAGACTTGCTGCTTTGCTATGACAGAGCATAGTTGCCAATATTCCTACCCACCTCCACACATACACACCTCCATCCCACCATCCCCTCAGCCCCATCCCGGTCCATCCTCCACTCCAGTGACCGTCCAGAATCTTGCCCCCAGCCCTCGGCGGCCGCTGGCAGGCCGCGACAGTAAACAGGTAAAGTAAGCAGCTCTAGGGAACATGGCGAACTTGACCACACCTCTCTCTGGCACGTGGGCAGACAGCAGTGACAAAATGCTTTCATTTGTTTTTCCTGTTTTGTTTTCTTTTGTCCACAGAGCACTGTCTCCAGCAGCAAGACAACGGACATCCATCGCCCCTGTTGTGACCCTTGATGACGGGGTCGATGCGAATGAATCATTGAAAGAATAATACGAATAGCTAACAAAGAGTTAAGTCTTCTCATATTTTCAATACGAAACTGTTTTTATCAGGAGAAGTCAAATGAAAAAATTCCCAGAACGATAAGCTGATAAATTGACGAAAAAAAAAAGTATGGATAGATATCAGTATTCTCTTGACAAATGTAGGTAAGCATCGGTTGCTCTTCCGTTTCACAGGAGGAGGAGGAGGAGGAGGAGGAGGAGGAGGAGGAGGAGGAGGAGGAGGAGGAAGACCCCCCATTCTAAAAAAAAAAATAAAAACAAAGAAGTCACAGAATACCATTGTCGAAATAGTGCATTCAAGCTCAGACAAAACACACATTGAAAAACAATTTTCATCACGGGTACCGTGCAATACTTCACTGCAAATCATTGCCACACACTTCCCGATTACCACCACAAGTGTCAACACACCCGGATAGGAACCTGGGTGGAAAACATTGCCACTGAAAGTGAGGCTACTGGTGTCAGTGGCCGCCCACCCGTGACTTTGATTGTGGACACAAAAATACGGAGACTATTACCCGACAAGTGACACCCGCCAATGCAGGCAATTAAAAAAGCGAAGTGAAACGACCTTCTTGACGTTTACTTACTTCAACTCCCAAACATCGACTCCATGTTTGAAAGTAGTTCTCTGTCTCGCAACTATGCCAGCTTGGCCACTCACTTCAGTCAACAACAACATAAACATTGTATACCCGATATTGTGGAACTACTTTCCGTTGAACGGTATTTACATTTATTGTTCTCTTCTTTCATGAACATATACAATTTTTATTAAAATTATTTACATTCTTGCAGATTCTAAATACCAGTTCAAACAGGTTAAATGAAATGAATATTGGGCTTTTTATCACTCACTCACAAACACACACACGCATGCATACCTGTAATGACAGAGTTTCTTATAATAGTCACCATGAGGTAGGTGATGGATGAAATGTGAAACAAATGTGCATACTTTAATTACCAGCCTGTCCTTGAGAGAGGTAAATACAAAACCTCATGTGAAAGACTGATGGGTCCCTTACCTCCCTTTAGGTATTTACAATAGAATAACTAAGGTCCTCAGGGGAGGTAATAAGAAAGGAGACGAGGCAGCAACATTCAAGAAAGTGAAGGAAATAGAAGTTACGCTCAAAAAAACAAAAAAACAAAAACAAAAACAAAACAAAAAACCACACACATAGATACATTAGAACAATACACACGCAAGAACACTTACACACACACTTACACACACGCCACGCGCACGCGCACATACACTCAGACAAGACAGAGAGGAGTTGCCAGGCGGTTACGAGCGGGGGCTAGGTGGTGGTGTGTGGGGTGTGGTGAATGCTAATGAGGAAATGAAGACGATAAAGATTCCAGCAGGATCATCAACAGTCTCTCCATCTCTTGAGGACCACAACCTGTTGGCGGAGTTCGCTTTGCAGTGATGGCGGAGCTACTAACGAGCCGCGGCTGTGCTTTACTACTGCAACAACTTTCTGTTCGCACTTTTTATCAAAGATGACTTTGTGCAGCAGCAGAATCCACCTCTCTGTAGCATGTCTTCTCGACAAAAAGAAAATCTTCTCCCTTGGCACCATGATTGTTGCCACCCGCTCACCCGGCGCGTCACAAAACAGGATCAGTGCAATCGGGCGCCGAGCTTTTGTTGCCAGAAAGAGGCTCACTCACATCTGAAAGGAAATGTTTTTGTTTCTGTACAAAAAAAGTCTACAGTTCCAACAACCACTTGAACTTGTTTACTGACTACTGTTCAGAGTCGGCTCTCTGCAAGACGAATGACAACAATCGTGTGGATAATCTTAGCAACTCAAAAGTTTTCCCATTCCTCCTTCGGCAGATGATCTTTTTGCAATATCTGAATTCATAATTCAATATTCTATGCCAGTGCACATATGTCATAGTCATCATCATCATCCTTCTCCTCCTCCTCATCATCTGTTCGCTTATAGTATCGCAGGTCAATGGGCAAATTCATGGCGCTTTACAAATAATAACAATAACAAAGTTCCACCACCACAGGACAAGTATTTTCAGAAACATGGCAAGCTTGTCTGACCAGACTGTCGTCTCTCTTGTTTTGATTTTCAAGTCGTCTTGACGAAGAAAGCCGCATGTGAAAGGAAAGTCAAGGGCAGTGATATGTCATTGTCCCCAGGTCCTCACTGCCGTGGGCGGGCGGACATGTATCTGGCAACTACAATAAAAACACTCGCTTAGGTGTAACAACCTTTTTGTACGAGCTGCTTTTCTTCTCCATTGTACAAGCGGGGTAGCGGCTCTTGCCATTGATGGCAGAGGTTCGGGGTGGGATGTGGGGTGGGGACACACTATAAGGAGAGTTGTTGGTGTGCAGGTGCGCAAGGGGCAAGGAAGGACGGGGTCGTGAGACAGCAAGTTTGTAGAGGTCATCACGTGACTTAATCGTTCATTAATGATTTCTCGGAGCAGCTCCAGCACTAACAATGGAAAACAGACTGTGTACATTGAAATTTGATGATAGTAAACATGTTACCATTGCTTTGTCCAAGAACAAATCTTTTCTGCAGCACGTGTGAGTTATCTGATCTGTCAGTGACTTTTGTAGTGTAGGGTGTCCGTGGGTATCAATGTCTTGAGGCTCAAATAAAATTTCAAAGTGTCTTGGGAATAGCAAATGAACTGTAGGAGCAGGTATAACCGAGACAAACTGACCACAGATGGCGCATTAGTCTCCAGGTCCAGGGTACACTCGCTTCCCTGCTCTGCTTGCTTCATCTTCGTTGGCATCACCATCCTGATGGCGGTTTCATTGATTTCTGGAAGCCTCTCCGTGTTTAATTTAACTTTGCCATGCGAAGAACTCATCAGACAAGATCACGGCCCCAAGGGGTTCATTGCAGGGTCAACCACTTGAAGCAGCGGATCCTATACATTACAGTTCATGTCTTTAGAAAAAGTGTTCGGAATATTTTTAGTCTACACTTGGACACACTTGGGTTTCTTTCTCTATTTTGTCATAAATAATGTCCTGAGTATGCTGTAAGACATTTAAATGTAAAGAAACCGAATTGTTTCTTTATTCGTGACAATTACATGGTCTGCTGTGGAGCTTATTTCTAGCTTAGCACCTGGAATACTTTTTGCTGATGTTTCCGATCAGGTGTCGAATTACCATGGTAACGCTACAACTGTTGTCTAAAAAAGGTGAACGAGAGAAGAGTCTGCTGATAAATTTGAAGACCATCGATGTCTTGAAAAAAAAATAAATAAAAAATGAAAAAAACCAACCGCTCTATTAGTTTTTTTAAAAGCATCATTCAATAAAAATTAATAAAGATGTATAAATATAAACGTTCATGTCGTGTGTTAAAATGTATTTACAACCATTTAAATACTTTTGGAGACAAACTCGTTAAACCAACTGCTAGAGGTACTGATAATTTAATGTCTTTTAGTCATTCCCGTCTTCTCCAGACCCTCAGGGAAAACAAAATTTTACGGAGATAATCTTAATAAAATTCACAGATAATTTCCACACACCTAAAGGTGACAATAAAATATTTACTTGTCTCTTCTACACCATAGGAATACAGAGGACGAGCAGGGGGGTATGTATGGGGGAGGGGAGGCAATAGGAAGTTGAGTAGATGATGGATTGAATTGTTATTCTCTCGATGCATGGAGAGTAAAACTGAAGATTTGTGATTAGTTGTAACACGCAAGCAGAATATTTAACGTGAGCTTAATGTGACTGGCTTTGATTGAAGTGCCGCAGTTTGGATAATTACTAGCCTCGGGATCCAGTCTCGTTCATTGACCATTCTGTCGAGTCAGTCAGCCTCTGTCTCTCTGTCTCTGTCTCTGTCTGATCATCTGTTCATCGCTTTCTCTTACAGACATTTGCCTCATTAATAGTCATTGTCTGCTGAAGCAGGAGAGACTCGTTTCACGATGTTGCTGTGTTTGTGGTGGAGCACGTGGCGTGAATAACGCTCACCACGAAACTAACAGGACTGCAGTGCGACTGCGCGAACAATCGTTACGTCATTTCCGCTATAGTTTCCTCTCGTGATTTTACTCACTTACACGCACATGCAAGTATATAGAAGTGAGCGCTCACACACACACATGTCACATAACAAGATGCGGGTGATCTATGCCAGAAGAGAGAAATAAAAACCCTGATTGCAAATGTGTATGGAATGGACAAGTAAACACATTGTTTGTTTTTGGCGAGCTTCAGTGAGGTAGGAAGAAGATGCTCAGGATTTTTATGCTGAGTGAACGACATTCACATTCTTTGCCTCCTTAGTCTTTGTTTTGAAGGGTAGGTTGTCCCATTACCCCACCCTGGTTCCTACTCTACTTATCCTTTCCTTCTCTCCCCTCCACACATTGCCTTCCTCGTTCGCTTCCCTCAAAAAAAAAAAAAAGAGAAAAAACCCTACTCACACACATAAAGTGAGATAGAAGATTAAATCTCACACACTTTAAGGACAGTGTAGCCTATTTTGTCCAGGCCAACACCTGGCTTGGTGACTTTCCCCACTTTGGTCAGGTCATCACTTCTAAGACACATGCCTCCACTGACCTTGTAGAAGCGGCCTTGACATGTTCCAGAATGTAGTTCCTGTAGTTCCACCGTCTAGCCAGAAGAAGTCTATCTTTAGCTGCCTACAGCAAACTTTGTCCACTTACATGTGCAAAATCTGTGTGTGTGTGTGGAGATGGCATCGGGCGGGAGAGGTCGACGGCGTGGTATTTTCCGCGCATGCGCAGTTCCATCGGTGCGTGGAGCAGAGAGGTCAAGGACTCCCGTTGCCATCAGCGAGGACCACGTCTGCACCACAACTGGCATCGCCTCCCTGCCATGCTCCTCGCTCTCTTCCGGGCACAAAAACCACGCCTGCTCCTCACGCGGGTACCACTCTAACATCTGCCACCCGGGGGAAAAAAATGAAAAGATTACACAATTTGTGTGCCAGCCTAAACAATCTCCTTGGCTGAATCTAGACAGCTCAAGTTATTTATTTTCTTTTTGCTTTTTTTTGTAATCAGTGGGGACGACGAACGTGCGTGAGGAGTACATGTCATTGTTTCGAAGCACGGCACCAATAAAGGACGCCATAAAATAACACCAAAATAGAAAGAAAGGAAAAAGAAAGAGACGAAGGACAAAAGTGAAGAAAGACAAAAAGAAGGACTCTTGCACGTTGATGCGATCGCTATCACCTGTCGGACGTGAGGCGCTGATACATCAGTGTTCGCCGAGAGCAAAAGGTGGGAGGCATGACCTCCAGTTGATAAAGCCGAGGTTAACATCGGAGAACTGAGGAGAATTGAAAAGTTTGTGATTGTAGACTGTGTGGTGGTGGTGGGGGATGTTTAAGGGGAATCAGTCTGGTGCAAATAATTTCTAAATGGCCTGTCCTCGCCAGACAAATGTCCAAGTCTGAGCAAAGTCCAGACTTGTTTTCAAATATATTCCCAAGACTTCCAGAAGGTTGGACGTTGGCTTCTTTGCGGATTTAAATCCCTCGGGTGAGCAGTCAGGCTGTGATCTCGGTTTCTGAAACTGCATTTGTACTTGTTGTTATTTGTACTGGGTACAATAATATGTGTGTTTCTAGTTTATTAGTGAATTATCATACAAAACTGAAGTTTTATTCAGAATTAATCATGGTCACGAAAGTTCCACAATAGCTTTGTTGGTGTCAGATGTAATAACTCGTTCTGTTTGCAATATACTAACCCTGTTTATTTATGTCTGCTTTGGGGGGAAGAAAAAAAGGGAGGTACAAACACACCTTGTCCTTACTACAGGACACCCACCATGGGTCACAACAACAAATGCAGAAAGCAAAACACCCCAGTCAGTGCAAGTAAGTACCCTGTAGAAAGGATCTTGTAATGGAGAAGTCACGTGTCATTTAATGTCGAGTGCAGTGTGGTGGGGTGGCGGGTGTATATTAATGGTGTCTTATTGTTTCGGGTGCATTATGGATAGTGTCAGCTGCTGTGGAATGTCACATCTGTTTACAATATTAGAATTCAGTTTTTTTTACCCTTCCGTGTCGAGAGTGGCTTTGAAAGAAACTGTCCAGAATCGAGGCATGAACGAAAACATTTGTTGAAGTCCTTCATTGTCTCAGGATGACTTTTCTCCAACTATCGTTATAGAAATTTTTTTCAGAAATCTTGTGGAAGGGAAGTGATAGGAAGCAAGGTCAGACAAGTTTTTTTCTTCTCAACTTTTGGAGTAGAGAACATAAGACAGCTCCTTTCCTGGGTTGATTGATGTTTAGTCTTTCTTGTCTTTCTGTCTA
This sequence comes from Pomacea maculata, assembly GCA_004794325.1. NCBI lineage: Eukaryota > Metazoa > Mollusca > Gastropoda > Architaenioglossa > Ampullariidae > Pomacea > Pomacea maculata. The sequence goes on from SRHC01002343.1 coordinate 11,082, forward strand.
TCCTTTGCTTGATTTTTCTGTTCTTCGTGTAGTCTTCGTGTTTTCTGGCGCGTGTGTGTAGTGCAGATAAATTAATATCTTCAAGAGTTTGCAGGTGAAAAAAAAATCCACTAAAATGGTTTATCAGGAAAAAAGAAGAAACAACAAAAGAGAAGTTTTTTTTTTTTATAATTTTCCCTGTTTCCCTTTCCCTGAAAGGGACGAACAAGGGACGAACAAGGGACGAACAAGGGACGAACAAAGGACGAACAAGGGACGAACAAGGGGAGGCAGGGTAGGAAAAAGACATGAGATGAAACGATATCTTTTCAACTTGTAATTCTGAGACTGACATTTTTGTTTGGCTGTGAGTGTTGTTGTGCGTGTTGTGAGTGATGTGAGTCATAAAGCGGAGAAGCTTTATCACCCAATCACCACCCAGGCACCTACCCGTCCAGGAGTATTTTCAGAACCGCCGCATTAATCTTCCAGACGTTTAAACGAGGAAGGTTTGGCCATGAACATGATTTCTGGGCGAGAGAAAAACTGTGCAGACAGACACCTTCACCCTCAACATGGAGGCTGCTTCTTGGTGCACAGAGGTTACAGTCAGTCAGTTCCACCCATGAACATACTCTACCTGCCTGCATGCTTGCCTTCTTGTCTGTCTGCCTACCTGCCTACCTGTCTGCCTGTCAGTCTGCCTGCCTGCCTGTCTACCTGCCTGCCTGCTTGTCTGTCTGTCTGCCTGCTTGTCTGTCTGTCTGCTTGCTTGTCTGTCAGTCTGTCTGTCTGCCTGTTTCACATGCGAACAAAAACGTTTGCAGCCACAGGTGTAGGGTACCAACATCTGAATGATGCTTGTCATGAACAAGTCTAACGGTTGAAAGGGTCCAGAAGTTACGGACGGAAAGAGAAGAACAATTCGTTGTTTTTATACCTCTCTTTTTCGTCCTTTCTTTTTTTCTACTATTCTTTCTTGTATTTTTCTGTTACATTCCTTTCTTTTCCTGTTTCGTTAGCCTCTTGCCTTCCTTTTCTCCTCTCGTCTTTCTTTTGTTTAATTTGTTTCTTTCTTTCTTTCCATGACTATTTTTCGTTCCATCCTTATTTCTTCTTTCCTTCATTCCTTTATTCTCTCCTTTCTTCTGCCTTTCAGGAACTTGCCGATTTATCACAAGAGTCTACTAGTTGTTTGTTATTTGCAGCTCCTGTTCCTGTCTGCTAAGAGTCAGACCTACTGTCGTGTTGTTCTCCGTGTCCTGAATTCTGTCCTCCTGTGTTTACTCGCACAGAGACCGGGCACAACAAGTGGGACACCACACCTGATCGATAGACGGCAGTCTGCGATCTTGTCAGGAAGGATGAAGAAGCAAAGATGAGTTCGTCCACCTCCTCAAAATTTATGTTCGAGGCGACATTTGCTAGACGGAGCTGCGTGGGCTTAAAGCTGAAGATCATCTGTTCTTTCTCTCACTTCCAGCACTTTGACCACAGCTCGATCCCCTCAAAGAAAAACAAACAAACAAACAAACAAACAAACAAACAAACAAACAACAACAACAAAGAAATAAATTTTAAAAAAATCTTCCACAAGGTTTGTATGGCTTTTCTACGAGTATTGTTATTTCATGCATTTCAAGTTTTGATGTTTACCTGGACTCGAACTTTATATCAAGAAAGGTGATAAATTAAATTCTGTGCTGACGGCTAGACACAGATTTTTTTTCTATTTTTTTTATTTTGTCCTCCTTTCCTCATTTTTTTTATATCTATTTTACATGTTTTATTTCTTTGTTTTCATGGTCTCTTCCAATTTTTACACATTTTCTCTCTTTTGTTACATGTTTGATTGCTGTTTTTCTTTCTTTCTTTTTTACGTGTTTTCTTTTCTTGTTTTTCCTTCTTTCTCTCCAGTCCTCTCCTTAAGGCTTTAACTTTTCTACTTTGGCTTTCCGCAAAACTGTAGCTTTCCTTTAGAGTGTAGATAGACTGGAAAGCCATTAAGGCTTAAACGAAAAAGAAAAAAATAAAATAAATAAAAACCCAAGAAAACGAAAATGGAAAGAAAAGAAGAAAGGAAAAAACTGCAGACTGGCAGCATTGACCTGAACTCAAAGATGTAAAGAACCAGGATGCTTTTCTTATATGATACTCATTATGAATATTATAGGTGCGCGCGCACTCTCTCTCACACATCTCAGGTGGGAGACCGACAGGTAAATAAAGTCGACTCCAACATCTTACATCTCAGTTTGATGTCTTCACCTACATGTTCGACCCTCGTGGTGTTTATTTGTTACAAATAAATCACAGGCTCAGCTCAGTGGGTAAGAGTTTCAGTCGATCGGTCATATGTATACTCTCGTGTTTGTGTGTGTGCGCGTGCCCGTCCATTATTTATTTTTCTTTCACTATGTCTGCTAATTGTTTTTCATTCAATGTCTCTGTCTGTTCTCTCTTCAAGGATGTATGGGTCTTGGTGAAAGCAAAATATACTCTTTGCACAAACTTAGGAACATGGGAAACAAAGTGATTTATCTTTGTTATATATTTGAGAATATTATTGCTGTCTTGGGAGGAAGTGTGTCTTCGTGCCAACGTAACATTAAGAGTGGGGGAGAGTTGGAGGGGTGGCTCCTGTCTAGCATCCTTCTGCCCCTTGACCCCATCTACAAGTTACAGTCGCGAGAATAGTTGAGTGAGGTAACAGATGCTTTCTTCTGGCCTCCACTTGGGTATTCTGTGTGTGTGTGTGTGGGTGTGCGTGCGTGTGTGTTTTGCGGTCTGGAAAAAACATTTCGCCTTTTCGCCGTCCTGAAGTCCCGAAGCATAATGATAGTCATCATCAAGCCTGAATCCGTAGGTTTTTTTTTAAAATCGACTCACGCACGCATGCACACGCACTCACCCATGCATCCACAGCTCCCCCCACCTCTACACCCCCAGACCCCCCGTCAGCAGCCAATGGATGCCTTGTACGATAACGGTGCCAGACTGGGTGGCCTTGACCGACATGTCAGTTGCAGCCCACTCCTGGCCTTGCCCCTCAAGGTCAGTGCCAGACATTCCCTGTCTTTACATGGCAGACGAAACAGGAGCGATAACTTTCAAGAAATAATCGAAGCAGACGTTAGACCGAAGCCTTATCTCATACCAAGACCTTTTTGTCGCGGTCCCAAGCTTTGTAAATCTTCGCATTCTGTAATTATTTTGTGGACAAAAACAAATGTCTGCTGTTTTTAGAAGGATAAGAAATATGTCCAAGCAAGAATCGTCTAGAAGTCATCTGTACATCTCAAACAGACAGAAAGGAGCAGAAGTAACTTGAATCAGGGGGCAAGAAAGCTCGGTTTTCATTTTTGCCGATCCTTTATGGAATCTGTCCTTGTCGTAAATGTGATGCCTTGAGCTAAATACACACATAAAGTATTAGGAGCAATAAAGCTTTAAGACCTTCCAGACGCAGAGGAAATGGATGTGATGAAAATATTTTTCGTGGTCTCCGACCTTTTTTTTTTTTACCTACATGGGCAATGACCGCTCGAGCGGACTGCCATATATGGATGTGAAGCGGAGGCCGTGATGACCTTTGCCTCGGTGGGGTGGTGGCGGTGTGCCTGTCTTCAAAGCAGAGAAATTACTGAACCGGAAAAATTGTCTTACTACAGGGGATGAATATTCATCAGGCTAACATGTCCCCTGAGACAGTTTCATACGATGTAATAACTCGACGAGAGGGTGAGTCATGCTCAGCTGTTGCTCTGTCCACTGTCTTCACTCTCTGTTCAAAGGAGGCTGAGAATCTGCTGAGGTGTAAAAATTTCATGTTCTTTTTCCTGCACATTTCAGTTTAGCCGGCACAAACAAGCAGAAAAAAAATGTGGAAGAGCTTTTAGATATATATCAATACCTCAAACTGACTGATTGACCTATTGACCCCTCTACCCGTCTATCGCGAAAGATGAACGAACATGTAGTCAATCTGGAATGAGATGGGAGAGAGAAATGAGTTCTTAAAATATTAAACATATTTTTATTAGGCTACACAATATCTTTATATAAATATATTTATTTATCTTATATATAACCCAAAGAAAAATGTCTCATCAGCTGATTACATACCCGACTCAGCAAAATGTCTGCTCACCAGCTGATTACTCTGTGACCTGACAACAAAAAATAGTTTTATTATCTGAGGGTTTTTTAATTCCTTGCAGTCTTGTTATAAATGTCATAAATAATTATACATTGATGGACCACATCGTTTTCAATTAAAATAATAAAGCAACATAAATGTTGAAAAAGTTTCAAGAAGTTTGTGCTCCATGAACTTTTCCAGAATACATTTCTGCTCGATGACACATCCAGAGGTTGACTGGTGGGGAAAGATTAGCTGACATCGTTAGGATGTGTCCTGATGTCCTGAATCCAGTCTACTGCTTGGATTGCTTCATTTTTATCTAATCGCCATCATCATCATCATCATCAGGAGCTATAAATCGCTCAACCTCAGGATCAAGCACGTGCGCAGACACATAGAGAAAAATTTCGAAGGAGATCGCAAAATTATTTAAAGAAATTTGTTTTTACATCATCTCGGGTACTTTTCACTTTGTTCTGTCGACTTTGATCTTGACAGTGACTCAGCAAACTGACCAAAAACAAAAAAAAAAAAAATTCTTGCCTCCAGCCTCTGTGTAAACAGCCGCCATGCATCAGTTAGATAACAGATGCGCTCGTCTTCACATTAAATGGAAATGAATAAGTAAATATATTCAGATAGTGGTTCGCATAGGGCAATGAATCATTTTCCCTTTCATCTTCTTTAAAGTTTGCTTGTCCTAGATATTTTTATACGATAGTGGTTGAGCCATTATCTCTGTCTGTCTCTCTTTCTCTCTATCTTACACACACAGACACGCGTACACACGCGCACACACACTCACCATCTTCGGAGATGTATAATTACCGACCTTCATCACCTTCTCCACAGGGAATCAGAATCATTAAAAATATCTACTCGGCTGTCTGAGTGAAGAGGCATTTAACCTGAATGGCCGGCAATTAAAAATTGCGTTTGGGGATGAAAATCAAGAAATGAGTAATGCGCACCTCGTGACCCATCGGCTGAAAATATCCTCCCATTAAACTGTCCACTTCTTACCGACCCGTCCCACTAGCCTCCTGACATACTGGATTGATGCAATTAAAAATGTGCTTTTAATGTCCCCATCAGTGCACCAACAGGCTTTTGCGCAGGTAAAAAGTTTGGTACACGTCAGCTCTCAGTTCTGATGAAGCGGTTATATGGGTGGTGATGGGGTGGGGAGGGGAAGAGGGATGGGAGAAGGGATGTGATTGTATCAAACATTTCAGTTGGTAGTTTATACATTTGTATCTTTGCTTTTTCTATTCCTCCTCTGTACTTACATTTTACATTACGGGTGTCGCCATCCACTTTGAAGGTGTGTGTCTGTCAAAGTTATACTTTCGAAATTTGAACTTGTATCAGTCCGTAACATTCTAACAGAAAAAGTACAAAAATAACGAACAGTGTGGATGGTGTGTCTGATGGAGGTGTAAGAGAACATCGGTGGAGGCTGTCTTCAAAGGAAAGACGGTTTAAATTTTTATTGTGAATGAATTTAAACAGTTTCAGTTTTTACATTAACATCTCCCCACCTCCAGTTTCTGTACTTGTCGATCCCTCCCCGTCCATAGTTGTTATTCCAGACATGTCCTCCTCTCTCTTGTCAGCTTCAAGCTCTTATACTTGGGAGAGTGTTTAACAGGGGTGAGGTCAAAGGTAACAACATCTAGTCATGTTTGTATGTACCAAGGTATTTATGACTGATCGACAAGTGAAGTTACAGGTAAGTAAGTGTGGAATGTTTACTACATGTAGGTTACTTCGCTCTCCTGCTGAGCAAAACGTGTCCTGTTCGCGGATGTCTGGGGTCATGGCCCTCACCCCCTCACCCCCGTCAGCCTCACCCTGTCCCCCCCGTCACCCCGTCACCCTCACCCTGTCACCCCCTCACCCCCGTCACCCTCACCCCGTCACCCCGTCACCCCCAACTTTGCTTTCCATAAAACGAAAAGCTTCCCCCTCCCCGGAATAATATCCTGGAGTAGACACGGTGAACCCCTCACGTTCACTGACCCTTACGAGACACAGACGAGAGGGTAATGTCAGGTTCTGACGAGAGTAACTGCTGACAGCTATGATTGCCCTCGAGGTTTTGTAAGGTGATAAATGATCATGGCCGACGAGTTTCTTTCTTTGTGTGTTCGTCCACGCGCCTGAATACACTGTACGACCTTTGTCTTGGAGACAACAAATTAGCATGCGCGTGCAGCTGTGCATATGCGTGTATGCGTTTGTGTGTGTGAGCAAGAGAAATAGTGTGTTTGTGTGTGTGTGAGGTAGTGTGTGTGTATGTAAATACCCATTATTATTATACTCTGTACATTAAAATATTTAAAGACGTGAAACAAAGCTATTCCACCAGGACCAGTGCAAACCACAACAGGATGAAAAGAACAACAAACAAACAAACTCACAAGGAGCCACACCTAAGATGAGGGTACCGGGTGCACACAACTTGAAGGATTGTGTACACAAGTGAGTGCAACATTGCCGCGGTCAAAGATTGTTTTGGCCATTGTATTGTTATTAACTCAGGGTGAGTAATGGAGGCGCACCATATGGGAGAACGGGGCAGATGGTAGAACAAACAACACTCACACACACACACACAGACACATACACACACGCACAAATATACAGACACAAACATACCAGCGCGTGCGCACACATACCCACATCCTCTGTCATACACTCATGCATAAACGATTCCACGTACGCACGTATATACTCGAAGACTTGCACGTGCAACGATGTTCATGCACAAACATATTCATTCACGCGTTCACAGACAGACATTCACATCAGCACAAGCGTACGATTCATGCACTCAAACGCACATTCAAACACACTCACAAACTCGTATGCGCGCGCACACACACACATACACACAGGAAGAGAGAGAGACATTAGAGAAGACGGGAATGTTGGAAGAAGAGGAGAGGCCGACACCAGGAAGACGACGGTGATTGGTTCACATCTGGCTGACTGTGACTGTCACGCTCAAATGCCAAGAGCGTGAATGAATGAGCTCTGGTCGAGTGAATCAAGTGCGCGCCATAAATGTTTAAAACAATTTTCCCCTGACACACATTGTCGTCCTCAGACCGTCGTCTGCTGCAGGGTGTGCTCGCGTGCATTGGCGAGGTGTGTGTGCGTGCATACGGGCTGCGTGTGTGTGTCGGGGTAGATGGTGTGTATGTGTGTGGCGGGGTGGATGGTGTATGTGTGTGGCGGGGTAGATGGTGTGTGTGTGTGACAGGGTGGGTGGTTTGTGTGGCGGGGTGTGTGGGGTGTGTGTATGGCGGGGTATGATGTGGGGTGTGTTTGTGTGCTGATGTGAAAAGAAGATTTCGGCAATGCCTAGCTAATTGTAACAGAGTGACTGTAATGGTGGGTGAGAGGTTTTAACACCGCCTCCTTGTCATAAGGAGAAACAAATAGAAGATGTCAAGCTATCGAGGCTGTGAGTGTGTGTGGTATGATAATGATTATGATTCATCAAATGAACATTCTTAAGGCATTATAACGCAAAATTATGCGTGCTAATCACGTGCATAAACAATACGAACGGTTTAAACTGAACAAATGAAAACAATGAGAAAATAGTCTGAATTCCTGGCCCGTGAAACAGCAACAGACTGAATGGACAACTCTAACCGTCTGTTGTTCTTTCCCCTTACAGAACTATTCCCCATCTCCTCATTGTTCCATTCTTGTATCTTTGCATTGTATGTTTTTACTGAGCACTGAAGTGATGCTGTAATCCTCATCATCCAGCAAAAGCATACACTACAGAGATCAGAAGAAAAACAAGAAAATATTGAAGACTAAGCATATCGAAAAAAAAAACCACAATCAACACAAAGAAAAATAATATTAAAAGAGAAGGAGAGAGGAAGGAAGGAACAAAGTATTAACAGAAAATCGACTAAAGCTCAACCGATCTGTGATCAACACAAACAAGAGGCAAAGATGAGGACCGTTAGAAGAGTACAACATCTCGCGAGAACATCGGAAATAAGAAATTTCGCTTTCACAAAAATACAATTCAAGATAAAACGAGATACAAACCATATTCGGAAAATACAAACAGTAACAAAACAGTCCGCTTAATAAATAACAGAAAATAAAGCTGATCATCCCGTTAGATACAGCCTCGCTTTCGTCTTCATTTCGAGTGTGTGAAAGAGGGATGGGATGAAGAAACAAATTCTCGTTATAGGATGCGAACTGTGTCCAGAGACTGGGGCGGGTGGGGTGTGTGGGTGCGTGAGTGGGAGGGTGGTGACGATCGTGAACGTTGAGATGTTATCGCTTCCCTCATTTCCCACAGCACCTTTGGCCGCTGAATTGTGATTGATGACGAGGGACTGAGGACAAGTCACTCTCTAACCTTGATGAACGCGGATGCTGAGTGCGAGTCCTTGAGCAGAAGCGGGTCACGGTTATATCGGTTAATGTCCTGGTAGTCATCATCCTTATAAAACAGCAGAAAAAGGGAGATTATATAACAGAATTAAAAATAAAAAAAATTGGGGTGGGTTTGGAGGAAGGCGCGAAGACTTTGGGCTTAAATATTGGGCAATGCTAGCTTAGACAAAGATTTCACAGGGCATCAGACTTGGAAAAGGCTTTCACAATGTTGTCTTCTGTTTTCTCAGCTTTATTTCCTACAGTTAAACGCAGAGAAAACTTTCACAGTATCACCTAGTGTCAGATGATCCCGGATGTCTATAAATGGACTGGTGACTGTCGTGTCGTCTCTTACGAAGTTATCCGCTTTCATGAACACGATCGAAACCAGACTTACGGAAGAGCAATGCGAAAATGGACCGCAACGAGTTTTAATGAAAACAGAATAATTACCGTACTGTTATTGCTTTATCACACAATTAACCAAACCATTGCCTAGTTAGAACACAATTATTTGCTTCATTAGTCTGCTGAAATATTGTTGTTAATCTCACCGACACTTTTGAAATAATCATTGTCGTTCCCGAAACCGGAAGCTTCGTACTCTAGCCTCGTTCTTGTCCTCAAGAACTCCAATAATACAAGTCCGTGATGATATTTCTAAGCGTTAGAAAGCTTCCACAATATATTTTTACATTGGACATAAGCTTTGACATCTACTTGAAAGTCTTAATTTAGAAGCGAAACTTTCTGGTCGAATTTTTTTTTCCTAGGAAGAAAACAACAGGTGAACAACTAAAAGGTTGAAGGGTGTGTAGTAGATTGATTAGGATGTACGTCTGGAAACTGATTACACTTGCCGCAAGGCATTCGTCAGTCTACATCCAGGTTACAGATATAGAGACTATTAGACATTATTATCTATTAGACATTTATTCCAGCAGACACTATGATATCATGGAACTAAAGGTCGTGCGGTCGACTCCCGATCTCGCCATTAGACAGCGTGTGTGTGCTTTTCAGCCATTGTTCCTGTTGGTGTCCAAATGTCACTGTCTGTATCCCCACAAATGTCAATCAGTCTCTCGTGCCCACGGGCATCAAGGAAGGATGGTCTCACGACCTCCTCCACGCGCTGTTGAACCAATATTTGGCGACCAAAGCTCTGGTGGACGTCACGTGGTCTGTCTTTCCTCGCTGTGGTTATCATCGAACTAGTTGCTCACTATTTCTAGGCGCCATCGGCGACGTCTGCACTTCCTGGTGACGTCATGGGACTGGAGTCCCAGGTAAACAATCCCCCCGGCGGTGGGGAAACGGCTTGCTCTTCAAAGTTTGGTGACATGTCTTCGGCAACGACAACAGAGCAGATGATAGTCTTGTGGAAAATGATCGTAGTTTCTGTTGAACTTTCGTTAAAAGGTCTTTCTTCTGTAGAAAAGTATGGCACGTGATATTTCTGGTGTTATTCCATTGGCCTTTGGCTTGTTGTTCCTCTAGTGTTTGTATTCTATTTTTAGAATGTCTGTAAGCTGTTCTTCGGATGTTTGTGAGTTGTTTCTCATTTCTAAAGGCCCTGATGTTCTGTAAACATTAGGGGACTTAATTAATGTACAAAGTTTACATAATGTTGCCAGGGCTTCTGCTTACGCAAAAAATTGCGTACAGTACGCATTAAAAGTTCGGAGGACCCATTCAATTTTCGTCAATGGGGTCCCCTTCAAATTTGGGCGAAGAACAGGGACCCCTTAAAAATCTGAAGAAGGGGTCTCTGGGACCCCAAAGAATTTAGCCTTAGCAGAAGCCCTTAGCAACTTGCTATACCTATATATATAGTAAAAACTTTATTCACTGTAGTCAATGTGTCTGTGTACTGTGCTGGGGCATCGTCGTCAACTCTGTAACCGAAAAAAATATGATTCATCACGGAATAGTCGAGAACACCCATGGAGCAAGAAGCAGAGTGAACACACCTCACACAAGATGGTGCAGACCAACAATAGGCTGGAGAAATTACTCCCCCCTCCTCTCTTCTTTTTCCCTCCATCACCAACTTTTTCATTTTCTCCCTCCCCCACACCCCACCAACCACCTCTGCAGCTCCCAAAGAAACCGTTAGTACTTATTGTCTTTTTTTTCACACACTCAGATAATTGTGGAGGGTTTTGAGAATAATGAGAATCACTAACCCCGCATACATAGCAAGTGGTTGTAGCGCCATCTCGCGGGCACCACTCGCAGGCAGCAGACAGACCTCCGGGAGTTCATCGACAGGTCAGGGCGCTCTGCACTAACCACGCAGCCAACGTCCCGCCAAGACTTGCACGGTATGCCACTCACAGTCACTATACTCCATCCACACAAAGCGGAGTCACACATTTCTGAACTTTCTCTTGGTTTTTGTCTTGAGGGAGGAGAGCATATTTCTATTTATATCACTATGTTTTATTGTTTTGTTTGTTTGTTTTCGGCCGGAGGGGATTTCGCAATGTGATCGAAATATGAATATGTGAAGAAGAGTACACCACGAGTTCGCGGACAGGTAAGGAGGTCTCAGAACGGAAAGGTGAGTGGAGGGGACAGGACTGGTCCTTGAAGTCCTCACAAACCCTGTCTCTCTACGTGGGTAGATGGGTAGGAGGGATGTTTGCTGGAGGGAGGAGTGTTGGACTAAAAGCAGGCTGGCGGCAGGTAGACAGTTCGCCTGATGTGGTAATGCATTCGAATGTTTTTATTTTCTGCTCCGTGTCTGAGAAAACAGAGGCGTTAAGTGCCGCCAGGAACTCAATCTTCCTTCCAGCTCCCGGCCTCGAACACCCCTTCCCCCGTCTTTCTCTCCCAGCCCCACCCCCCGCTACCCCCGCAAGCTATATTTATCATCTTCTGCCTCATCATGAAGATGTATTGTCTTGGGTGAGGAAGCTGAGCGCGGTGTATGAAATGTATTTCTTAACCCACAGCCAGCCGCCATCAATTTCTCGGTTAAAAAGCAATTTTTAAAAATTATATTTCGTCATTGTGCTTGGCAGTCATCGAGGACTTTTCATGTTAGGGATGAGCTTGACTCAGACAATGTCGAATTTATCCTACTTCCACCAGACGAAGCCATCATCGATGCCAAGTTTAGGTCGCAGTAGTCACAGAAAGGTCAAAGGCCTCGAGATGACGTCATCAGTAATGCGTCTCGAAGGCAAGGTATTGGGCAATGGTTGGCAAAGTGTCAGGCAAGGTTACAAAGATGTGTCTTGCCTAATTCATGTTTGATATACAATTCTAGCGCGAGTACCCGGATGGGAAGTTGCCTGTGTCTTCTCCGTTTTGAGATTTATTGACTGCTTTTAATTTATCTCTCGATTTGACCCCGGGGTGCTCCTGTGTAGTCTCAGTGTAGTAGAAGCTTGTACTCGTGATGTCCATTAACGGGGGTTGGTTCGACAACCGGAGCACGACGCTTGGTAGTGAAGGAGGAGATGAAAAAGAAAAAAAGTGAGGTGATGCCAGCCGTCTTCTGGCTTCTCCATCCCTCATCTTTTCTGCAACTTCATCACCTGTCTTACTCCCCACACCTTTTCTCCTTGCCGCCAGTTCTTCACCCATCCACCCCGGCTTTCACTGAAAATGTTTCGTTCACTTTCATCCTGCTGTCCCTAATTTTCTCTCTCTCTTTCTTTCTATCTCTCCCTCTCTCTCACACAAACACTGTACTTTGAGCTTTTATGATACTCTTAAATTATCACATCAATATTTGTTCTGCGTACAAGATGTCGCAGTTTCTTTAGCGCAGTATTTTCTTCTCTTAAAACTCAGAAAATAAAAATGCTTTGAAGTATGTATAGACGTACATACATAACCTTTGACCGTCACTTGAATTTGGTGGTTGATTAGACTAATGGTGTAAATCAGAGGACACACACATGGTCCACTGCAAGATAAGACTAACTTTACAATAACAAATCCAGTTTGCATGCACCAGGCGCACCGTTGGCCACCATGCCCTATGACCCTAACAATGGCCACCACGCCCTATGACCCTCACAATGGCCACAAGCGAGCAGGTAAGACACTCGATGTATCGACTGGGATGTCCCGGATTCAGATCTTTTCTTGGGCCACATGTCCTTTTCTGTGGGCATGACACCTGTTCTTAGAGGTGGTCGTCGTCAGTTGTCGCTGGGTACGTACACCCACTTCCTAACCTCCATCGATCCCCATAAAGTGTTTGTGGCATCTGCGTGCACGTGTGTGTGTTTATGCTCTTACATCACAGGTAAGAGTGCTTGCTGCATTGCACTCAATCTATCAACAGGTGCGGGCAACAACAAACGAGAGAGAGAGGACAGCTGGATGACCTGGGAGGCTGGGTCATCTTGACCGTACGACCGGCCACACGACGAAGTGAACTTTGAACAAACTGCATTTGCGTTTTACGTTTGAGGGAAGCACGTGTCGCAGTTTGACAGTTGGTGTACAGGTAGGCGAGGATATTGAACACTGTACCTGTAGGTAGGATGGATGATGTTCAGATTACGTAAGAGAGAAATCTGAAGAAATACTAAACATCGCTTAGGACGACAGCGACGATAAAGATAACAAAGAAGAGAAGGAGAATAATGTAAGAATGATGAAATTCACCGCATGGTTGACAATATGTGTGTGTGTTGATGTTGTTGTTGTTTTGCTCGTTGGCGCATGCGCGTTGGCCCGTGTTTACAGTGGCTTCAGAGGACATCAGCTTGCCTACGTCACACGTGACCACACGGAGCTGTCCGTTAGACTGTCGCCGCTTTTTCAAAGTAACTTCTACCTCGGGTTCGATTCCGGCAGTGAATGCATTTTCCTCATTCCACATAATAATAACAAATAAAATATTATACACACAACAGAATGTGTATTAATAGATGAACTGTCTATTGTAGTCTATGCTGCATAGAGTAGACAGTAGAGAGGTTTGTTGTGCTCTTTGCCTGTGTGTGGGGTGTAGAGGGTGTTCTCCAATAGGGGTAGATACGGGTGGAATGATTGTTATCAGTAAATACCTCCAAATCCCAGGTAGGGAAGTTATAAATGTAAACAAATGGCTACAGGAATCTGGGTAGCAAGGTCAACAAATAGTTATCTCTTGGTCCTTGGTGTCTGATGACAGCTGAGCTTTCTCTGTGATGTTTGCACGTTGTCACTCACTACCTGACTACGAAAGCTGTGAGAGAGAGAGCACATCACTGCTGATAATATTCGGCCTCCTTTTCATAAGCTGAACAATAACCTGCTCGAGAGTAAACAAACGATAAAAGGATTGACCTTGCTTGGTCAGCGTAAACAACTGGCATGCTCTTGTAAACTTTCTGTCCTTGTGGATGCTATTTTTTTTTTTTTTGAGCAAGTCAGTGACCGTAGTTTGACAAAACACAAGATAAAAGTTTACCACAAAGCAAAACGGGAAGTTTGTAATGGAAAGAGAATTTTGCATCAGTGAGTAGCGAAAACGTACGACTGTCAAACTACCAAACTTTGAAGATCATAAAATCATCGAAATTTAAAAAAAAATTCTTCTGAAGTCATACTTACTGACCCCCGTTACTAAGCACCAGGTTACAGGGAGATAACCACAGTCAGACCCACAGGGAGATAACCACCGTCAGAACCACCTCGTCAACACTTGCAGACCAGCATCATTATCAGCAGCAAGGGAAGCAGGCAGCTGACAATTAGCCAGCCAATCATCGGCGTATCTCCCTCGAGTGAGATAATTATCGAGTCCTCAATGACACCATCTCCTAGCGGGCAGACCCCGGCCTAGATGTGTGACCCCTTGCCTTGACCCCGTGGCCACGACGTAATTTGCTTGAGAGTATAGATGATAGAACTCGACCTTTACTTACACGTCCACGTGATAAATATGTTGACATTCTCACACTGAGATAAACAAAACAAAGGATAGAGTCGACGAGGTAGGATTAAGTTTACCTCTAGACAGGATCATTGCTGGGTACCCGGTTTCTTCCGGGTATGTCAAGTACACACACGCACACAGATTTAAACATATTTCTCGATACGTCAGTTCAAGGGAGGTAAGACAGTGGGTCAACACCACCAAACATCATTCAGCACTTGGAATGTTTGTCACTCAGCGAGAGGGACTTCTAAATGTCACCTGTCTACACCTGTCGGCTTCACATCTCTTTCATCTTCTTTTGTCGACACTTCGTGTTAGTCTGCTTCCTAGTAACAGGAATGTTTCCACGTACCACCTAGCCATTCCAAGAATTTTTCTCTATAACACTTTCTACGTGACTCTAGAGTGAGAACTAAAATGTTTCCGGTTCGGATCTTGGCGTGGGACACTCTTTTTATGTGACAGTTTTTACAGTGATAGTTCGTCAGTTCTTTTGTAAAACTTCACACCACTCAAGAGGGATCGACAGACAGATCAGCGACCAGATTCAACCGATTCCTGGTTTTGGTCATTCAAATATGTCTCGCCCTTTGAGTACTCGTCTAATGCAAAGCCAGGTCAAAGGTTCAAGCTTGGGGGAGGGCAAGTTGATGGAGAGAGAAGAAACTGATTTTTGTCGTTTATAATCGGAAACTGTCGAAAGTAAATGCAATAAAAGTGTCAAGGATTAAGAAAGGCATCGAACTGCTACAGGGGTGCTACCTGGCTGCAGGTAGACGATGACGTCATTCAACGTCTCCCTGCGACGCGACGTAACTCGGGGGCATGCGTCTGACGTCAAGATGCGCGCGCATTCATGATTTTTGAGGGGTTGGTCTGGGAGTGTGCAGCGTGGGAAGGTGATTAGCATACACGACGACTGGGAGCAGCGAGTGCTTTAGCGTAAATAATGATGATGATGATGATGAAGAGGAGGACGACGATGATGACAATGATGATGAGGATGGAGTCATGGTAGCCCTGCGGCATGCGCACTTCATCATACTCACAGCTAACACAGCTTGAAATAGCTTGGAGGCCCACTCGTCAATGTTCAGCCAATCGCTGGCCTGGCCCAGTATCTGGGAAGAGGTCAGAAGTAAATCGCGATCAACAGGAAACGTATATATATATTGGTGGGCGTGGCCGGGCGATGACGTGCATGGAATCTATTAATAATGTGTACGAGCTCTTGCAAACTTGGTTGTTCTTTTTTGTAACCACTGGGTAATGCTCAGTGCAAGATACTATTTTCCACAAATCTGGGTTGATACACTCCTTTTGTTCTCGAGATCCACCTCTACAAACTGTAAGTCTAAGCGACAACCGTGACGTCACAGTTGTACACAGACATGTCTATATCTAGTCTCAACTCTTCCTCTGGCTCAGGCTGCTACAGAGTCAGTGCCTCCATGCGCAATCCCGGGGTCTATGGTGTTGTCCTCTTTCCGTTCATGTTGCTGTTTGTAGTTTGTATCTTGAGAACAGACAAGATACATTCATTAAGATTTAGGAAAAAAGTATTTTAATCCGAGCTTTACACAGTCTAAAGTTGTAAAGTCGACTGGAAGTTTAATGATGTTGCCATCTGAAGTATTTTCTTGTACCTCAAGAAATGTCGAAGGGTATGTCTTGTTTTGTTGATGTTGATTTTTTTTTAATAGAAATAAAGGTGCACGCAGAATCCCTCTTAAAGGAAGTCTGTAAAAAATCATTCTTTTTAAAGTAGACATTAACTCGTCACTGATTTTTGTATGGTAAGGGTAGAGCCGACAGGACAAGAAGCAATACACAAACAATTCTTGAGTAAGAAACTACCTGCAACATCAGTTGTTGATTTATATCATATTGGCTTTCTTGCAATCATTTTGGAAAATGTTAAATTTATCTTTTTATTGACTGGTATCGCCCATTATTTTGGACTATCTCACAATCAGAGCAATTTATTTGTTCTATTCAATATTTATTCTAAGTTTTTTAAACGCCAGACTATTTACGGTTGAATGAACAAAACACGAAATAACCTCAGCCTGTTTCCGTATCTGAAATCAGTCGCCATGACAATCTTCCACGTTGTTAGACCATCACCAGCGACATCACCGCTGCCGAGGCCACTCCTCTCACGCATAAACATCGTCGTCATCACACCACGACCGCCACCTGTACCACAGCTACCATCGCCCACCATCACCATCGGCTGAAAAATAAATTATTGAGCCTGGAATATGAGTGTTGTTTACAGCTCAAGCAGTTAGCTCCCCGCTGACCGTCGGCAATCAGAGTACTACCGGGGCTGTGATCATGAAGTGGTAAACAGTTGTAAAATCTTTGCGTCCGTAGTTATACAGTATTATTGTTTTAACCCTGAGAGTAACTTATAAAGGAGTAAAAACTATCCACCGGGGTAAAATAACATAAAGTAGTACCCCAGGGCCTGGACAGTATTGTAGCTAAGGAGACTAAACATTTTTCTTAATTTTTTTTCCATTTTGACCACGTGTCCCTTTACGTCATGAAAACAACTTCCGGTCCTGACTATCCCCACTCAGTTGTTATCTCCAAACAGCATAAATCCACAACTGGTTATTGTTCCTAAACTGCTCGTTAAATTGTGGGTGCTGCGCGCGCAGCAAGGTTCACCGACATTCTTCACCTTGTTTACAAACACCTCTCCACCCTTAGTCATGGTGGTCATCTTTCTAGCTGTCATCAATCATCCCAAGCTTACCTGTTGGTAATTTTCCACGGCAAATCCTCGTTTGATAAGTATTTATAGGTTACCATGACCCACACTAGCTCGATGTGCCGCACGTGTTCTGGTCATCTGTCCCTGGGTGTCATTATTTAACCTTTATTTTGGTCCGTGTTTTTCTATTTTTGTGCAGGTCATCGTGTCTATATTTAGACTTGTACAGCACGTGCCGTGTACTTTAGCAGTGGAGGTCAGAATGCGGATGAGTCTTCAGATTTTGTCAACTTGTTGTGGACTGGATCCATATATTTCTTTCTCAGCTGCAACTCATAAACAGGGCTTGCAAGGGAGGGGGCGACTTTTTTTTTTCATCCAGGGTTAGGATGATGTGATGACTGTGAACTTAACGAACTCCTGTAACTACCATAGATGGCGATTACAGAGAACTGTGGTAGTCATCATCCACCACAAGTTTACACATCCATCTACCTTCTGTGATGCTGTAAGTGCTGGACAATGGGTGTCCGTAAAGATTCTGGGTCCTCAGGGAAGAATTGTGTGAGAAGGGTGTGTGAATAGTTCACCTGACACATTCCGACATCACGAAGCTTTAACACTAATCCAGCTCCTAACCTCTGACCTCCTGACCACTCTCTCACATACCTGCGCCATCTTTTAAGTAATGTGCACTCAGTTCAACTTACATGACATGGACAGACAGATAAATAAAACAATAGAAAATTTAATATAAACACTAACCTTGTTACGGTTTACGATTGGGACGATTTTTATAAAACAAACTTTTCTAAATAGTTAAAATTCACAAAATGCTGAGTGAGAGGGCGTGACTACACTGCTTTTGTCTTTCTTCATGTGTGTTGGGTGTAGAGATGGGTAGGGTGTCTTCTTTTTTTTTATTTTATTTTATTTTATTTTTTTTTTTGTCTTTTCTGTTTCTCTGAGTTTTACCTCTCTCTCTTTCCTCTCTTCTTTCTTTCAAACTTTCTCTCTTCTATTTCTGAGTCTTTTTATTTCGTTCTCTCTTTCGCGCAGTCCAGTGATGCAACATTAGAAAGCTGAATGTTCAGACCTCATCTCCCAGCTTTTTGTATGCACGTGACACCTGTTTACAAGGCTGTTTACAAGACTTTTGTAGGTGGACGTCAAACATTAATATCCTCCTCCTCCTGTCTCTCTCTCTCTGACTCCTGCCCCCTCACTCTCCACGTGTCTGTGTAAGCGTACCTTCGCACGTGCATCACACTCTAAAGTGCATGGGCGTAGCAGACGCCAAAACAGCTTTCACGTGACCGCACTCTCTGTGACCAGA
>SRHC01002343.1:30080-66061 GCA_004794325.1 Pomacea maculata
TCCACCCTTTGCACCCGCCGCCTGTCTCGTGGTTCTTGTCTGTCTCCTGACTTGCACGTGTGCACCGGACCCTTCCATCCATCACACCCACCCGCCAGACATGCGTACGGAGGGTGCGACACCAGCGTCTGGTGACCCTCCCGCCCCTACCCCCTCTTCCCTCCCTTGGGGGCGCAGACTGGAAAACAAGAGGCTTAGCACAGTTACACTGGGTATGTGGAATGGACTGAGAAATTCGTTTTTCTGTTTATTCAATGCTGACGCCGGGGACGAACAACCCAGGGGCCGCCATGGTGCACTTGACATCCATTACTCGGTTCATTGGCTGCTTGATTCGCTCGTTCTTTTGTTTATTGGGTGGGAAGCTGTTTGGTTTGGTACTTGGTTGGATCGGTTAAATTTTTTTTCTTCTCAACTTTGGTGGTGGTTGTTTTTATTTGTTTGTTGGCTAGTTGGTTGGTGAGATTAATGATTGGCAGGTTGTTTATTGGTGGAATGGAGTTTTGTTCGTGAGCTGGTTCGCTGGAAGTTTTGGATGGTTGGTTTGTTGATTTAGGTGTACGGCTGTTTGGTTGGTTTGTTTATTAGTTGGTTGGATGGTTTCATGATAAGCGTGTGCAAACGTGTGTGTCAAGAAGGACATGAGAGAGAGATGGGGAAAGGGTGATGGTCATATTCGGGGTGGAAATGGGAGGGAGATTGTGGAGAAAATAATGACTGCCCTCACCTACGTACTCGCATGCACCCTAACAGAATCCTCAGCTACACAATCACTGATACTCTTACTGTCAACAAAAGTTTCTACTTGAAGAAAAGTAAAAAAAGTAAAAAAAGCCAAAAGACAATGCTTCCCATGTCTCCGTATTTCCTGGAGCTCACCAAGCTGGTGAGAGCTTCAGCATCGCACCTCCCCACGCAACCTCCAGCCAGACAAACATTAAACTGACAGCTGAAATGAGAAGTCAACGTGGCCTGTCATTCTGGGTGACAACATCGGCAAAAACAAAATTTGAACAGTACTATTTTCTAAAGAAAAATATTCTGTTGTTGTCGTGGCCTTCAGTCATCTTCCATGCAAGCCACCCACACACGTACACACACACAAACACACACACACTCACACATACACGTACACACTACCTTCTTGCATCTCATAAATCTTTACATCGTTGGCCTTGAAACAAAATGTTTATAGGTGGTAAAGGAGGGACGAAGAGGATGCTATGTAAAGGTTGATGTGATGGAGGGACGGAGGCAGGCCGGTTACGTGAGGGACGGCGCGGAGCGGTGTGGAGTCAAGGCTGACGCCCCGAACATAAAGCGCTCGGCAAGCTGTTCCGTGACACGGGGTCAAACAGGGGCGATGTCGCCTCGTCCTGCTCTTGTAGAGAATAACCTGCTCCTTTTCCCCCTGTTACCTTGAGTGCTCTGCAGTTATATCCCTTTTTGTGGGTTGTTTTTTCCCGTCCCCCACTAGTCTGTCATTCTATCAACCCATCCATCTGTGTTTTCAGTGTCAGGTTTTTTGGGGATCATCTGCATGATAAGCACATTCACTTTCTGCAGCATCAGCTAGACAAAGCGATTTACAATAATGAGAGTGCACTTGTCTAGCGTGCTTACCCGTCAAGAAGATGAGCTCAGTGCACTCTCACAGGAAGTCACAGTCTGGCAACGAAACAAAACACGAAGATGGCGCGGTCACGTGACACAGCGTGAAGAACAGGATGCTAAAAAAAAACAAAAAAAAACCAACCTCTTCAAACATGTCGCAAAAGGTAGATCACCTCAACCAATAACTGGAAATTGTAGATCTTAGATAATCTGTTGATGTGTAATCGATTCATCAACGCATCCAATCAAAGAAGCAGGACTGAAGTATTACACCGTGTAAACAATTGTTTACAAAGCACTGTCTGGATGTACGACCATTGTAGGAGTGAATGCTACAAATCACAGATTGAGGAGGAAGTGGCAGGATGTGGTGACCGTTAGCAAAAACTTCAATCTCGTTTGTCGATTCAAAAAGGAAAAAGAAAGCCACAGACAATGAATGACAGAGGAACTAAAGAAAGATGTAGATTAACACAAGTTGATGAAGATAAAACCAGTCAGATCCCAGAAAAAACAGAGAGAGTTGCCCCATTCAGCTGTTAGGCGAGGGAACATCACATCCTTGCTTTAAAATATTTTTTTCCTATGTTGTGTTTTCATAAATGTCAAGGTTTTTGGGGATTTTGGGCAATCGTGCACTTTTAATGAAAGGGAGGAAATTCCTTTCCGAGTGATTTAAGCTCAGCAAGCATCGGAACCAGCGGCTGAAAGAAAAAAAAAAAAAAAGAAAAACACGAAATGCCTAGTTTTATTTGTTATTACGAGCTGAGAAATACTGAAAATAGCATGAAAATTATAAAAACACATCAGCACGCCTGGTGCCAGACAAAAACTACATAACCACAACACGCAGAGATATTATGTCACGACCATATTTTTTTCTCTAAAAGTGCATGATACCTTCAGCCTCCAGTTTCTGGATGGAAAGAGTAGGAAAGCAGCTTCAGACTCAAACTGTTTGACCCGTTAGGTCAAAGTTTATCGCCGCCAGAATACAAGTGGAACAGTCAGGTATTTGAACGAAACCCAAACGTCAGCGAAACTCTTTCTCCCACATCTGCGTTTTCTCGAAACTTCCTGTGAGTCTGGGCAATATCAAGCCCTAATGAGTCTGCACTAATCAGGCAGCACTAATAAGACAGTATCGAACTGTATGAACCTGTCTTTACTCTGACAAATTAAACTAAATCAATTTTATTTGAACAAGAAGAAAGCAGTTCGACAATGTTCTTTTTAAAAAAAACGAGTAGATGAATTTCATTAAGATGCACGTGTTGTCTTCGACCTCACTTTGCTGTCCATAATGTGTGGATAATGTGTTTATGCTTGGTTTTTAAGTCTACCAAACACCTTACTGCCTGAAGTCAGTAGAAATGAGGGTAAAAATTATATTTAGGATGAGATGGGTACAGAATAGTCAGCTGCTGATGGCGGCCTCCCCTTCCTACATGATGACATCAGTCTTGGCTACAGTAAACTCCTTTGTCTCGGTAATCAAACACTCTACCAACTGAATTCACTCCATATTTCAGAGATAACTAATTTTATATGTATTATTTATTTATTAATATTTTTTACCATGTTTCCTTCATTGCTTCAACATACCGCGCCGTCAGTCGCTCCATGGACCACACAGGCCAGGTGCACATGGTGCAGACAACAAATGAAGGAAGAAGCATGGTGGAGGTGAAGAGGTTAATGGTGGTCTGTGGTGGTGGTGATGTTGTAACCACTGCTGCAGCACCGCACAAGGAAATGTCAGTCCTAATCTCCTGGTAGTTTGAACCACTGCCAGACCCCCTGGTGTTAATCCTTGTGGGTCACAAAACCCCTAAACTCCTTTTGTGGCATGGAGCCAAGCTCTTTCACATACACATACACGTACACATACACAGACACGTGGGCACGCACACAAACACACACACACACGCGAGAGAGAGGAGAGAGGGGAGAGAGAGAGAGAAGGAATAAGACACTTTTTTCTACAAAAAATATACACAGAAGTAAGCCCCGAAGGACCTAACGCCGCATCATGAATCGTGTCTGCAATACAAAATAGTCAGGGAAGTAGGAGAAGAGTATTGGGAGTGATTAAATGTGAGAGAAGAAGGGAACAGATGAGCAAGATCAAGAAGATGGAGAGGAGCTATCGGTCATTCAAGGAGTCGTGAGGGTAAAAGGCGGTAAACCAGAACATTGAAGAGTTCATGACCTTTTTTTTCTAAGACAAAGTGATCGGAAAAGTGCACATCGGATGTGGAAAGAAAGAAAGAAAACAACAACGACAAACGAAGGAGGAAAGTGGGAGTGCATACCAGTGATCAACGCATNGAGCAAAGACAATAAACATGCACGAGCTCTAACACACACGCAAGCGCCTGTGGCGAGAAGGAGAAAAGGACCCACAGACAACAACTTCATAAAAATAAACAATAAACCATAAGCAAAATAGCCTTTGGCACGTGCTTTTATGAGCAAGACATGTGATCAGTGATGTCAGACAAGAGGATTGAAGGACTGCTAGTGTTCAGACACAATAATGGGATGCAGGTCTCAATAGTTCGTTGCCTCCACCATCATCTTCCCCTTCCACGATATTTATTTCAGAAGCTGATGAAAATTCATTCCCAAAATATCAGTAAATATAATGCTACACGTTTTTTTTTCATGTAGTGTTTTTGCATCTACAGGTATTGAAACTCTTGATTATCTAGATGGCAGACAGTCACATGCAAAACTCGTCAACCGAGGACGATCGTTCGAGAAAGTTTGTCTGTTTTTCATTGAACTGAGTCCAGACTGGTTTTTTCTGCCCCCAACACACAACAACAAGACTTGCGCAATAGAACTCTATTCAAAAACATCGAAAACAACAGCGACCACAGCAGGAAAAAAATCTCTCAATAATAATAATAAAATTGCGAGAGAGGATTAGCTTGAGGAATCCATGCGAATAATTTGTTAGAAAAATTGAGCAGCAGCTTGGATAAAATATTGAAGGACTGAAAGCCCCGTCCAGAGTAATATTAAAAAAAAAAAATAAGGAAATGCGAATCAGTACTTTTGAAAGTAAAATATTCAGGAAGAAGACCATTTAATTCAAAGTATAAAAAGAGAGAAACCCATCCATGACAATTAAGGGTGAGGCGGAATTAAAGCAATGAACTAAGTGAACGTAGGAAACAGAGTGAATAAAACTCGTAAAGACGAAATAAAAAACGAAGACCTTGGAGCATTACTGAGAAGATTATCCAGGAAGCGGGACACAGAAGTATTTGCGGCATCGAGGAGGTTGTGTGATCAAGGACAGCGTGGATGCTCCAACTATAATTGGGATTCAATGCGCTGAAAGCCAAGCGGCGTAACTCCCAAAAACAGGAAATGACGCACGCGTTTCAATCTTTCAACGAGAAATTTGCATTATTTTATTCACCCCTCTCTTTCGTTAACTTTCACTTTCGCAATCACTTTCTCTTTCGGGGACTGGGGTGTGGAAGTCGGGGGTCCATGCGCGTGCGATCCCCAGATTTTACTCTTCTCCTGCTTCAGGTCCGTCTGCCTGCAGGACATCGCCGACATCGTGGAAATTATTAGAAAACTCCATTCACTCCAATTTCTAACACTGTGACATTATTACGGTGTGACGTGTCACAAACTTTTTCTGCGAACATCATCGTGGAGGTTCTCGCCGGGGGTCTTAGATGTCCAGTTACAGGCATCCACAGCCGGGACTCGCAGGTTTCGTCACACGACCTATCTGCACTCGCCTGCATCCCGCGAACTCTCGTGACCCCGCCCCCCGTCACCGCCATTATTGATACGAGGGTGGAGAGAGGGAGAAGGGGAGGATGGGCCGGAAGGCACAAGAAGTCGTGGACATTGGATGGCTGGGTTGTAGAAGCCGCTGGATATCGCCGGGATATGAGAACTGGTGCAAAATGAATGGCATTAAATCAGCCCTCGGCGTGAGATCCCATGCTGCTTTGTCAGGGGTGACAAGTGTGCATCGAGCGTGAAGATGATTAATATGGGCACGAATGTACGCACGCACAGAGGCGCACACAAACACACACAGACAGACACACACAGAGAGACACGCACGCACACTCACTCATTCAGGAAACTCAAAGGCACCGGTTCGATACTCGTTTGAAGAAATACACTTTCTCCAGTGATTTCCTGATTTCGGAGACGTTTAGAGACGTTAAAGCAGCATGGGAGAGGAGATATGCCCAACAACAACAACAACAACAACAACAACAACAACAACAACAACAACAACTGTAGACTAAGGTACCCAGCAATGCTGTTGATATTACTGTTATTATTATAAGAGTTTACCAGCAGCATACATGTCTGTCCCGTCATGTACTCATATGACTCCGGTCTGTTCAGTGATTGACTATCCTTGTTTTCCTTCAAATTTTGAGCTCAAATTTAAGCAAGAAAAAAAAAAGAAAAAAAGAAAGCTCAGCACAAAGTGTAAAATGTATGCTCAGATTGGAACAACGACAATAACGACAACGACGATGATGGCAATAACTGTAATCAGTTTTTGGACATCCAGGCTAAAAGAGATTTGTCTTTCCACTTTAGTTAATTTGAGAGCGATTCCGCACCATCAGCAAAATTAGTAACAGGCTTGTGCTGATGTTTAATTACAGCGAGAGGCTTTGCACGTGCAACACCGCCGCACGCACTGGCACTCACACGTGTCCACACACACGCCAAGATATGAACGAATGCACATCTGCATGTCTGTGTGTGTGTGTTGTGCAATCTTGTTGTTTGTTCTAATTGTTGTCTTCTGCTCTGTGTCCGTGCGTGTGTGTATGTCATTATGCTTGTCTTTGTGTGAGCGCACGTGTGTTTGTGGGTGTGTGCGTGGTAAGTGGTAAATTGATATCTTGACCTCGCGCTGACGAATGAGTGCATGCATGTGGGATGTATATTTGTGTGTGTGTGTGTGCAAACTTATATTTATGTTTGAATGTACATGATGCCTAGGTACCTTCACATACGTGTATTGCGCCCGTGCATTGTGCAACCTTGTATTGCCGCTTTTATTATTATGTGTAGAAATACTTTGTGTGTATGTGTGAGTGTGTGTGTGCGTGCGTGTGTGTGTGTGTGTGAGAGCGCACATGAGGCAAAACTGACTCACAGTTATGTACAGCAAAGTGCA
Source organism: Pomacea maculata (assembly GCA_004794325.1). NCBI lineage: Eukaryota > Metazoa > Mollusca > Gastropoda > Architaenioglossa > Ampullariidae > Pomacea > Pomacea maculata. The sequence continues at coordinate 36,880 of SRHC01002343.1, forward strand.
GCAGACCTAGGTGCGGCACGAGGTGGCCGGAGGATGAACCCAACTCACATTTTTTTCCCGTTCTGTGCGGCTATGTGGAGCATAAAACCGCTTACGTGAACTTACGTTAACTTCCTCTATTTTTGTAGTATATTATCTTATCAAAGTTTTCTTTTTTTCTTCTTCTCTTCTTCTTCTTCTTCTTTCTTTCTTTAGACTGCTCTCGGAGACCATCAGTCATCTCCTTTTTCTTTAGAGCCCTTTAAACTGCTTTCTTGAGAGGTGTCTATTTTCCTTTTTTCTTCTTCTTTATCATCTTCTTTCTCATTGTTCTTTCTTTTTGTCTTTCAACTACTCTCAGAGACCATCAGTCCTCTCCTCTTTCTTTATAGCCCTGTAAGCTGCTTTTTCCAGAAGTGTCTCTACAATCCCGTTGATTAGTCTACGCCCACCTCAGGTTAGTTTTTTTTTTCTCGGGGTGACAAGTCGGTCTTTGTCGGGTCTTATACCGAAATCTAGTTTCATGTAACCGTAAGCTATCCTTGCTGAGTCACGTGATTTGTTTCTGTGTCAAAATAACTGTACCCTAGCTCTCATGCAACGGTCCGTGACTACTAACCTGGACACACATCTCATTTTTAATGTAAACAGTATTTAGACAATCAGTTTTATAGAATCACAGCGCACAACATAATTCGAGAACTTTTTTAAAAGTTAAAATTGTTTTAAATCAGACAAATCTGCTTACGAAGACTTTCAGTCAGGTCAGCACATTTTCCTGACGCGCTTGTGTTGCGAGTCTAACTAAATGTCATAGAAGCGATTTAAAAAAAAGATTTTTTTCTAAATTTGCTTCTTTAGGACAGTTTTAAGTTTTAGAAACGTGTTAAGCAACTTATTCCTATACCCTCCCTAACTGCTACTGGTTTCCGCAATTTTGCCGCTTGACCGCCGCGCCGCGCCCAGTTCTAAGACCTTTAAAGGCGAAAGACGTTCCGCATTCCGCCGCCGCGCGCCCTTCCGCTGTTGGCGAGGACGGTGTGGGTTCACTCATCTCCACGAGGAAGACCTCGGGTTGCCCTCGTAGCCTGAACTTGAACCGCGTGCCGCCTGCGAGTTCACATCCTCCCGTTGCCCAGATGTCGCATTCAAATTATTAATTTTAAAAGTGCACAGTCGGCCGCGGGTGGCGCCTCACAGAAGTCTCGGTCGTAAACTTTCACGGAGAATATTTGTTATTTGCTGCGTCATGCGCGTGAAATCGAGTTCAGTGTCCACAAGTTGTCAACCGTTATCAGTCACCATGATCACTGCAAGTGTCACCAACAGAGAGAAGGTCCACAACAACAACAACATCATTGTGTACTAGGTTCCAGGCAGGCCTTTCCTTTTGATGATCAGGAACATCAGAACTGACACAAACGGCAATTCCATGACCTATGACTTTTCCTCCCGACTAACCAATGGGAAAAGCCTAAACAACTGTATTTAAATAACCCTACTTTCGCTTTTACAAGATACAATAATAAATACATAATTACTTTGTTTAATTTTTATTGTACACAAACATCTTTGTCCTCATTGATAAAACTGCGTCGAGTGCAAGAAGGTCACAGTTCCCCATCCTTCTCCTCCTTCCCTCATCAAAAGAAAGACAGTAAATTAAATATTTTTGTTGGCGCGCGAGACCAAAGGTGACAGGCAGCACCTGTGATTTTTTGAAGTGAATCGATTTCTGGGAAACGAGATTCCAAGGTAAAGACAATAATGTATCACATCCTACCTGCGGGAAACTCGAGATGCTCTCAAATGAAACTTCGATTTTTCTCTCCCCCTGATCATCAATAACATTGCGCAATGCGTAAAATATGTCGGCTGTCAAGAAAGATAACTGTAACTTGCATCGATTGTTACCTCCCTTTCTCGTTCTATTTGTAACAGTGCTGTTGAATAATTTCACGGTTTTAGAATGTCCTGAAAGTCTATCCAGCGAACTGAATCGTCTTCCGTGTCTTATTGAGGTTGGGGTTTTTTTTTCGGTGCCAGCTAGAACAAACAGGTTCCGAGTGAAAAGAAATCCGAGATGATAAACAGGCGGAGCTGAGAAGGATGAATACAAAAAGCAGAAGATTGATGTGGAGTTGAAGACTATGAAAAACTCAGGTTTGATGTATTGGCAGTTGCCTGGATTTTGCTTGGTTCGCATGGACGAGGAAGTGGCTTTGTGTGCATCCTCACGTGTGTGTGTGTGTGAAACATCAAAATATATTCATTTAAATGACAAAGCAACAAGAAGAATTGAAAAACGACTTCTCCGGTTATCCCAATCACAAGAAATTATGTATTATTCAGAAAAAGATAAATTTTATAATCATATTCATCACATTTACAGCTGGCAAGTCAGCGTGACAGAAAAAACTTCTTTGATTAATGTCCTTGCTTTGTAGTCAAGTAGTGTTTCTTTTTTGTTTCTTGGGATCAAGGGCTGTGTTCTTATTCTGTTACCCTCGTAAATAAAGATTTATCATCTCTCTTTCTCAGTTTCTCTACCTTTTTTGTACTTTGTGAAGAATTATATCTCAGACTTTGAACCGGCAGGGAGGGAACCAAAAAGATGTACTTGCTCCCTCAGAATCTGTCCCCCTCCTGTTACCACCCCACTGCGACGAAGATGACCCTCCACATCACTAACAGTGTGTGTGTGTTGGGGGAAGGAATTACAGGTGCTAAAAGTAGAGAAGACAACAAAAAAGATGCCATAAAAGGTGCGGTGTAAACAGAGAGGAAGAGCAAATAACTCCAGTTTATATCACGAGTTATAAGACTTTGACCATCCCAAATTCTCACCTGCAATTTCAAAATGGGGGCCGAGGTTTTAATTCTCTCGTCACATAATCTTGCTGTTATGGCAACGCCTCGTTACCATGAGCACAGAGGCATAGTTTTTGGCCGTTATGACGTCAGAAGTTTTAATTAACTCAGTCCACGTGTCCATTAAAAAAAAAACAAATTATAAAGAAGAACAGCTGATGTGTAATACCAGTGTAATGACTTTGGTTCACTCACAGGTGAGAACATGAACTCATGACTTGAGTATTCGGGTGAAATGCGAGGCCCACCCTAGTAACATTCTTCCCACCCGTACCCTGTCTACCTCGGTTTGAGTCGACACCTGGCGGCTGTGAATCTTGTGATCTCACCGCGTGTAAGGAGAGTAAAGGTTCTTGCATAAGTTACATTCCTGCAGGAGCCTGTTACTGGATGTGTGGCATTCCGATCTGGATGACACCTGGAACTTTCTTTCTTTGAATTTTTGTTTAATATTAGGAGGCTCGAAATAGAAAAGGCTAATTGATGTTGAAATGTTCAGTTATAATCGCCTTATTGTAAACAAATAAATATCTTCCCTTAATGAAATCGGCAATTTGCTGATGGGTTTGAAAAGAAATGTTTCAGACGAGTGCTGATGTTTGACTTTAGCTCGCTTTACTGTAACAACATCAAGAGAGGTTGTGAAGCCAATGAACTGTAAAGTGTTCACCGTGGCAATGCCACAGCTTGTGGAGGGAAAAGCTTATTTCTCCTTTCGTCGCCTAGTAACCTTTTCACACTCACAGGTTTGGATGAATATCGAATAGCTTACCCTCTGCTTTGTAGTGAGAAAGCTAAGGTACATCACTAACCCCAAGTTTGTTTTAGCTATAAACTGTCTTCTAAGGACATAAGACCTCGAGATAATATCAACTAACCTCTTGTCTGCGCATGTCTAATTGCTTCCGGTCTATCTCTAAGTTTGAGGTCATTGCACCGTCCTCAGTCTCTTCTTAGACCAATATTAAATATTAAGAAGTAGTAGTTTCGAATGTAGATATGTCCGATACCAGGTGGCTCTAGGCTTCGTAAGTCCGAGATCAGCTGACCAGAGATGCCTCTTTGTGGGACCAGTTGCATAAATTAAACATTCAACTACCCCTGCCCTCGTGTCATGCATCTGCACCCAGTCATGGCGAGAGAGAGAGAGCTGTCAGATGAAGAACAGGAAGAATCCTCCAGGCTGCCAAGAACCGTTCCGCCTGAACACGTGTAGAAATACGATCCACATTCTCTTTCTTCCTCCTCCTCTCCACCCATCGCTGTCCCCCCCTACCCTCCACTACCAACTGTTGCACGAGTGAACTCATAAAGCAGACAGTCACGTGTCAGGCCTCAACAAAGAAGTAATTAAGGACTGGGTGGTAGGGTGTGAAGATATCCGGAGGCTCGAGGAGCAGCCATGGAATGAGACAATGGCCGATGACAATGAGCAGCGAAGAACATCAGCATTCGCGGACCGTGCAGCATCCAGAGCCAGAGGCCAACAACCTCCAATGGGAACTCAGTTAATAGGTCAGGGCCTTGTGTACAAGTGAATCTTTTGCTAAAACATGTTTAATTGTCTTACAGTAAATATTTGATTAAAGATGTTGTCTTAGATTAAATTTTTCATTAAATTGCGTTTACAGAGCTGATACATTACATATTCCAGGTAGAACAGTAAGCTTAGGAGGAAATGTATTGTAAAAAAGATAATACCTACAGATGTGCAAGTGTCATCATGATCTTCATCCAAAATGCAGGAAATATGACAGAAAAAAAAATTGATTGAATAAGTTTAAAGTTTTTTTTTCTTATTTCATTCATAATCGTAATTGATAAAAAGTTTGTTTGAATGTTGTTGTCTTGAAACCGCTAAGTCGTCGGGGCATTGACCTGTAAACTGTTCTGATCATGGCATAAAAAAAGCGGAGACATTCCTGTCCTTCTGCCACCTCCACCTCTCTCTCTCTCTGTCTCTCTTGTTTTATATCTCCCTCGCTATCTCTCTCTCTCATTCAGTCTCGCTCAATCATCTCAAAATTATTATGGTAAACAAAGAACTACGTTTGACAAACTAGGAATAAGACTTGAAGACCACCACGAACACACCAAAATTACAATAACAAAAGTACATTTGCCTCGTGGAGGTCTTCGTTTAATACCAAAAAAAAAAAAAATTCCACTCACGGATTCAGACAGAGCAGTCTCAACATGCGCAACAAGATAAGAAGGCATTCCTAGAAACAGTGACTCAGACAACCGGATGTGGGTCCCCCTCCACACCTACACCAACAAAGACATCGGGGGGAAGGGGGTACCCCCAGCAGCGAGCTGTACCCCGGACACCTCGAGCTATCGGGGATCCAAGTTTCGACACAACGTTGAACGGGCAGACCACTCCCTCTCTAGTTCAACCGTGTCCGTCTTCTATGATGAAAGGGAAACAAATCCAGCTAACTGTTCAAATACCTATCCATCAGGCACGTCGATGATAAAAAATAAAAATATAAAAAGTTGGAAGCAGACCATACTCATGTCAGTAGTTCAGACTGTGAAGTGACTCGGGGGAGGCAGGAATCTGAAAAAGCGGGAAAGTCTAGGATTTTACATGTCCTGCTGTCTCTGGACAAGGAGAGAAACGAATAAAGGTTCATTATTTAAAGTTTTAAACATCTTCAGTGTGTAGCTTCTCTCTTTGGTTTTTTTTCTCTCTCTCTTCCAAGTTTTGTCTCTCTCTAACACATGCGCTTTGGAAGAAAACGGAAAATCGTAAATGTTTGGTGAGTAAATGATTGGTTGGCTGTAAGATCAAGAAGAGTGTTACTTGCAAACATTCTGGTGAAAAAAACAACATTCCCGCAAACGCATCTTCTTGTTTCGAGATTATTCTCGGGTCTTGTTTAGTACAAGCACGTGCTTCACGTCTGCTCACTGATGGACCGCCAGGTAATAAACATGAAATGTTTGTTCTTGAACTTTGGTCTTGAATTCTAAAGGTACACAAATAATATCTACATTCTACTCTTAATGGATAGATGAAATACCAAGATGCACTCTTTGTTACCTTATTTCCGATAGTATCGGAGAGAGTGAAGTACGGGTGGAAATGAATACGGCATTGTGACAGTTTCAGAAGAAGAGGATACAGATGAGGATACGGATAAAATAGAAGACTAGGGTGAGCATGCCAACCAGAGGACTGTAGTCTCTAGGCGTGCGGCAAATTAATGGGTTGCCCTGGCGAGAAGAATGTATCACCCCGTCGCTCCATCACTCCTTGTTGTCCTCGCACGGACAAAGGACGCGGAAGAAACAAAATGTTTTGTTGTCTGCATCATGCCCGGTCCACATTTCTATCAACCTGCATCCTGTGACTACACCGCCCATCTCACGGACACCAGCCAGCAGAGATTCTGCAAGATAAATGCATGTCACGTGACCAGTGACAATGTCCGTACAGAAAACGGCGATTTGTTGACAAAATATTAAATTATACAAACCACAGTGATGATGTGGGTACACTGGTGTTTTGCTTCGTCCAGAGCATCATCTATTCTTTCCACCATCATCACCTCCATCATCACCTCCATCATCATCATTCAATGCTGGGCATCCTTCTATTTGTGAGGCGGAGGCCAGGTGCAAATGTTGCTTCCCGACCTTGGATGGTAACCCTGTCTGACCTCGCGATTGTTTAGAACTCATCGTTGACAAACTGTCCCAACACGTGTGCAATTTCTGCGGCAACGACAAACGAGGTGTCGAGGTTGGGAAGGGAGGGGTAGAGGGAGAGATCGGGAGGGACCGACAGGGGAAAGAGGAGACGAAAGCTTTTTTTGGACCTGCAAGCAAATTGAGGCCAAGGATAAATGTGTTTTGGAACTATTTTTATGTTTAGTCTCCGACGGTGGGAGGCGCAGTTTCCTACTACATATATATAAAAAAAAAAATCAAGGGAGGGAACACAAACAAGATTTGCTGCATCAGCTAAACACGGCGAGAGTAAACAACCAGCAGCAGCAGCAAGAGGCGGGCATCCGTCTTCCTAGCCTTTGTAGAGAGAACGTGCGTGCATGAAGTAAACAACGCACAGGTGTCCGTCCGGAGCGAAAACATTTGTGGAATGGGGAGAAGTACCTGCAGGAAAAATGACTAAACAATCACAGCAAATAAAAATACACCTAAAAATTCATTTCCTGGAATCAAACATACTCGGCTCTCATTTCTAAACTACAACATCCCGCATGTACATGCGAGTAAGTATAAATGTACAGATATGTACGACAATACCTGGAGGTCAACAGTAGAGTTCAAGGCGAAGAGAAGAATGAAATGGAAGAGGTGTGAAGGTCGAGGGGATCGTGACGGGGGTGGGTGGGGTGATTGTTGTTTGATTATTTGTTTACTTCTCGGTGTTTCTTGTTGAGTCAGCATCTGACGAGGTCGGCGGCCTTGTAAACAGGTTCTACAGCATGCAACTAAATAAAGTCTTAGGTCCTTGGTAGACGACATCTGAACTCAAGGCAAGACCTTGATCGTCGGTCTGTTTATAGAAGGGCGACAACGTATTACGAGGTCGACAACGACGACGATGATGATGTTGGAGAAATTTGAACCCACGACACCAAGCCTAGACCACATTTCCTGCAACTCCTGATGTCCATCCAATGACTGGAAACATTTAAACAAAGAAAGATGATCTGAACTGAATATCTCAACGAATGAGGAAACAAAAGGACAATCAGATGCTGATAACCACGATGTTAAAGATAATTACGAAGACAAATATATGATGAAGAGTGAGAAGGTATAAGACGAAGACTACTTTCGTTTTAATATTAACGGGAGGGTACAAAGTGCACAGCAAACAGATGATGGTAAAAGCAAAGAAACTTTCACATCGCTGGTTAACTGAGCTTCTCCGTACTTGAAGTGTTCTGCAAGCCTTGGGTTCGTCCCACCCATGACTCAGTCCCGGTCCAGTACTTTGCTACTCACAGACACTCGGGTACCTCCGTGCGTGATGAGCTCGGCACAGTCCCCAGATCGATGCTGTTTAATTCCTGACTCACTGCGGCCCAGTTGTAGTCACCCACAGTCCACACCACACACTGCACTTTGGACTGAAAGTCTGGAACTGCGCGTCCTCGGGAGAAAGGGAGAGCATGGCAGGCGTATCGATTATCGTTCTTGATCTGTGTGACGTCACCAGTCGGAGAAGTGGGTGTGCAGGTGTAGGGATGGTGAGCACTAGATGCTTGTGTGGGTCACGCCTGTCGTGATTAATACAAGGAGTCAGCAGAGATGAGGTGTTCAACCCTCGCCACACTCCACAGTTCTCTCAGCATCAGCACGCGGGTGGAGGTCTTTGTAACGGTCACGCCCCACCAACCCCCGGTTCTGGAACCAGCGAACAGTCAAAGACCACACCTAGGGCAGTCAATCAACATTAGTCATCTACTGGGGTCAAAGGTAAGAGTCAGGATGTTCACAAAATTAACTTACACACTTCATCCCATTATTACCCATGGGACTAAAAATAGAGACGGTTCCACCTGAGTGACCGCATCCTTTGCACTCAGGTTTCTGGCCAAACAGATTTTTGTGACTTGTTTAAATTCCTTGACCTCAAGGCTACAACTGTCCCGCTGTGTAGACCTTATAAACTGGATTCGTTGCCATCAAACCCTCCCTGAAATCACAAACCAACTCCTTTATGACAAAGCCGTTAACCGCAACAGGAAACAAAGAAAGGCTCAAAGTTCCTCGCAGCAACTTTTCATGTCTATTTTCATTTTTATACCAATGTTTTCGCACAAAGGCTGGGAAAGTAAAGCCTTGCCCACCCTCGCAAAAATACACTCCACCTTTCCCCACCTAAAAACAATTTTAAACCATCGAAATGTTTTTAGAAATAAAAATATACATTTACAACGAAGGTGTGGTATTTTTTTGAATAATTTTTTTCTTTTTATTATTATTAGAGTGGTAAAACTATTTTAATGCTTGTTAGGGGGGCATTTATGCATGAAAGCACCAACGCCTGGTGTCGTTGTCCTTGTTTTCGCCCCAGAGGTGGGTCCGGTCGTTGTCGGCGCGCTGTGACCTCGCGGGAGGTCCTAACGGCTTCTCTATGATCAAAGCTCTCGTGGCCGTGGAAAACAACAACAACAGCCGCAGCCTGTAATCGGCCCGTCCATGATAGGGAGAATGGTTATGTGGGGGGATGAATTCAGAGATGTCCTGATTTGGGTGGTAAACAAGTCGTGAGAGAGAGAGAGCCAGTGTGTGTGAGTGTGTTCGTCTGTGTGTGCGTGCGTGTGTGTTTTGTTTGTGTGAATGTCTATATGTGCGCATTTCTGTCTCTGTGTGTGTTTCTTTTGTTCCACTCAGTAGGTATGAGTGTGTGATCACTCATGCATGTCTGTGTTATGTCTGTCAGTTTGTACGTGTGCATGCTTCTGTGTATATGTGTGTGTGTGCTCACCCGTAGCTGGAATTCGTTCCCAAGGTGCAGAATCCCCGCCATTTTCTCCAGTTGTTTAACTTATATTAAATTCGTATTCAAATATTTTTGGTTAGAACAGACCAGAGAAAAGAATTTGCATGGGAAAAGGAGAAATAAAAATGTTGGAACAGAAAATAACCAACGAAGGTTCTTTCAACCATATCGCCAGACACTCCGTCCCCCGCACTGCCGGGCTGTCTGTGTTTACAGACCTGTCTGATGTCGACATACACATTCCTAGCACTGAGTCCCAAATGTTTTCCCCACCTGGCAATCCTTACAAACATAAGCTTATCATTTAAACAGAAAAATAAAGCCATCTGTTATTTAAATCTTTATTTACTCATTCGTTAGATTCTTGGGGTAAGTTTTTTGTCTTAAATTATTTTTGTCACACACCTACACACAAACTTATAAACACGAAAGAAAATAATAAAAAATAAACATTTTTGTGCTGGTATCAAAGTGTCGGATGTATCAGCAGCTGTATCTGTGATGATGCAATTATGTGTATTCTGTACAGCTGTGCTCACAGCTCCTTCAAAACAGCTGTCATCAAAAAGTCTTTGTAAAGCTGTCCCCAAGTAATCATAGAAACATTGTCTTCATAAAGACTTTGCCTTACATTATCGTATGTGTGTATGTTTTTTTTTCTTCTACTTGTCTTTGTGAAATGCACAGAAATTTTCTCCCATTTTTGCTGAACAATATAAGATTCATGCGTGCATGTTTGAGCATGCGCAGTCGAGTGTGTGTGTGTTGTCAATACGATATCACAAGTTCAACAACAAGAGTTGATACAATGTTGTATGATACACCATCTTCACAAGCTGCAGTCCTAGTCTAAGACCCATCCGATGTTTACCAAAATTATTACAAATCCATCCTCACACACACACACAGTGTTCTCGCTGTTCCTGCTCTCCATCTCTCAACCCATCTCCGCCATCTTGCCTGGCAGCCACCGCCGATGAAGAAGAAGAACTGCAGACGAGCAGGCGAGCTGACTGGCATATTGATTCACTTGCAGCCCATGTCCCGCCATTGTGAAGCCACGTTGCCATAGCAGGTGGTTTTTTTATTGTTATTTTGCGAAAAAGCTCTGGAAGCATGCAGCACACTCAGAGCTCTGCCTCCGCAGCCAGAGGGAGGATCGACCTTCTGCACCCAGCGCCGTGCGTGGGCGTTCTAAACATAGAAACTGCCGAGCTTTCCCTTTGCATGCTGGGGAGCGTTGGGGAGGAAAAGCAGGAGGGAACAGGAGGGGTTACATTTCGGAAATTGTCCTCGCTGAAACTCTTTTCCTCTGACTCAATGCTGCAGGCCCAGTCATGGAGTTGAGAAAGCCAGGATCGACAGGGACGGGTCAGCGTTTGTTTGTTTATTTATCTGCGTCTTTACGTGGAGTGCCGGGTGCATTAGTCACGTGATGGTGGTGGGGTAGGGGAGAGAGTAGTGGGGTAGTTGAAGACCGAGGATGAAAGTGGGTGGACATGTGTGGGTACAACATGACGGAGAAAGTGGAGGGGGAAAACCTACTGATTGTCAATATTGGCATCACGTGCTGGTAGTCACACACCCACGTGACCAGAGTTTTGCGCAACATCACTGCGAATAAATACAAAATAAACACAGAAACAAAAATTAAGACGTATATCGAGAAAAGGATAGATGAACGAAGTTGTTAAACGGCAACAACAATATTTATTGATATCTATTGCGATTATTAGCGCAAGCAAACACATTTGTCGAGGTGGGGAGGGGGAGGAATGGGGCTGTCAATAAGATTTTTATTACTTTTTGTTGATTTGTTTATTAATGGGAGTCCGGGGGAACACGCTGACGGATTTTTATCATTAGAAAAGCCATTTTTCAACTGAGGGTGTGTGGTAATAATGGCGTAGATATCGAACCAGCGATAACAGCTGAACTCAGCAATGACAGGTGAACCAGGAGATGACAGATGAATGAAGCCGAATGGCGCCATGTTTACGTCGTCTGCGGAGACTGTGGATGGTGGCAGGTCGAGTGCAGCAAAGAAGAAGACATAAAAATTCTCTCTCTCTCACTCACACACTTTCTGTTATCAGCAGCCACTTGTGTACAAGTCACAGCATCTTATGCTCACGTGTAAAGCCAGCTTCAGCAGCTGACAGACCGCCAAAGCGAGGCTGTTGTGACCTCGGGTAATTTTGCTGGTGACCTTGGCCAGTCATGTGATATTTGGAGGCGGCGAGACCTTTCTCTGATCCTCCGCGTGTCCTTGCGACCCCTGGTGTTGTGCAACGTAAGCCGACAAAACCGAGGTGTTGATGAGAGAACAGTCAGGATGGATTTTACTTTTACCGGATGAATTTATTCGTTATAATATTTTTTTTTATTCCTTTATAAATTCGCGTACATATATATATATAGATAAAGCCGGCAATAAGCCATTGTGTGCACATGTAGATAATAGGGTGAGGACAAATAAAAAAAGAACAGCGTAATTGCGGATGTTTGTGTCTGTAAGAGAGAAAGAGAGAGAGTGGAGGGAGGTGAGATGGTTGAGTGCACGTGAGTGCGTGTATGCGTGTGTGTATGCGCGTGAGTGTCCGTTGCGCGTGGATGGGTAGATCCGTTCCTGCGCATTGTCCCGTGAAATAAATATTAATTTCTGTGTGTGTTTTGTTTCTGATTTCATACAAACAATATGAAAGCCATAAACAGACGTCAGAAGTAGACAGGAATGATGGCACGTGACTATATCGCCCTTGACAGTAAGTCTTCGTACTCCGATGACTTTTGACCTTTCCTTTCCCAGCGCCTAGCAGCCAAATGGGTGTTGAAAGACAGATGTACACAAATACGCCTTGTATACATACTCATATACACACACACACAAGTACACACAAGCACACACCAATGAGGCAGGACGGGCTTTGGGGGATAGGTGGGAGGCATACTCAGTGTGGACAGTGAACGACGCTCACATTCTTATTCCCTCCCCCACAGTATCATTGTTGAGGGCCCTTTGCCCCCTGTGGTTTGCATCCCACTGCGTGACACAAGTGTAAACATTCTTGCTGTAAATAATCCCTTGTTTGTCAAAAAAAACCTCCCGATGCTACATTACGTGTGAATCTCTGGGAAAAAAAGTTTCACAGTCCAGTCGACATCACACGGAGAAACTCCATCACTTGCTCTCCTCCAGTCAACACAACACCTTGAAACAATTGACTGCGACCTCGCTGGGGTCAATAGGTCATGGCCACATGGCCCACGTCATGTTGAACTCAAGGTGAGAGGTCAAGCTGCACGTGCAAGGTATCCTCTCAACTCTCTCAAGCAGCTTTGCTACCTGCCTCTAAACAGCATTATTATCTCCCCTAGGGATAGAGCTTTCCTAAACATCTTCCCCCTTTCATGGACCGAAATTATATTTATATAAATTAGTGAAGACCTGAAAAGCTTTTATTTGCATAAATTATCCTCCAAATTCTACATGCATTGACAGTTTAAGTATCGGGTAGCTAGTTATCGTAATCTCGTCGTCATCGTCATTGTATGTGACATTCAGGCTGCAAGTGTATCAGTCAAACTAAAGAAGATGCAGATGGCATTAATGAGGATGTTTGTGTGTTTGTTTGTATTTGCTGCACGCGAACAGCTCGTCGTTTAAAATCTGCCGCCCACCCTCACCCACGTACAGACAACTAGGAATTTCCACAAGCAGACTTGGAGAGGTATGGCTCTTTGTGATGCTGGGGAAATAGTTTTTCCCCCATGAAAACATGCATAACACATGAATATTTAGACACAAACACCCACGATCTCTCTCTCACACACACGTGAGGCCCCTATGGTATGGACTGGAACTAACGACGAAAGGAAAAACAAGAAAACAAAAGCTGACATTGTACAGTGTCTTTTAACTGCGAGAGATGATGACGAGCTTTACAGAAAATAAATATTTATAAAGTAAAATTAATAACAATAGTTTTGTCATCAATAAAGGTTAAATATTATGAGGCAGTAAACGAAAAGGAAAACAACTGCAACAAAAGATGGAGACACAAAAACAAATCAGTGGTCAACGCTCTTCAGGTCTTTCATCCTGTCTCCGATGCTGTCGTGTTCACATGGGAAGATATCGAATGATAGCCAGGCTTCCCTAATTACCGTGTCTGGAGGTTTTCTCATGCCAGACGGTGCAGACACAATTACCCCGAGTACACAAGCTAAACACCGGAAGACGACAAACAAGAGGAGGTAAGCGAGTCGATCAGGGTGTCTGGGGTGGCGGTGATGACGCTCCGTCCTTCCGCACGCGACCCACCCCACCCCCACCCCCGTGTTTGTTGACGACAGAGACGCCGCCAGGTCCACAGAAAATTGCGTGTTGTTGTTGTTGGTGTTGTTGTTGTTGTTGTTGTTGTTGTTGGCAGTGATGCTTAGTTGTGGAATCGTTTCGCCACACCATGCTGGTTTTTATTTATTTTTTGTTTTTTTGTTTGTTTGTTTGTTTGTTTTTTGAGTCTTTTACTTCTTAACGTTACATGTATAACAGATCTCCAATTGGTTCTTTTCCTTTTATCATTCTAAACTACTTTTATTTTCTTCTCGTTCTTTTCGTCTTCTTCCAACACCTCTTTTTTAAATCTCTCTCTCTTACACTCACTTTCTCACTCTCTGTTTCACTCAATCTCTCCTTCGTTTAGTTTCTCGGTTGCCATACTTCAATTTTCTCGTGTCTATTTGTTTACGAAATGACAGAAGTTTTTCTCTGAGACAGTTTAAAAAAGCAGGTACACGGACAAGAAAACGCACTTCCCCTGCATCATCCCCTCTTCCCTCTGAAAAGAGAAACTGTGTAGACATCAAAACGACAATATGAAGGTATCAACAAAAATAAATAAATATTTAAACACAGCGACTATAAAAATACGACAACCGGTGAAAAGAGCAGACAGGAAACGAGATAAGAACAAAAGATGAGAGAGAGAGAGAGCAGGCGGATGAACAAAGGCAGACGTTTGTCTGATGCGTGCTCGGAGCGTGTTACCTGCGATCTTCACCTGATTTTCACCTGTTCAAACAGATCAACCCGTGAATGCGTGGCGATCATCGATCGAGAGGAAACCCAAAACCTAAAACAGAAGAGCCTGGACACTGGTGACCTCGTAACCCAATGCCCTTTAGCCTTTTCACTCACTCACCCCCCACAGGGGACCAGCGTCAGCAGCGGCCCAGTTCGTGTCCCAGGTCGACATACCTGCTGAATTCTTCATTGGATCACTTGGAGGAAACAAACCAGCAGTTCTCTACATGGAGCTGCAAACATTCAGTCATCCTCCCAGGGGATTTCTTTTGTTCTTTGGAGGAAACACAAATGTTGATTTTAAAAATTAAGAAAAACAAAAACAAAAACCGAAGAAAAAAGTATAAATACATGATAATATGTTGAGTTTGAAAACGAGGTTTTAAGTGACATCACAATGAATCAATAAAATGCTAAGAATAGTTTATTGTACTCTATTCAACACCCTCCCCCTCAAATACCACCCCCACGGCCACAACCCCTTTACATATGAGGAGTGAGGATGTGGGTCAAGAGGTCAAGATATTTCAGGTCATTCTGAGCCAAACACAACATTCCCAGCAAATGTCCTACAAATGGCCGACTGATTGCAGGCTTTATTTTCCCTGACATATTTACACAACTTAAATTGCTTCCTTGATAAGGCGATCATGATGCTTGTGCACCCCGGGTAGATTGCTTGCGCAGTGACCTGCACCTGAGACCCGCGTGTACACCTCGTGATCGCTAATGTCTGATACTTGCGACAGTTTTTTTTCTTTAAAAACAAATCACAAAGGTCTTTTAGTGTTGTTTTAACAGTTTGGTCATGATAACCTTTCTCTCTCTCTTTCCCTTCCACCCCATGATATAGTTAACCCGCGTGGTAAGCACAGAACCGCGATATGCACTGGATCAAGATTCACAGTCATAAAGCTTTTGAGATACATCCAGACTCCTCGACCCTCAAAATATATGTTTATAATATTTTTTTTATATATTTCCCTCCACTCCCTGCCCGAGAGGAGATCTGAACCCAGGACAGTCAATCCTCACAATATTGGTAACAGGCGCTAATCGTTGCGCCACCGAACTGGGCGGTGTGTGAGAGATGAATGGCGGGAAGGGTTAGAATAAAAATATATTCACTAAACCAAAACTAAAATTGATTCTAAACGCTCTCATTATTCTTGTATTACATTGACATTTACTATCGACAAACATTTGTTTACTCAATAAACCTCGAGCTGATGTATAGAAAAGAAATCATAGCCACTAATACTAATATTGTCCATTTTTTTATTCGCATCCATCTTAGACTCACGCCATGTTCACGTGGTCACTGTGACCTTCAACCTTCGCCCTATCTGCGCATGCGTGAAACGACAACACCAGCACTACGCGTGCGTCACAAGTGTCACGTCTTGCGCTGCACGTGCACTTCTGAGAAAGTGCGTAGATCACTCGTAGGTTAGGAGCGAAGAATTTTTATTTGTCCTCAGCAGTGTCGGTCGTACATCCCTGGCGGGTGTTTTTCCATTGTATGCACGTGCAGCACGCACCCTGCTCATCTGACAGAGAAGTCGTCTCTGTTTTCGTTTGTTATTAACGGCATATTTTCAAAACTGAACATTGAATGATGGGACTTACATTCATACGGGCATTGAACTACGAGTTGTAAAACAGTGAGAGAGAGAGTGTGTGTTGGTCGCCATGTCTTGTGTCCAAGCGATGTATTTGCGACTCCTCTACCCCTTCATCTGTTTTCATCCGCGAGACACGTGCACCTGCATCATCAGCCACCCCGGGTTTGTGTATCTACTTACTGCCTGCTAGCCTGTCGCCTACAGCCTGTGCAAACTCCAGAGCAATGCCCTCGTTTTGTATTTTGGTTTCGGTTTTTTTTTTCATCTGCTTTTCTATCCATCGCGCCAACGGACCGCTGTGCAAACTAATTTGCAAGATTAGATAGCTGGAGACTGTCGAGCTGTGAATGGACCTGTTATGCCAGAAACGATAGAAGAAAAAAAACAAAAACAAATAAACAAACAAAAACATGTCGGCATCGTTGAGCTTATCTCCCTCTTGTCGCTGCGTCTGTCCAGACGGGGAGGGAGCGGCGGGGGATGCTCCGTGGGCGCTGCAGCACGTGCGACACCACTGCGTCTGTGGCTGTGACGCGTTGCCGCCGCGCATGACTATGACCGTGCCGTGTATTTACAGCCGCACGTGCCTCTGATGTTGTCAACAGCACGTGTTTCTTGTGATCAACGAAGTTTTAATAAGTAAGGTATGTGTCTGCCTCTGTGTGACAAAATTATTCGAGTCTTGAGGCCAAGTGTTTATTAGCAGAAGATGCAGATGTCTCTGCTTTGTTCTAAAGAGACAAAGGAGACTAGAAAATTTATACAAAAAAACTACAAGCACACACACAAACAAACAAATGCTAATAATACAACTAATGTAGAAAATTCATGCAAAACATTTCCATTGACTGTCGTGGTGTTTCCCATGTGCTAGCGGGAACACAGCAGCCAAGAGCATGTGAGGTGCACGTGACCCATCCCTCATGCGTGGACACGCTCACACTCTCTCCGATTAAGTAGTCATTAGCACGACAAATAATGAGGTCATAGTTCAGGCTGGTCTATTTATAGCTCAAAATTGTTTCCTGTTACGCAATTCTCTGTGTGGCGAAGTAACAAAGAGTACAATCGTCAGTATAAAGCACTAACCTCGCGCACGCGTACACACATACAACGGTAAAGATGAAGAGAGAGAGAGCGGGGAAGGATATAACTGCACGAACGTGTAATATAATCTTATAAGATGATCTACTTAGTTTTTGAAATGACACACATGCCTCCTGTGGACAAGATGCTATTTTCATCTTCATCGACATCAGACCCTAACACTTGTGCCACGATTTAAAAAAAAATCCATGGCTGCCGCCCACGCACAGGACCGCGGGCGGACAAACACGTATTCACACGCACACACAGAGCGAATCAGTGATGCACTTGGTGACACCAGCCAGCCACGAGAAACATCCTCCTCACCGCTTCCTCCATTATAGGTCATAGCCGACAGCCAATGGAAAAATAGCTGGACCCTGGGCTGAAAGTCGGTAATACAATGGAAATGAATGACTACCGGCTACACCCAGCGAAAACACAACAAAGATTTATTAAGGTTAAGCGGATTTGACTAATTGCAGGGTGGGTGCACACTCCTGTCTCTGGAAGCGACACGTGTCGATCATTCATTCTTACTTGCATAGCCAGACAACCAGCCAGACAGCCAGCCAGACATAAAAGTGCATAAAAATATGCATGAACACACCCACACACACGCATGCATGTTTATTGTCCACACATCCTTCATTCATATATCTAACTATCCCGGCATCCATCTTATAATCAAAACAGAATGTATCGATGTGTATGCGTGCGTCAAAGTGTTTACACGTGCGTGTGTTCGTGCGTATGACTGCGTTAATGTGCTGACCCTTGTCATTCCAGACATTTCTTTATCCTCACACTAGAGACACAAAAATCGAGAGAAGAAAGAAAATCGAACAACCGATGTGCTAATTAAGTAATTTACTATTTAGCAAGAAAGTGGCAAATAGTAAAGGTGGCGAAAATGGCAAAAAAGACTTTTTGTCGTCACTGAGTGCAAGGGCAGGCACACAAATATCTACTCTGACAAAATAAGCTCCGGCGGCTGACATTTTGGAACAACATCCGACATGGAGAAGATCGTTAAGCATCCGAGACTGGAAACTCGCTGTCTGAGAGGCTTTTGTATCCATTTGGTGGGCTTTGACTCGCAGCAACATGGTGCACCTGCTCACCCTTCGAATCTGCACCCAAATGCCACAGGTTTACGGTGGAAAAAATTCTCACCTGGTTCTAAAGTGAAGCAGTTGTAGTTCCTTGTTTGCTGGAGAGTTGTTCCTGCGTTAAGGACGGCAAGGCGAGTCGAGAAGGAACTTTCTGCAAGTGGGGATTGGTGTGGATGTGTGTGTGTCTGTGTGTGTGTGTAGGGTGTGTGTAGAGTGTGTGGTGTGTGTGTATACAGTGTAAGTCATTCTATCTACCTCAACCACTCCAGTTTCACCTCCATCACATCCGTCATCCCCACCAACGCCTCTCGCCGCGCGGGAGGACGTGATAGAAGAACTCTATGAATGCCCTCCTCCATTCTGTATCACGCATGAACTGTTCACAGGAAGCACACATAAAGACGATCTTAAACACCTTTTCTTTTCCTCTTTTATTTCCTCGCAGACTTCCTTGAGGATTACAGACTTTCCACGGGCCTCACTTCACTCTCGCATCTTCCCGGTCGTCAACATGGCGGCGATGAAATGCACCGGGAAGACAGGACGAACTGCAAGCAGCATCTTCTTCTTTCGACACACGGCTTTTCGGGAGATGCACGCAAAGACAGATTGGTCGATGTCAGGAATTTCCATCGCAAAAGGTTAATCAGTGCTTCTTTATTAGCGGAGGAAGTGGAGCTCGTCAGCAGGTGAATCACAAGTGCTCTCCGGCCTTCGACATTTGTGAGACTTCGTGAGGACAATGGGAAGACATCGCGTGCAGAATACTTTTCTTCCGTCTTTATTTTATTTTTTGTGGCATGCTTCGGATATTTTTTATGTAGCTGAGATCAGAGCACCCGAAAAAAGTGTGGAAAATGATGGTTAAAGGGGAGAAATGATTTTTAAACTGGAAAATGTCTTCTCCCTTAAGCAAACCAACTTTGACGGTCAATGTTGAGCACGATGATGTGGACGATGCTATTATCGGGGACTACATTCGAGTCTGTATATTGACAGAAAATAAAAGTCAATAGATGAAAAAGAGTGAACAAGATGTATTGGTAAGCTAAAGTATTGAGAAAAATTCCGTAAGAATGTTTTTGAATCTGTTCTCAGTTTATGTTGATGTCCATTTAAATATGGTGGGTACAGCCTGTGGAGTATCGCCAAACCTCTATAGTGACAATGCTGATTGACTGACTGATTGATTGATTGATTGATTGATTTAGTGAGTGAGTGAGTGAGTGAGTCATGTTGAGCGTGATTTAAGACTTATTTTCAAAAGACCTCACATGCAACCCCGCGCAGGAATTTTTGTGTGGCAGATGAAGAAAAGTAGATGAACTACAGAATTCAACACTGATTCTAGATAATTACTGTATAGGTACAGCCTGTCCGTTGGTTCCATTTTCTGTACATTCTTTCATGTATCCTTTTGTTTGTCTTTCTTACCATTTGTCCCGTTTTTACACAAACACACCCGCGTCCACACTCATATTTTTAACCATCCACACCCACGCACATGCACACGCATACAAACAAACACAAAATATTTGGAATTCAAGACTGCTATTATCAACACCACCAACGTTTGTTGCCCGATTCGGAGATATCCCTATCTATGTAATCACCCCCACTGGCGACCGTTCTCGACACAACAACATCTGTTGCCACCTTGCCCTCGGTTCCATTAACTTTTGACATCAAAACCCGGGGTCTCCTGCGGCCCATAACACATCCATCATAAGCTCAGTCCCTCCTGAAGCACAGATCCTCCACACGGCGGCTGCCGCCAGGGGGAGCCCACGTGGGTGAGCAGTGAACACAGCTCACGGGCCGACCTTGCTTCACCCCATGAACACAGCGTGGGGAGGGAGTTGGTGCCCACCACAGGCAGGCGTGATCGCACCATGGGTTCACAGACCTACATCTCCCCCCAGTTCCATCCTCCGGTGATTTAAGTCAGTGGCCACACACACAGTCAGGGTTCATTTGGGTAATTAACTTACTTTTAGTTTCCTCACAAAAGTATGAAGTAAACAAACAGACACTCCATGCAGACAAGATGTCAAAAATGGTTCTCAGGAAAATAATTTTCTTACATATTCTCTCTGTAATTAATTATTCATTTTAAATTATTAGCTTCATTCTGAAATTTAGCTTATTCCAGCCTGCTTACATGATCTTATAATAAAAGGTTTATTTGGTATTTCAAAAATTACCTATTTCAGTATTAATATGTATTAAAATAATACTTTCTCATTTTAAATTAATTATTATATTTTATGTATAATGAGTATCAAGTACTTTTATCTTCCTCTTACTAATGCAAGTAACTAACACAGTTTTTTTAATATGCTGTTTGTAAACATGTTTTTCTCTTTGATCGATTTTTAAAAATTATTCCTTAGAGGGAGCGCCAAAGGCGGCTTAGTGCACCTGTTGTGCAGGTAGATGCAGGTGACTTAATAAAAACTACCTGCAGGCTGTTTGCGTGGAAGGATGAGCAGAGCTTGTTTCCCGCTGGAGGACTCAGGAGACAGGAGAGGAGTCTGAAACATCAAAGAGTGAAACACGTTTACGAATATTGTTGCCTGACAAAAAATTGTTTCGCAGAGAATAACAAGCAAACAACAAAGCACCTAGGGAGCCGACAAAAACATTGTATTTATGACAAACATAATGAATGTATTTTTTTCAGACCTTTTAGAAACTGCGACTCGGAATCTCCTTTAATAATAATAACAGCTTTAAAGCGCATATTTAAACAGGTAAAATATAACCTCAGATATAAAATAATTATCAAGAGACAGAAATAGTTAAAGAAAAGAAAATGATGAACACAAAAATACAATAAATATAATAAAGTTGATTTCAATAGCTCTTGACCCCACCATCAAAGGCAGGGTCAAAGAAAGAGTACAAATAGAAAACACATGGATGATCAGTAAAGACAAGTTTTCATTGTGAGACCTGGTAGTGGAACTACTTAGGTTGAAAAAACGGAGGCCTGCCATCAGTATATGATCTTCAGCATTGAGTTCTTGGTTGTCAAGAAAGTCCTGCTTCGAAAAGTAGCAGACATGAGGGAATCACAGCTCGCAGTTACTGGTGCTGTGGCCCAACTGTCACAGAAATGCCATTCCATCCACACAAGTCTTACTCAAACATTTCACTGCAAGCTCAGCTTCCAAGAGAAGCATGATGGCAATGGTAGAGGACCAGCCTTCATTGCCAAGCATCGAAGCTGTTTTGAAACAATTGTAGAAGAAGAAGCCAGAAGCTAGTGAGAGCATTGCATGTCCAGTGCACATAAATATTGTAATATAACATTGCCTTCTTCCCATCATCCCTACTTCTCTCTCTGCCCCCTCTCCTAAGGGACAAAATCTGAAACTGGTTTTCAATGAAGTTCATTGACTTCCACAAACGGAAAGAGGGGTTGGAAATCAAACAGATGCAAGACTAGTTAAGAAATACTAATGGTAAACAGATATGAAATATGATAAACATATCTACGTGCTGTATATAAACTGTCCTGCGATAGCAGTATGTAAGTTTGTAATATAAAATGTTTATAACACTCATTAGTGACTGAAAGGTGCGGTGTTTCAAATGTTTGTAAACTGTCAGCAAGCTTCAGATTGTTTCAAAGTAAAAAGAAACATTCGGAAACCTGTGAGATGATAGTTTAGTTGATGTGTTCCGGAGAACTGTTGGGTTCATCCTACATTTGTTTGGGAATATTTCGCTTATGATGACATTGCAGTTATGTAACGGTCTTTACAACCTGCTGGGAATTCTACCACGCCTATGTTTCAGTTTCTAGCTTAGTGTTTAGTAAACAAAATTATTGTTTGGTCGTAAGAAGTGAGGCTGCATTAAAACAAATTATTGGAAGTAAACAAAATTTGTGGTGGTTCCCGCAACACAGCATTTCCTGTCGTTTGTGTTTATTGGTTATTTTTTTAAATTTTCTAAACTTAACTACGCAGTTTAATCTTTTATACTAGAAATCACTGCAGCTCCATTGTTTTAAACTTCATCAATCATGGTTTTTCCTACCAGAAGTTGTTCCCCTTTGGGGAAGCGGATAGCCGAGTGGTTGGAGCACTGGCGTCCGAAATGAAAGCGTGCTGGTTCAATGCCCGATTAGCGCAACAAAATTCCTCCAGTCGACCCTGGGGATGGAGGAGGAGGGGAATGGGTACCTGACTCCATAAAGGTTTGGGAGAAGTAAAGTAGCGAGGGAGAGGAGATGAGGTCAGGGGATGACCTTTCCCTTTTACCTCTACCTATACCCTTGTAGCTACATTTCAGCATACGTAGACAGCAGAAGACACAAACAGAATAATAAACCGTTAAGTGTGAACCACGTCCCGCTAGCGTCCTCCGACGCCGGGGCGATGGGGAAAGGGAGGTTATTCTCGCGCCGGGACTAAGGGGAGTGAACAACAGCACGGGACTGTGATCTCGTCGATGCATTTCAATGATTATCTTGTCAGTGTTTTCTTTATGGTGGGCGTTGTCACGCCGTCTGTCCGCAGGGTCCCGAGTTCGGCTGCTGCCAAACAATCATCGGTCTTCTCTGCACGGCGACAGGACGACGGTCGTCACGTGGGGCGTGACGTCAGCAGGGCACGGCAGGGGGCGTCAGCACGTTACAGACGGACACAACGCACTGACTGCGTTTCGGGAGATTGCGGGGATGTGTGTGTTTTTTTGCGATGTATTTTTTCATGATTTTTTTATTCGCTATCCCTGGCCTTCACCTTGCCCTGGCGACATTTTTCAGTCCGGAGCAACACTATTAATAATTGCTATTTCCTTATTTTGTTCAGCAAAATAACATTCACTTTGTTCTTTCTGTGGTTTTTTTTCTTTCTTTCTTTCGCCTCAACCGCAATAAGGTTGCAAGGAACAAAACAAATTAACACGTGGCTGCTAGAAAATACATTGTCACCCAAATGAAAATGGAGTTTTTGTGTATGCGTTTGATCGTGTGTGTGTGCGCTCTGATGTTAGACAGGCAGACAGACAACCTGCCAGGTAAATGTCAGGCAGATTAATTAAGAAAACAAAAACAGGGAGGAAAAAATGTTTCAAAAAAGAGTGTCGTTAAGGGCTGTCACAAAAAAATCAAGAGAGAGATTTTGTTTCACTCTGTTGTTTAATTTATTGTTCATGGTTTATGTACTTGAGTGTTGTGTAAATAAATAATGATGCTACATACAAGGGAGAAAACTCTATTGACAGTAAATAGCGTGAACTTGCCCCGAAACAAAACTTTTATAGTTTTTTTTTATTATTTATTTAATTCGAATTTTTAACTTCATTTCACTTAGTAAGCAAGCCACGTCTGTGCACCTTAAGTAACCCGGATTTTGTTAGCCCACCCCGGATACTTTTCTCTTAAGATTTTTCGGGACTGGCTGGTTCGCACCTGCTTACTGGTTCTTCGCGGGTTTTGTTGGGTTTTATTTAAAACAGTTTCTTGTTCCAGCAGTATTGTGAACGCAGTACAACCCACGCGACAGAGACGGGTGTCCTTGTTTGCTTCTATGGCAACAGAGATGGATGTTTGTGATGTACTTCTATGGCAGCAGAGTCGGGTGTTTGTGATCTGTTCTTGATACAACAGACACCGGGTGTCATTACTCTGCAGACGGTCGATAATGTTTCAAACGATGTAATTTACGGGTGTCATAAACCAGTTACGGGTACGTGACCAGCAAGAGCTGCTAGACGAAGGCCTTTCTCCGTTTTCTATTCTTTCTCTCACTTTTTTTTTAATGGTTAAGGGTGGAGTGGGTTCGTGCTCATGAACTCCCCCTTCCCCCCAGACAGGAAGTGTGCATGTAACCCCGGGACGCACCGGTGTATCAAAAGCAGTCAGTGAAAAATAACAAGGTGGAGGTTATTAGCCTTGGGAGGATGCTGGCTGGTAGGTGTGGTAACCGAGTGCCGTCCAGCAAGCAGAGCAGACTGTTTCCACCCTCCACCCTCACTTTCTCTCCCCAATCCACCTTTCATCATTACGTGTGTGCGTGTACAGGTGCGCGACTGCAAACATTCACTTGTGTATGTGTGTGAGAGTAAAGAAAGGTATTTATATTTATGTCGTCAATCGTGTGCTCACGTGCAGAGCGAGTGCAGGAACCCGCCTGTGCCTGATCATCTGTTGATGTCACCGCCATCAGTCATCCCGCACACACATTTTCTCTCGACACCCAGCAAGACACCCCGGCTGTTTATGGCCCTCAGCCCCTCCCTACACATCCCCGCCTCCATCATACCTCCCCCCCCCCTACACGGAGGGTGTTCACAGATGCGAAAACAAGGACATTTATCCCAAGGTCGCACAATTTCCTAGCGGATACAAAGGTTCGACATAAGGAGTATTTAAAAAAAGAGATGATTTCGTCCGGTATCTTTGTCTCCGAGGAGATCAGCATGATGTGAAAATTGTGGGACAAACATTTTGAGGAACATGTCGAGGGTATCCTCCATGTTTTCTCTCCGCTCTCCCCATCTATAGAGTTAGATTGTTTGTCTGTCTGTTTGTTGGTCAGTTTGTCTGTTTACTAGGTGTCTCATTTTTTAAAGTATGCTTCCGGTGTGTAGAAACTGTTCTTCTGCCAAACAACCTTTTTTTTGACAAATTGTTGGAATTAGGTGTCGTTACATTTATCTTCCTCCCTTCACCTTTGAAAATCCAGATAAACAACTCACTTCAATTTGGTGGAAGCAATTTGCATGTCATCAGCTTCCAAAGAAATATTTTACAGTTGGCAGCTCATGCTTCTCAACCTTTAGTCCCAGGCAGCCTCCCAGCTAATAATAAACTACTTTCCCCTCTCGTCCTTTTTGTACACAAGACAGAGAACACAACAAACAAACATCTTCACAGGCGGAGGTGATGACAACCACTTGCATACACGAGCTTCTCAAGACGATATTTACATCTTTATTTTATTTTCTTTGTTTGCTTCATGTCCGGTAACTGCTCCAACACCATCTTCTGTGTAAGAAATAAATACTTTTTTAAATATTATATTATTGTAAACAACGTATATAATCATTTGCCAAAAAATTAAAAAACAAAACAAAAATACAAACGGTTGTTTTTGGAATAAAGCCCATACAGATTTAAACTTTATTTAGAAGCTTCGACTGAAGTTGAAAAATTTAAAAGGTTCAAACTGAATTCAATCGACATTGTATTATTATTGGTTGTCTGTTACTTAGTGGGCTCATTTGAGTTAATTTTTCCATGTGTATTAATGTTAATAAAATATAAAAATATTTTAAATGCGAATTTGTCTAAACTCCTGGATTTTTTTTTTTTATTTGATAGATGGTTAATTTCCATTACATTTTTAATTAATAATTACTCCTGACTGCTGGTAATGACATTTTAACCGTTAAAATCATAATAATTTAAAATAGATAAAGTGAAATAATTTGATATATTTTTATCCATGTAAAAAACCTATAATAAAGATATAAACCTATAAAATACATCACTTGATTAATGAGAGACTGGCAGAAGCTGACTTTTATTTTAATTTCGAATTTTTTTGTCACGTTCGTGGTGTCCGAAACACAGATACTTCTTGAAAGTCGACAAACATTTAACAATGATTTGACAAATTTGACAAACATCCATTCCATTATATATAATTAATGATTAAGTTTTGAAGTGACCCCAGTCATATTTTAGGATGGGAGAAGCAAAAGGAAACGACTGCTGCCGAATGGGCCTGGGGTTTGGTCCTGTGAGGAAAACAAAATCCGCTTGGGGACAGACAGGTATCTGCTGGTCCCTTCTAGGGACAAACCCTAGCCCGCTCCCTACCTGTCTCCGACCCGCTCCCTACCTTTTTCCCATCTTGTCATGTGTGGGAAGATGGCCACAATGCAAATTTACGCGTCAGGTTGAATCCAGTTCCCACACAACAAACTGTCTCCTCCTCCTCCCCACCCTCTCAGTCACCTGCTGTCCCCCAGCCCCTGGCTGTCATCGCCAGGATGCCAGGAATACCTCGTGGCCTATTTCCGTGCCCAGACTGTGCCACTTGGCATGCATGCAGTTTGTCCAGTGGCTGTAGACTCTTCACGGCATTGAAATCCTCGTTCAGAAGGAGGGCAATGGCCGAGGAAGATCGAAGAGTCTAGACGGCGTCTAGCCGGACTGTACTGTAGTGAGTGCAGAAAGTACTTGCCTCCCCTTCCACCCCGTCATTCCCCGCTTACCTCCCCTTCCACCGCTGCCGCACCGGAACTCTGAGGCCTTCCCATGGCGACATGGAACCGTGAGACTAGCTTCTGCTCTGTCAACACTTGTATATGTTGTAGAAACTCGCCAGTTCGTCCTGCAGACACTTTTCCGTGAAGGAAGAAGAGCAATAACTATTCTGTCAGAAAGCATAAAATTTTCCTTCTCCCACTTTCTCTCATTCCCCTACCTAAGCTCTGTCCAGCTTGTTTTCAGAGTTGTATAATGTAGAGACAACTACAAAATGAAGCAATGTCAGGGTGAAGAGTGCCGTTCGTGACTAAAAGTCATATGGCGATACAAAGGAGGTGAAAAAAAAAAGAAAAAGAAATTTCAAAAGGAGGAGGTGTGCCACATTACCCAAGCCACAACTAGAAATGGCTCGAGCTAACAAACAGGAGGGATTTAGAGCTTATGGAGCTTGCGACGAGACAGTCTGGGGGGAAATTTGTTTATGGGAGGGAGGGGCAGGAGGAAGGTAATCTTTTGGCCCAGTGTCAGGTCAAGGACGCAGGAGGACTGAATCCACTGATGAGAAAAATGACAGGCTTCTTTTTTCTTCTTTTGTGGACAAAAGCAGCAGCTACTTGATGGACAAGAATGCGAGGACTTTGCACTTCTTGCACCTGAGTATCGTACTCTCTTAAACCTGCATCTTCAACTGTCGCTCGTCCTTTTGAGTTGAGACGAGGTGATGTGAGCATCCATTCTTCTCCAAACCCCGAACCCTGCCCTCAACCACGACAGTCCACACGGCCTGGGAACAGGAGGTCCATGAAGCAACCATCGTGTCCCACCTGCTGACCAAACATTTGTGGTTTGCTGGTCGGCATTAAAATCTTTGTAAACTTTACTTGTACAATAGAGACAGAGGGATGTAAACAATAGAGAGAGGGGGATGTAAACATTGATTGTACAATAGAGACAGGGGGAGGTAAACATTGATTGTACAATAGAGACAGGGGGAGGTAAACATTGATTGTACAACAGAGAGAGAGAGAGAGGGGAGGATGAAGAATTTCGTCTACCGATTGTCATAATTACTTTATCCTTGTCGATACTCTGTCTCTTGCAGAAGCGAAATAGGAATATACCGAATGATCCAATATTGGAAAGAAACTGTAAAAATGTATAACATTACTGTTTTATTGTATTATTCTGAAAGATGTAAATTCCGAAATTTTATTAGGGTTGGGAACATCAATTTATTAGCTCTTGATAACTCTTGAAATTATGAACCTAATAAATAATAATGTAGGCCAGTCACACAGGCAAACAAGATAAAATGATGTTTATAATAAGACTGCTTATGTTTAGTGAGAATTGATTAGTCCGATCATTTGGCCGCTTTTACTAAATCCATGTTAATATTGAAAACTTGGTTCCTCAGATTTATTCTGCAGTTCGTTAATATGCATAGTTGTTTGTTGTGGTATTTGTTCTAACAGCCACTAGTGGGTTGTAAATAAACTTGTTGCCTGTTGAAACGCGCAGTTAAGCCAACGTGATGCATGTCTCCACTGTACACGTGTCCTGAACCCACCTTCTTCATCCTCCCCACTCCCGCCCTCTACCCTTTGAGTACCGATCTACTCCGTCACGACCACCATGTTGTCTCTGAGGATTTGATGGTGTGGCTTGGGAACTGTCTGGCACTGTCTACACGTGGTTACATGTGGTGTCTACACGCGCTCTACAAGTGCTGACCTTGGCAGTGGGGATAGCTGAGTGTGTGAGAGAGGAGGAGGAGGAAAAGGAGGAGGAGGAAAAGGAGGAGGAGGACGGTCGTCACGCACGCGACGGTGTCATCACATACCAGCCACAAAAGGGTCCTGGGGGGAGAGAGAGACGGGAGGATCATCCCCCTAGCACGAGGCTCCCTCCAGCAATCCTAACGACCTCAGGTGCCGCTCGAGGCGCTCAGTTGAAGATGCACAGACTGACCCTCCCATCCCCAATGTCAGATGACCCCTTCTGTTCTCACTACCCCTCCCACATCCCTTTCTTGTTCTCCACGTGTGTTCCTTCGCAGGACTTGGTCTCGAATGGCAAAGCCTCGTTGTGGGCTTGATCTTGCAGATCACACCATATCAATGAAAACAATTACTTGACACCCTAGGGTTGGGGATTGAACTGGGGTGGAGTAGATGGCAAACATCCGGAAATAATTTGATTCAAACAGGTCAAGGCAACCGCAGGAGAGACTCCAAGCGTAGTCAATCTGAGTTTTTTCCATAGCAGCATAAATTTATATCAAATGAATTATAATAATTACATAAATTTTAAGGGACGAGTAAGGATAGTTTATTATGGGGTAGACATGACAGATGAGTACATGACGGGACAGACACGCCTGCTTCCCGTGAGACAATTTGCGAGAATCACGCACGTGACCTTCACCTGAAGTCGAGGGTGGACCACTTCCGGTTTGATGTCGTGTAGCGTCTGTTGACATTACTGTGTCCCTCAGTTCAGGACTACAACATTATCCTTTCATGGAATTCCAAAGGATGAGCACGCTTTGGCTGCTAGAAATTCGTTTGGTTTTATTAGTTTGTTTGTGGATGTGCATGCATGCCTCGAGGTGAAGTTCCACCGATAGAGGTGGTGGGGTCATCCCCAGTGTTGTCCATAGGAATGGGAATCCCATGGGAATCCCATGGGAAACGTCCC
>SRHC01002344.1:0-36223 GCA_004794325.1 Pomacea maculata
GAAAATAAATAACTATTTTACTTATATTTTACTTGGCTGTTTGTGTTAATAGTTCTCTTTTTATACTGTTATTGTTGTTGGGTAAAACAGCAAAAATCATCCCCGAGCACTAGTTTGTCAATAAAATTTTGAAGCGTATTAATACAAATAGAACATGTCTTGTGCATTCTAGTAAGTTTACAATAGACCCCCGCTGCCATGGCTTCCTGTGCATGGAGCTGTATGGAAAACACGAACAAACAGGAAAGTGTGAACCAGTCCACAACCAAACAGACAACCGTTAGAAGCACAAAGGCATGTAGGATGTGAAATTATTTTGTTCTATTATAAATAATGCATAAAATATCAGCCAATCAAAGCGCGTGTTTTAGGGTAAGGTAAGAGTGCTATAAAAGTACACTATTATTTTTGTCTATCTCTCTCTCACACACATCACAAATATCTATCGGAAATGCCCATAAATCTTTTTTTTTTTTTTTTTTTTTCCCGCGAATCTCTAGCGGTGTACGCGCAGACAGGAGTGAGTGAATTGAGTGAATTATGTTATTTTATTATTATTATTATTTTACATTTTTCATCAAGTGTTTCCATCATTGCACATTTGCACAAAACTCAATTGTTTTACTTTCACGTGAAGATTACAAGACTTCTGTCAATATTCTCAAGACTATCGGGTTCGGAAATTTCCGTTTTCCGGGAAACCCAAATTTTCCCTTGTCCTAATCTCTCCGATGGTAAGATGTTACAGGTTATAAATAGAACCACACAGCAGTTTACGTGATCTTTGTTATCAAATCTTTACTAGCAGTCACCGAATTTGAAATCATTTCTGCATTGCATATACTGAGTATTATTATTATCTCAAAAAAACAGAACACACACACACAAAGAAACACTCGATCAAGTATTTTTAAATACAATTTAAAAGTAAAAATATGCACAAACCAGTAGAAATTAGTGAAATAAGCACTTTATAAGCTACTTAGGAAATCACGCAGACAGGCTAGTGGAAGAGAATGTTTGTTTTAAGAAAAGAACGGAGTAGGTAGAAATGGCAGAGAATATATATATAAATGGGGCACGCATTCAAACAATCATTTTTGTCATCCACCTGACTGCATGACATATACATATTAATTTGATAAATGACAGTGAATCGGTGCTATTCTTGGACACAGTTCAAGAATAATGACACAATGCTCACAACTTCACTTGGCATTCAAAAGACGTTAATATAGTGGAAACGTTCAGTAAAGACTCAGGTAAACATATGGTCAATAGTGGCCACTAGATGTCGCTTCTGATAGGCGCTGAATGACTCCTTCACACTTAGTATCCTCCTCCTGGAGTTCAATTCCCGCAAAACAAGATGTGACGTCACCTGGGTCAAAGACGGGTCGAAGAGGAGTCCGTCGTCGAGGACGCGTATCCTGGACGTTGGGTCACCGTAAGCGACCAGAATTACCTCCGCTGAAAGCAAAAATGTTTTAATAAATAAATATGAAAAGATATTTTCATTGTACTATAGACATTATTGTTTGTTGTATATATATATATCTTGACTTTGAGGATATGCCTTTATTTACCTGCAGACAAAAATGAAGAAAGAAAGAAAAGAATGAGTGCTAACTTATCACTCACTCCTAAGTGCTCTTATATCAGTTATACAAAGCCATTGTCTTTGAGCAGCTCTCAAACAATCCCGTACTGGCCACTGTATTACCACTTAAAATCAGACATTATATACATTTTACATATATTTTACACAGCTACCTGTCCTAAAAGCTCTATTTTTCGAAAAATTGAAACCTGTCTGCCTTATTTCACAAACGTCCTTCATCAAGATGTAAATATTTACCTTCGTTGTTGTGAAGTGCCTGCACTGTGTCCCGGCGAGTGCTTCCCATGTGACAGTAGTCCTCTAAGATCAGCTGGCGCTCATCTGGTTTCACGAAGACAAGTGCCAGTCGGCACGTGGGGATGTTCCGGATGTCGTCACGTGACGCGATCACGTGATTCATCGTGTTCATACGCTCAAAGGCGCCAGTTTCTTGGATGACCTCGTCAGTCCATTCCCTGATCTGTTCGATGTCTCGCTCGACAAAGTAAATGAAACATAGTGTGTTGTTGTCTCCCCTGGCCACATTAGTAGGAGCCGCCGCCTTAGAAAGATAATCTTCAACTTTACCATCAGTAAAACAAGCTTTCATAGTTCGGAGCGAAAAATACCAAGCTGACTAAACTGCAAAAATATAAACATAAAAGACTGATACGGACTATAATTTCCCCATCTTATTTTTGAAAGTTTTCTATCTTAAGCTTTCGATTTCGAGATCAACGTTTGACAAACTAACAACAACAGAGGACTACAGAAATTTAATCTACTGCTCACATAGCCGCTTATATTTCTAAATCCTCATTTTTCCATTGATCTGTCCTTTCACTGTTACTAGTCGCATTCACATATGAAAATGGATGTGTGATGGTCGTGAACGGTTTCATGCATGGTATTTTCCAAAGAAGTGCTGAGAAGCACCTAACTCTCACCCTAACCCCTTATTCTCTAAACCACCCACTCACTAACTCACGTCCATACATCTCACAGAAATTACGTCACCATAGCAACAAATTTCAGACCATTTATATCTGAACAGTCGTGTAATGTTTTATACCGGAGAGGCCTACATCCATACCTGAGCAGAAAGGTAGCCGTTTGGGTCTCTTGGTCTTGGACTCTTAAGGAAGACGCATACATAAATGAACAGAGCAGCTTCCATCAGTCCCATGAAGAAAACAAGCATGCCCCAGCTATCTGCAAAATATGAGTAATTTCAGGAAATAGACAAAGTGATTTCAAACCAGTCCCTATGTTCCATTCCAAATAAATGAATACATCATTTGATAAATGTATCAATCGTTAAAAGAAAGCTTGCAGTAGCTCTCCCCTTTCCTATTAAAGCACAGCACTTTTTTGTATCCGATTTTATTTATCTTCACCTGTTTCCCTGGTCTGATTCTGTAACAGTTTGCGTACCTATTTCTGTGTGTTTATTTACCTGTTTGTTGATTTCTGTCTACTTCGTTTATTTTTTACTTACTAGCTTTGAAGTTCATTCCATCTATGACTCGGTATACCAGTTCTAGTTTTTCATCAACGGCTGTGAATTTTTGCAGATGGTCAGTGCGCAAGTGGTCGACGGTGTCAGTGACGTGTTGCTGTAAAGATTCTTCAATCTTCTCCATTGTTTTTTTCTGTTCAAAATCGATTTCTTGTCGTAGATTCTCTATTGACTTGTTTAGCCTGACTTCAACATTCCCTACCAACTCCTTGGTGCCGTTCTGTGTGGATGCATTTAAACCCTCCTTCAGCACCTTCATTGTATCTTGTACAGACATGCTTACATCGTTTTTCACATTTACCATTAGGCTCTGAATTTTTTCTTCCATATAGGCTTTTAGGATGGACTCTCTTTTGTCCATCTGTTCCTGAATTCGGGTCTCAGTGGACGAGTTGAAATCATCCTGAAAATCATTGACCGTTTTTGTGATATTCATTACAAATGTTTCAAAAAATACTAATTTTCCTGTCTGATCGATACGTACACTGGTAGGGTCCTTGAGAAAAGTGAGGCTTGTAACACGTCACCCTTCTCAACGACCGAAAGGTCAGAGGGCGACATTCACCTTTGCATCTATCTCACTGCATTAGTATTTTTTTCTTAATAAAACTACTTCTTTCTTTTAATTAAATGACCCCTACTAAAGCAAAAGATTCAGATATAGTTGCCGAAGAAGAAAATCTTTTAATATTTCCAGAGTACTGTTAGTGAGAAAAGAAGGACATAAACTTTGACCTACTCACATGTTGCGGGTTGACGGGACACTTGCTACAGGATGGAGCAATGTAGAACCAGGGGCTAATGAAACTTAAGCTCATCATCACCAGTCCTCCAGTTACACTGAAAAGAATGAAAAGGAGGTAGGCAGACAAAATAGCAGAAGAACATTCATTTAAAAAAAAAAAGAGACTGGTATAGACTGTGACCTGGGTGCACCTACCCTTTTTTTTTCTTCCGGTTACGTACATAGGTTTGTCTGTTTGAGGATGAGCATAAGTGTTTGTGCATGCGATCGACACAGATTAATATTAATGTGCAAATGTACTGTAAAATAAAAGACTGCATTTTTACTAAACATTGTGATTGAAACACGTAATATTGTATTGAACACCAGTGTGAAAATTAAGAAATACGCTGACTGAAATGAGTTCCTGTTGAAGACTGGGGTGGCGAGCTCTGTATTTAAGGGAGTAGCACCAATATTAGCTCACTGTTCCTTCTTTTCCTGTAAGTTTAATTGAAGGAATAAATGATTTTGCCTGATTCCAGTGTGCTTAATATATAATAGAATTTATCCCCACTTAGCCTCTGTATCGCTGTACGTTGAGTCTACCGTGAATGCTGAATCACTGTGCACTCTATCACTCTATCACCTGCTCCTCGCTACTACTCGAATTTCAAGGTTCGTTTTGATGTTAATTTTAAATGCAGCACATATTTGTCTTCATCACCATTGCAAAATTTTCCCTTCGTGTGCAAATATTTCAGACGTGAGAAAAAACGAAAAAGTGGGATAACAAAGATAAAGAGAAAACAGTTAAGGAACGAATAAAACAAAAGAGGTAGAATGATGGAAGAACAAAAGAAAAAATGAGGGAGTGTCGGCTGTGACTTACGCGCCGCAAGCAAACGTAGACATGAGGAGCCAGCTACAGTCCTGTCTACTCTCTCTACAACTCCAACGACTTCCTCGTCTGCGTTTCACTGCTGGAGGTCCACTGATCTCCTTGTGGAGTTTCTTTATCTCACTGTAACAAGCTTAAGCTTAACTCTTTGTGACAGCAGGTTTCAGATTGTAGATCCTGTAAACTCTCCTCGTCTAATTTATTTTAGTCTATAAACTCATGCGAGATGTCCTGCTGTTGTCCTATGCCCCAACCCTGACTGGTGAGGTCAGACTGTTGGTCTTGTATATTGTCGTTGTATGAGCTGGAGCAAGACTCTCCTGAGACAGTCAAATGGTGGTCTGCTTTGAGATTCTTTATTGTCCTCCAAATTTGATGATCCTGAAACGGTATCTGAAATGTATTATCTAAATAAAGTTAATTGTTGGCTTTAATTTAAATCAAAATATAATACCGACTATCTTCACTAACAACACAATTTATTTATTTATTTATTTATTTTTTTTTTTTTGTCGTTCGCCTGATTAACAACATAATTAACAATGGAAGGTTTAGCAGGAAAGCAAATGGTAAAGCAAAACAAAATAACGACAATAGTAACACGGTAGCAGTTATAATTTTTATTTACCAAGGCTCAGAAGAAGAAGATAAGGAGCTGTTGAGGATTAAAAGCTAATTATCGTCCTAATGATGTGATTGACATCTTTGAACGAAAACCTGAAAGAGTCGGTAATTGTATTTCTGTGTATTTAAAGAAAGTAGATTACATAGAGTCATGTCTTCAGAAGATTTTATTATGAACGAATGGTGTCACGTCTGTTGATCATAGGTAGTAATATAAATTATTTCAGTAATGCTTCTTTCAAAGAAGTATTGACTAAATTTAATTTTTATACATGAGCAAAGATGTAATTTGACAACACGCAATACGGAATTCATTTTATAAACAAAAATATAAAGAATACGATCTCTAATTGTAGAAGTAAATTGTATCATTAGAATGCACTCTATACCTAAAGAAATAAATTCTAGATATAAAATGAATTGGATAGCAAAATGAAATAGTTTGGTGTTTACCAAAGTTTTCTCTCTAAATGTATGATGATTTGCATAGCTATAATTTTTCTATTCTTCTATAATTATAAACGTAACTGTATATCTAGAGAGAAAAATATAAAAACTCCACTCTGGGGGGCTTTATATATATAGTGGTTAGGGCGACGAGGTGCAAAGCTGGAGGTGACAGGTTCCTGGTTGATATCACACAATGTACTTTGAGGGATTTAAATATTGAACCAACCTGACCACTTAAGGGTTAAGGAAGATAAGGTTGCCTGGTAGAGGAGATTAAAGCTACCCTTCTAAAAAAATAAATATGACCTGAAAACAGTGTGTGGTCTAGGACGTCCCCCAGCTACCCTCAAACTGCGAGACTTCCTGAACCTTTTTCGAGTATTTCAAGCTTGACTAATCTCTAGAGATATTATTATACCTGATTATGTGGCAAACATGCTTGTGTTGTAACTAAACCTGCTTTACAATCCCAGAACACAAAAGTAAAACCACTCAAAAATTTCTGGTTTGCAAAACTTCTTAATGATTAAGATGCAACTCTGAATCTCTACTACTGTGGTGGACACAATTTACGATCGACTGGATACGATTTGTGCAAATGTGTTTTCAAGATTAGTGATTTAAGAAATGTTTTAATTCTTGGTGATGTAGTTTCTTTTATGTTTGTTTCCTTGTTTAAAGTTGACGACAAAACAGAAGTTTGTGGTTTGATACTTTGATTATGTATAATACACTGATTATCTTGTAGATGTTGGTCCCCATGTCCGAATAGCCCGAACTGTCCCTCATTCTCTTCTCTCTCTCTCACTGATTGGTGTTGATGGCTGGCAATGTTATGAATGGTGTACCAACGTGACGTAGTACATCGCAGGTGCGAATCGCGCACTTTGCTAGCGGGTAATTAATGAACGGATATTTTTTGGAAGCTGAAATTTACAGGTTAGTTTTATATCGCCTATATCTATTGATATCTGGTTTTTAAGCAGCTTATCTTCCTAGCTAGGTCTCTACCACGTCGATCTCTGACTATCAACATACAAACCAATGTTTAAGATGAAGTTAACTGACAAAACCGTGCTCGAACACGCACACGTGTACACATAGATTCAAGCATATTTCAATGCGTTCCTGAATGTACAAACAGGTGCCAAACACATTTCTGCATTTTCAAGATTCGTCCACCAGTTCGCAAACAAACACGAGCGATTGTTTTTAAAACAAGAGAGTAGCTTACTCAGTGATTGATCAGACTGCAATCCAGTCCATATGGTGTGGTTTCCTATAGTCCTGCTGTGGTTCCCTTGCCTTTTCGTGTAATGTACTTCCCATTGACCGTACTGTTTTCGTCGAGAGAACGGGGTATGGATGAGAGGAGGGGGGTTCTGTTAATATTGTGCACTGTAGGGCAACACTTGATAATTTTGCTGAACCCGACCTTAGGCAACCTTCAAATGTCACTTGCTCTTTATCTATTTGCAAGCTGTAGGACAAAGCTCGTGCTGTCTCTTAGCAACCAACAACTTCCATGATTACTTGGCTTTTTCCACATATGCTGCAGATTAAGCAGGGAATTTCCGATTCAAAATCTCTCCCGCTCACTTCTTTATGTAGCTCTAGGCATTACCGGGTGCACACAGTTATTGCACACCGTACCTTTTGATTGCAAAAAAAAAAAAAAACCACAAAAAAAAACAAATAAAAAACAATAAGCTTTTTTAAAAGTAAAACAATCGATCCGGTGTAGAAGATATAGTCCGATGATTTCTAGGCGTCAGGTGGCGGATAGATACATCGTCAGGGTGACTTTTCACTGCTCATGAGTAGATCCTAAAGACATAGTAACAATCCAGCTGTTTGACAGACTGTTAGAAGTGCGTGGCTATTGTCAAGCAGACATCTTGCTTACCTGTGCACCATTAACATAGGTAAGTAGACAGCAAGAGTAGCTTGGGTCGACAAATTAGTCACACTTTTACTTTCAGACGCTCTTAAGCCCTTCTCACTCTCCTGCTACTGAGAAAAGTTCAATCTTGTAATGTCCTTTTTCTATGATTATCATCTATTTGAAACACATTATTGTTGTATTCGGAAAACATTTTCTCGGGATACAAACATTTTCTGAAAAAGGTATAGTTATAAGAGAAGCTTCTTGAATGTCTCTCGTTATCTTTCTCAAGCACAGTTTATTTAAATGTTTATATATATATGTTAATTCATGATGTTATTAGAAATATTTATGTGTTTTTCATTTTGCAATAGTTTATCAGGGTAGGAGAGTAATCAAGGTAAAAAGGGATTAACATCCTTTCATGGACGATAATTACGAGATTAAGTGCCTTGCCCTTGAGCAGCCACCACTACTACAGCAACTGATGCAGGAAGAAGGGGAAAATCTACATAATGAGAACGTGGACGAAGAAAGAACTCAGGACAATCTGGTCAGCGACTGTGCGGACCTAATAAACAGAATTGAAAAAAAGTGTGAATGCGTCGGTTCTGGTAAACGACCACTGAATGTAGTGATCCTCGGACAACAGGGTGAGACTTCGTCCTTTTCTTTATGGGTGTGTGTGTGTGTTGGAAAAGGTGGATGGAAATTTCACTGAGTGAAATAAAATAAATACAAATAACACTTTTATTTGAAATGTACTTAAAAGTTCGTTGATACAATATTTCCTTTACTACTTGTGGACTGCTAGAAATGATTTAATATTACCACCTGAAACGAGTAAACTTTGGAAAATTCAGACCTAAAGGATGATGGTAAGTGGATGAAAAGTCGAATACAAAATTTTAGCGATCACATTGGTACATACAAAGTGAGTTGAATTAATGTGTGTAAAAATACCTTAAAACAACAGACAACATTACAATGACCAACTTTTAATTGTTCTTGGAAAAATCTACAATTCCGCGAGAAATTTCTGTAATCTGTACTTGTTTCATTCGGAAACCATCAATAATTAACTTAATTGATAAATTACGAATACTCGCGAAGTATAACGTTTGAATGTGGAGATGAAATGAATCAGATGCACATATCTTCTTTTTTATTACTCAAACAACATTTCCTTTTACAGTTTCTTACCTCCACCAGAAATATATGACATTTATTCGATATTTTCATCTCAAAACTAATTAGCTGCAACCTTTCTTAGCACAATACCTGCATGATACAGGGTGGGCAACTTAGAAGAAACCCGCCTTGTCCGAGCATATATTAGGAGGCGGTCTATTTGTATATTGTATATACTTGTATACACTGTATATCGCAAACTGATATAAAGGAACTGCGTAGATTGTGAAATACTATTAACAATAGAAAGTGAGGGCATGTAACTCCTTACTCAACAGGTTGTGGCAAGTCGTCGTTCATAAACAGTCTTGCTGCAAGCCTGTCCCAAGACTGTTGGATTGAGTACGCCACAACCGGGTATCGTGACAGCGCCCAGCCAATCACCAGCTACATTAGCAAGTCAGTAGTTTTCGTTAGTCTTAAGCATCAACAAATAGTCTTTGAAAGCCTATTGGGCTAAATTTTGTTTTTTAAGTGATTGGTAAAGGTCAGAAATGTGGGCAAATAAGTATAATCCGTTTTCTCGGTAAACATCTACACACCATGTAAACACATACGCCTTATTAACATATAGTACTTAAAATATAATGTTACTGAGGTCTCGACAAGGTAGAAAATTGTGTCTGTGTACAATCGTGATCCCTGTGTTATAGTCTCTGTACGAGCATGGCGATGTTTGTACGCGTGTGTCTCGAGACCAGAAGTCTGGTATTCGTCTAGACTCCGAAAAGCAATATCTTGCACTCAGCTTTACCTGTACAGTATATCCATATACACTTTTTAATGGTGGTCGCAGGTACCTAAAATGTTGTAACGGCGAACGCTGGCGGTACACGAATGTGCAGCTGCCGACGCTCATTGATATACCCGGGGTGCTGGAAGACAATGTGGACGAGAGAATGAATAAATTTCTTCTGCTCCTTTTCTATGGACACTTGAAGGTGAGATCAACATGATCACGATAACCCTGACAACATTAAGAAATCAATAAAAATTTAATCAACGTCATTATCTCGTAAATACTATGAGAGACTACTTCCAAAAGCTTCAAAATACCACCCGGAAATAAATGACATCTCTCTCTCTCTGATGATTGAATGTCCTGTGCGTGGGGACACTTATGTCAAGGAAATTTTTTTAACCATCTACGTCATATCGGACTCCAGTTTTTTTCCAAAATAAAGACCCAAGAAATTTGGTGCCAAAGCATGTTTTGTCTTTCGTGTCATTGAAGATTTTACATTGAAAGAATTGTGTACCAACCTATTAAGGGCACTGCACTCGGAATAAATTTGTGTGTGTGTGTGTGAGAGGGAGAGAGAGAGAGAACGCAAGAAAACGAATGCAATGTATTTGCATCAGTGCATAATTTGGTATCACAAGATAGGGCGTAACAAAAGTAGGTTCCAATAGCGAATGTTTCATGATTTCGGCGTCCGTTTCAAAATATTAGTTTGGCCACAGCGATCATGTCATATCTCACACCTTTTTTATTATTTTTTTTTTTCTTGTCAAGGACCTGACCGCCGCCAACGAAGTGTACTCAAACTGCAGCAAGGAGTGGGACGACCTGCTGACGACCTACAGCTTGGTGTACGAGGACATGAAGGTCGACCGGGTCATCTTCGTGGCTTCTGCAGTGAACGAAAACCTCCCTCACCGCCTGATGGACTGTGTCATGAGTACCGCAAGACCCTCAACCTCTCCCGAGGGCTTCAAACGTCGTGAGTACGAAAGCTTGTCTAGCCAAGTGCTCAGCTCTCAAGGCCTTTATGTCCTTACTTTTTCATGGAAGTAAGTTACACAGTCGAAGGATATTCTATCCAATAAGTTAAAAAAAGTTTTCTTAATTCATCGCTCTATTTTTCTGTTTATCTTTCAAAAGAATGATGTCAAGAATCATAAATAAAGAAAATTATATTTTTCTGAAACGAAAAAAAGACTGAAGCTTAAAGACCAAGATTTGTGTAGGGGGGGGGGGGGGGGGAGTATGATTTGAAAAATTGAGACTTTTTTTCAGAAATACCTGTGTATGGTGTGCTGACAAATTATGACTGCGTCAATGATACGAACAGAGAACAGTACGAAACGATAAAACGTGATTTTATGAGAGGCCTGGGTCTGCACCAGGGTAGATTTCTAGCCTGCAGCAACTATTCTGACGACACTGACCCCGACCAGCACAGATTTTCGCGAACTCTTCCTTCCCTTGATCTGCCCATCCTGAGGTTTTTCGTACAGGTAAGACAAACTCGAAGGCGTTCGTGTAGGACAGAAGGATATTTTCTGTGTTTACTTTCCAAAAGCAAATTTATCATTTTTTTCTTAAATATTTTCTATTGTCAAGCGTAGAAAAAGATAATTGGAACAGGATGGCACACTGTACTTTCGAAGTATACATGCTTACTATACCCCTTTCCAAACATTTTTACAAATTATAACTCACAACTACAGACGGACGAGCAAACAATGACCCCAAACTTTCTCTAATGACCAAATTAATGTGTTGCACATTTCATAAAAAGATTAGTTTTTTAAAAAACAGTTTTTATATAATACTGAAATTAAAAAGATAACATCAAATATTTCAGTACTATAAAAAAGTGATATATTCAACCACAGTTGTACAGTAAAACACTTATTATAGCTAGGTACGGAAGCATATATATGATGTTTGGCATAGGTCTTTGGCTTGAGTACGGATCGTGTTAACGTTTTTCTTTTGTTTTATTTTTACACATTGAAGTTCCTTATATTGAGAGTTTATTTCATTAACCATATCTTTGGTCATCCAGGAATTTTAAGAACTCACCTGTGGGTTTCAGGTTTGTGAACGAAAAGTACACACCATCTATCAAGACGACGTATTGCCGGTAGACCTCCGCATACATATTTGCGGCTTCTGGCGGGGGCTGGGGTCGACGAAGCAGGCAGTGGTTAAGTCCCTTCTTGTAGTTCTCTTTGCTTTCGTGGTGATGTGCATCTCCTACTTCCAAGGATTCCACCACGGTTGACGATATGTCCATACTTGAACGGCGCCAGGTGTAAAAGTCACCCTACCGAGAGTTCGCCGAGTTAGAGCCTTCATCGGTGTTTTTCTTTCATCCCAGTAGCGTAGGAACCAGGTTGGGCACGTGTGTGTGTATAGGCTGCTCTCAATGTCTCACAAAAATCCTCCTTTTTTTGTAATTTGCGAGAGTAAACATTCACTGTCAGCATGGATTTTCTCCTCACCAAGCCTGAGCATCTTCCTATTCCACTTCCCATAAGGCCTTCAATTAGCAGTAAGCCCCTAAAATCTCCTCGCCGATCACAAAATGCACACACACCAAAGAGAGTCCAATCTTTTATGTGTTTCTGGAAAATATGAGTTTATAATAATATTTAAACGTGTCATGTGTGTGGCTTACCTTGAATTTCACTGGCAAAGAGTTCAAAACTGTGCATCCAAATACTTTAAACGATTAAGTCAGAATGAAAGCAAAAACGAAACCATATTTCATATCAAAGTAAACTGTGAATCTTCGTCCTCTCTCTCTCTCTCACACACACACATACACACTCTTTCTGTTTTCTCTCTCTCTCTCTCTCTCTCTCTCTCTCTCTCTCTCTCTCTCTCTCTCTCTCTCTCTCTCTCTCTCTCTCCACGTTCTAGTAAAACATAATAAGTTTTATACGATGTATCTTTACTGGTCTTTATTTCTTTATATTTCTCCTCACATTTTGAATCATCAAACATTTGCATCAGACACGTTGCACACTCCCGTGAACAGTATCATTGCAACTGTCATCGCTATCAAAATCATGAACAATGAAATGCATAGGTGTAAAAGCAGAAGGGAATGTAAACAAGTAAGAATGATAATAGTAACAGCAATAATAATGATAAATCTTCATATACGAGAAATGCAGATAAAAAAGATACGGAGCTATTTAAAAGTCTAACCCTCGACGTGAAGAGAGGCTATGAAACGTTCACCTGCAAAAGTATTACCATATCATTATTTTGTAATTTTACTTATATAATTTTTAAATCTCGAATTTCCCATTTAGGATTTATTTTTTGGTGGTAGGTCAAATACAGTTACGCCTAACGAGAAACGGATAGAGAGATAAAGATACAAAACGAATAGCGTATAATTTGGGAGTAAGACAGAGCAATGTTACACTCCTGCGTTCATTTGATCATTGTTTTTCTTTTAATACTTTTTAAAGAAACTTTATTACTGATTACAAACAAACCATTATCGATAATTGCTTACATCACCAAACTACCCCTCTAGTTTCTTGGTATTTGGGGCGTGCTGGTATTTCTCAGAAGCGATGCAAATTTTTCCTCTTGAGAATCGAAAGCAAGGATACCATGACATCACACCTGCTCAGGTGTGGATCCAAATATTATTATATAGAATATAACGCCTCCATATAGTATCTCAGCTTTACTAGGTGTCACCCAAATTAAAATCATTTCTGAATTTTAAGTAATATGCAAGTATCATATACTGAGTATTATTCTTATCTCAAAACAGAACACGCAGATACACACACACACAAAGAAACACACACTCTATCAAGTATTTTTAAATACATTTTAAAAGTAAAACTACAAACCAGTAGAAATGAGTGAAATAAGAACTTTGTAAGCTACTTGGGAAATCACTAAGACAGGTTAGCGCAGAAAAATATTTGTTTTCGCAGAGAACGGAATAGGTAGAAATGGCTGATAAAATATATATATAAAAGGGACATAATCCAACAATCCTTTTTGTCATCCAACGGAGTGCAATACATATTAATATTAATTTAATAAATGACAGTGAATAGTGAATCAATGCTATTGTCGGACTCATTTCAGGAATAATGACACAATGTACACAACTTCACTTAACATTCAAAAGACGTTAATATAACCGATACGTTCAGTAAACACTCAGGTCTGGTCAATAGTGGCCACTAGATGTCGCTTCTGATACGCGCTGAATGACTCCTTCACACTTAGTATCCTCCTCCTGGAGTTTAATTCCCGCAAAACAGGATGTGACGTCACCTGGGTCAAAGACGGGTCGAGGAGGAGCCCGTCGTCGAGGACGCGTATCCTGGAACGTTGGGTCAGCGTAAGCGACCAGAATCACCTCCGCTGAAAGCAAAAATGTTTTGGTAAATATAAAAATATAAATATATAAAGTTACTTTCATTGTACTATAGATATTAAAACATTACGCCTCGTTTGTTGTAGAAATCTTTCTTGACTTTGAGGATATGCCTTTATTTACCTGCAGACGAAAATGAAGAAAGAAAGAGAAGAATGAGTACTAACTTATCACTCACTCCTAAGCAAACCATACCAAGCTGAATTAACTACAAAAATATAAACATAAAAGACTGATACGGACTCTATTCCTCATTTTTTTTTTTTTTTTTTTGAAAGTTTTTTATCCTAAACTTTCAATTTCGAGATCAACGTTTGACAGTTTAAGTTGTAAATCGGCCTTCCACATATGGAAACAGATGTGTGATGGTCGTGAAGGATTTCAGAAAAGTGTGAGCAGCACCTAACTCTTACCCTAACTCCTTTTTTCTCTTACTAAACCCCACACACCCACTCATTCACGTCCATACATCTTAAGCACAGTAAATTAATAATCACCATGGAAACGAATTCAAGACCATTTATAGGCTGAACGGTCGTGTAATGTTTTATTCCAGAGAGGCCTGCATCCATACCTGAGCAGAAAGGTGGCCGTTTGGTTCTCTTGGTCTTGGACTCTTTAGAAGGACGCATACATAAATGAACAGCGCAGCTTCCATTAGTCCCATGAAGAAAACAAGCATGCCCCAGCTATCTGCAAAATATGAGTAGAATAATTGCAGGAAAAAAAGAGAGAAAAAATTGCTCCAAACCAGTCCTTTGTTCCATTGCAAATCGATGAATAAATAATTTGATAAATGAGTCAATCGTTAAAAAAGAAGAGTGCAGTAGCTCTCTCCTTTCCTATCAAAGCTCATCAGTACTTCTGTATTTGCTTTTATTTATCTTCATCTGTTTCCCTGGTCTGATTCTGTAACAGTAACAGCCTGTCCATATTTTTGTGTTTATTTAGCTTTTTTGTTGATTTTTGTTTACTTCGTATATTTTTAACTTACTAGCTCTCATGAAGTTCATTCCTTCTATGACTCGGTATACCAATTCTTGTTTTACATCAACGGCCATGAATTTTCCCAGAAGGTCAGTGCGCAAGTGGTCCACAGTACTCAGGACACCCATCAGAATGCTTCTGGACCTCGACTGGAAGCGTCTCTCTGTTCTGGCTATGGCGGCGTCGGTGACCTGCTTGTGCTGATGAAAATCATCTTCAATCTTCTCCATTGT
The DNA here is from genome assembly GCA_004794325.1 of Pomacea maculata. Lineage (NCBI taxonomy): Eukaryota > Metazoa > Mollusca > Gastropoda > Architaenioglossa > Ampullariidae > Pomacea > Pomacea maculata. Next base: position 15,265 of record SRHC01002344.1, read on the forward strand.
TTTGTTAAACATTTTATTCTGTTCCAAAAGGATTTCTTGTAGTCGATTCTCTATTGACTTGTTTAGCCTGACTTCAAGATTCCCTACAAACTCCTTGATGTAGTTCTGTGTGGATTCATTTAAATCCTCCTTCAGCACCTTCATTTTATCTCGTACAGACATGCTTACATCGTTTTTCACATTTACCATTAGGCTCTGAACTTTTTCTTCCAGATAGGCTTTTAGGATTGACTCTCTTTTGTCCATCTGTTCCTGAATTCGGGTCTCAGTTGAGCTGAAATCATCCTGAAAATTATTGACCATTTTTGTGATATATCTTACAAATTTGTTAAAATATTTCTGCCTAATTCTCCAAATTCTGAAAAATGAAGATGTAGCAAGACAGAAAGAAAGAGGAAGCAGGTTCTGAGGTCAATACTAACTTACTTACCACCTGACATTTAAATATTTGGTGTATAATTACAGCAACACTAGTCCAAATGCATCTAACGAACATCTGTTATAAGGAACCAGAAATCCTAGCGGTTACAGGACTGTCATTAAAATTTGGAGATGCGCCGGTTTGATACCCTAGTACGACTGCCAAGGAGAGAAGTTGGTTTGTCATGACAAAAAGCCTCGAGAAACGTGAGACCTGAAACACTTCACCCTTTTCAAAAAAAAAAAAAGGTTAGGGGACGACTTTCACCTCAACATCTACCTCACTATATTACTATTTATTTATTTCTAAAGTTACTTCTTTCTTTTGAAAGGAAGATCCTACAATCCTGAAGCAAGAGATTCAAATATAGAGCTCTCACTTAATATTTCTAGAATTGCCTTTTGTGAGAAAAGAGAGACAGGAATGTTCACCTACTTGCAAAGGCGGAACAGCCTGATGGTTGGAAGGACACGTGTTCCAGGATGGAGCAATGTTGTAGACAGGGACTGGAGGTGTGAAATAACTGATGATGAAACTATAACTGATCGTCGCCAGTCCTCCGAAAACACTAGAGGGAATAAAATGGAGGTATGCAGACAAAGCACCAGAAGCACATTTATTTTAAAACATGGACTGGAACAGTCTGACCTTTTCTGGAAGTATAATTTAGCTCCCGAATGTTGAATCACTGTTTCGAGGTTCATTTTCATGTTAATTTTGAATACTTGTTCCTTACCCCATTGAAAAGTTTTGCTTTTTTTTTAAAAAAAAAAAAAGCTAACTCTTAATACGCAAAGAATACAGCAAAGAAAGAAAATAGTTTAGGAACGAATGAAACGAATAAAATCAGAATGACGGAAAAAGACGAAAATGTCGGCTCTGACTTACATGCCGCCAAAAAATGTAGACATGAGGATCCAAATGAGGTTCTTCCACCTCTCTCTTGAAACCGAACGAGTTTCTCGTCTTCGATCTGTGCCGGAAGGTTCACTTCTGGAGCTCGGCTGACCACCCCGTGTATCTCGCTGTGACAAACTCAAGCGCTTGGACTGACTGTCCACTAAGGTGCCTTGGTCAAAGTCTTTGTGACTGCAGGGCTCAGATTGTGGATCCTGTATACTTTTGTTGTCTGGGCCATTCTGGTCGCTATCTTGCTGTGGATCTCGAGGATCGTTTTTGTCTTCAGGACTGTCTTCCTGTTTGTGACTGCAGGGCTCAGATTGTGGATCCTGTATACTTTTGTTGTCTGACCTATTCTGGTCACTGATATCTTGCTGTGGGTCTCGTGGATCGTTTTTGTCTTCAGGACTGTCTTCTTGTTTGTGACTGCATGGCTCAGATTGTGGATCCTGTATACTTTTGTTGTCTGACCTATTCTGCTCGCTATCTTGCTGTGGATCTCGTGGATCGTTTTTGTCTTCAGGACTGTCTTCTAGTCTGTGATGGAATGGCTCAGATTGTGGATCCTGTATGCTCTTGTTGTTTGACCTATTCTGGTCGCTGATATTTTGCTGTGGATCTTGAGGATCGTTTTCGTCTTGAGGACTGTCTTCCTGTTTGTGACTGCATGGCTCAGATTGTGGATCCTGTATACTTTTGTTGTCTGACCTATTCTGCTCGCTATCTTGCTGTGGATCTCGTGGATCGTTTTTGTCTTCAGGACTGTCTTCTAGTCTGTGATGGAATGGCTCAGATTGTGGATCCTGTATACTTTTGTTTTCTGACCTATTCTGGTCGCTGATATCTTGCTGTGGGTCTCGTGGATCGTTTTTCTCTTCAGGACTGTCTTCTAGTCTGTGATGGAATGGCTCAGATTGTGGATCCTGTATGCTCTTGTTGTTTGACCTATTCTGGTCGCTGACATCTTGCTGTGGGTCTCGTGGATTGTTTTCGTCTTGAGGACTGTCTTCCTGTTTGTGACTGCATGGCTCAGATTGTGGATCCTGTATACTTTTGTTTTCTGACTTATTTGGGTCGCTGACATCTTGCTGTGGGTCTCGTGGATCGTTTTTCTCTTGAGGACTGTCTTCCTCTTTGTGACTGCATGGTTCAGATTGTGGATCCTGTATACTTTCCTCGTCTAACTTTTCTTGAATGCTGATGTCTTGCTGTTGGCTTTGTGTCTTGTGCTCGTCCAACAGCTTCTGACTGATATCAGGTTGTCGGTCTTGTGAAGTGTCCTCGTTTAAGTCTTTTGGTGAGATGGAGTCAGACTGTTGGTCTTCTGTATTGCTTTTGTCTAATTCTTTCTGTGAGCTGGAGTCAGACTCTCTCTCATCCTTCAGACAGTCAAGACATGTTGTATTGTCCTCAATTGTAGATGTCCCTTGAGCGGGTTTCTTTAGTTCTGTATCTGAAATATATTAACTAAATAAAGTTAACTGTCGTTTGATAATTTGATGATGTATAATACTTTGCTTAAATGAAAGTTTTTTTCTTTTCTTTCTGCACTGTGTATTATAGGGTAAAATGATGAATGCTAAAAGACAAAGACCTTGCAATTTCCCTCTGGCTTCCGATGGGGTCTCCATGTTGAGTTGGTCTAAATTCCTGTCGAGGTCGCAGAGTGACTGCCTTGCCAACAGCTGAACAGTTCTCAGTCAACGGTAATCTTCCGAGAAAGCTTAGGGTCAGAAAACTGGAATGGTTATTTATCAAAGTTCCTAGCAGCCATCCAAACAAACAGCTAACGATAAGAAATGTTTGAAGCAAAATGTCCTTGGTTAGTTCACCAGATAAAAATGTTTTGGAAACACATAGAAACAGACGATCAGATGGCTAGAAAAAGACAGAAAGACGGAAGAACAAATGTCTAAACAGATAAACACTATGGAAAAAAAATAAAAGTTTGCTGCATTGTGTGCATAACAAGTTGCTTACCTTCCTAGCTGTGTCTCTACCCGCTCGCCAGCTATCAACCCACAAACCAATGTTTCAGATAAAGTTAACTGACAGACAGAATCCTGCTTGAACACGAATACATGTGCACACAGATGCAAACACGGTTCCATGTACACACAAAGGTGCAAACAGGTGCTAAACCCGTTCCTGCATTTTCAAGATTCATCCACCAGTCCACACAAGCAACTATTTTTAAAACAAAAAAATAACTTACTCAATGATTCATCAAACTGTAATCCAGTCCATTTGTCTACCTCATACACAAGTCTTGGCTTGCTATACTCCTGCCGGTGTTCCCTTACCTTTACAGGTAAGTATGTCCCGGTTTGCTGTCGTTGTCGAGGGCACTGGACGAGTATGTCTGTAAATATTGTGCATTGTATGGCGAGACTTGTTATCATTCCCAAACCCGACCTTAGGCAACCATACTGCAGTTTCCTTCAACTGATATTTGCTCTTTATCTATTGTGCAAGCTGTCACGTGTCGGCGATTGTGTTGTTGTCCGTGTTGTGCTTCCCGTACATTGTAGCCCTATCCGTCAGGTATCTGGTGGTGGTGGTGGCGGTGGTGGCGGTGGTGGTGGCGGTGGCGGTGGTCTTTTTTAAGAACTCTGGTCTCCTCTATTTCGCTCTCTCTTCCTCGCAGTATTCTGATTCTTTTAGAAACCACAGATAAAGCAGGCAGAGTTTTAATGCAGTTTCCTGGAAAATGGGAATTTCCAGAGTTTTTCATCGATGCGAAGGAGAGAGGGAGTGTGTGTGTAAGTGATAAAGAGAGAGAATGAGGCTTTCTTTCTGGAATCCAATCATGAGTCAATTAACGAAGGTAATTTTTTTAAGTATTCCACCTCTCTGAGTCACCAAAGTTACTCAATGGATAATTGATAAGCTTGATTAGGTATGCGACCAGTAGATATTTTTGTCAATCGGAATGCCGAAGGAAGACCTCTGTCCATACATTCTGTACTACATTCTACCACTTTTATTGCAAACATGACAGCAAAATCAGAACACATTTAAAAGTTGTAAATCCCTTTATTTGATCGCCACTGACAATTAATCAGATATTAAAAGGAAAGTAAGCGCCGAAATAGCAATGTAGCAAATATTACATATTTCTACATGATACAATAAACCACGGATTTTTTATCTCACAACCTTCATCTCGGCGACAGACGAGGGTGGCAGCATGAGTTTATAGGATCCACATATTTGTCAAGACACCGAGTGCAATAAATATTCTTTCACTACAAATCATGACTAGTAAATTCTAATCGTCTCTTAATCTGAAACACCGGTGTTTAAACGAATGATAGTCTTCAGTAATAACTTTTGTCCGAATTAATTCTTTTTTCTCACAAGATGGCATCCATAAGGACTCCATTCTGCGAACTAGCTTTCACAAGTGCTGCCACCTTTGCCGGCTAGAAAAACATATTAGCATCAGATCATCGACAATAGTACTCGCGGAACACTCGTGTGATTTCTGAGTGCCTTTGAAAAAATATTTTAATGATGTATAAACTCAGATCTCTCTTGTTTTCCTTTAAAACTCAAGCAAAACATTTCTTTAGCCAAAAGAAAGTATCCCCACACCTGTTTCCTGTTTTCCACTGTGTACTCTGTGTATCACACAAATCATCAGAGAATGTACAGTCACCTGTGGTTTGGGAACATGAGGACAGATTACATGCAGTTACGCATTTCAGAGTTTTTTGTTGTTGTTGTTGTTGTTGTTGTTGTTGTTGTTGTTGTTGTTGTGTTTGTTGTTTGTTTTCACTGTTGGTGTGTATGAGGTGTGCCCTTTGTGTTTGTCACTTTGTGTACTTTTATACAAAAAGTATAAAGAATACATCGCATTGTTTTTTTCAAAGCGCTCTGCGCCTACTGTTGCGAATCTTTAAGGACAGAATAATAATAAAATGTATTGTAAAATATCTAATAATAATATTGATATTAAAAATTATAAACAAGCATAGCTACATTAAGGTATTATGATTGAAGAGAAGCATTTTCCCATGGTAAACTACCGATAGATAAAAAAGCATAAGCTGAAACAAAAACCTTAATGTACAATATAAACAGTGAAACATAGGGTTACCCTACAGCATGCCCCCACTGCGGATTTGCAAGCCTCGTGGAGGAGCAATGAACAGTAGCTGGAGGAACGAATTAACTGCACCAAAAAAAATCCCGCCACATAACAGATCAACGACTCTCCTCCTACATCAACAACAGGTCAAATAAGACAAGTGTAACGGTGACAATATTAATGATCTTCCTCCTATGAACATAATAATAGCTTGGTTTGCCAAGGAAAGAAGTGTCGGGCTGTGCTTGCAAGTTAAGAAAGCAATGAAGAAAATCAGTTTTCAGTATACCGTTAGTTAAAGGAATATAAACCGTTTAAAGCGGAATCTCTTTTTTTGCAGGGAGAGATGCTTAGGTGCCATCTTATCCTGGTCAGTGTCATTTACAACATTTATGTAACATTTATAATCCTTTGGTAATAATTAAGAATATAAGTGTATAGAAATTTTCTTGAGCTTTTATCATCCTCCTCAGATATATGTTAGTGTGTAAGTATATGTGTACAATGTATGCAATTATATGTACACAAACCTGCATGTGTAAAGATAAGCAGTAAAATGTGTAGATGGAATATACACACACATATATATATATAGACATTGATATAGCAAACATCGGTAGAAAAGGGAAAATTTAGGGTCAACATGGAATGATTAGTGTATTGAAAAGTATTTTGTCTTATACCTGTTGGGTATCGCCTACCCATACAATTAAAGAAACCCAGACTGTACTTAAGAAATTCTCAAAAGTCTTCTGCGATTTTTCGGTTTTGTGGTTCTCGAAGTTGTTTATTTACGCCTGTCTCCTCCCGGAAGCTTTTGACATAGACTGGGAGGAGAGGAGATGAGATAGGTTAGAAGAATGAAGAAAGTTGGGACAGCAAGCATTGCTGCAAGATGAAAAGTTACACCTTCAGTTCCAGAGGCAAGGCATTGCTCATAACACGAATCTCCGAGGGCCTTTAACTTGGCGTCGGACATGGGATCGGGAGTCTTAATAAAAGACTGGCCCACGAAGACAAGTAAGAAGACTTGAAGAGCTCCATAAAGGGCCACAATCACTGCCAGACACTCCTGCTTGTGTCTTTGAAAGAATGCTTGCATCCAACTCTTCAAAGTGGAGCGGAGAGCATCATCCGAGTTGACGATTTGTATGCTGCGGTCACAAACCTGCACATAATGTGAGAGATCAGTTCAAACCTCCTGACACCTGCTTATCCTCACTTGAAATTCTGAACATGCAGGTCTTCTCAAAATAAAAGGTGAACTATTAACAGTGGTGCAGCTTAGATTGTGTAAAAGATAATAGTTATATATTTGGATGGGAACTGTCTACTAGAAAGAATATTAACTAATTACATATAGTAGGAGACGATAACATAATGAGGGAATAAATCTTAAATTTTGCTTGATGCAAAGTTCAGAGTTCACCTGACAAAATACAGCATGTTTAGCTCTGAATTCAGACCTCTTATCTCTCGGTTTTTGACGATCTCACCTCCTGTAGGAAACGGAGGATAGGAACATCAAGGTCCGGAATCAGACTCTCCCTTCGTACCCCGTCAGGGTCGGTGTCGTCGCAGTAGTTGCTGCAGCACAGCAGACGGACGTCGTTCAGACCAAGGCCTCTCTTCAACTCATTTCTCCTCTCCTCAAACTTCTGTCTGTTTTCGCCGTTTACTTGATCCTTCTTGGTGATCACTCCATAGACAGGAATTTCTGTCGAAGTGTGAAGCGACTTTTATCAGATGTATGATAAGATTTGTTTGTTATTTGTTTGTCTTTAACCTGTAAACTGTTGGAATTGTTGAGAGCACCCCCTGGCTCGTCGAGGGTTTCTTTGCATTTTTGTCCAGAACTAGCAAAGATTATCAGCAGAATTTATAAGAAAATAGTTCTTCTCTGTTTCTCGTGCACTACCTTAATGCCACCTGTCTAAGATGTACTCACGGCGCCTGTAGCCCGGTGCCCCCCTGCGCGGTCTGGCGGCGTTCAAGACGCAGTCCATCAGACGTCCAGGCAGGTCGTCCACTGCTGACGCCACAAAGACCACGCGGTCCACCTTCATGTCGTCGTATGCTGTGCTGTAGGTCGTCAGAAGATCGTCCCAGTCCCTGTTGCAGTTTTCGTACACACTGAGGGCGGACTCCTGGTTCTTGAAAAGCGAAAAGAAGAGAACGTGAGATGAGTGGTTTTAGTCATGAAAAGAGGAAAAGCCAACATTTTACTTTCTTGTAGCTGTTTTGTGCTCTCTAATCACGATAAATCATCCTCCCTGAAATGACAGAGTTGTCTTACCATATTTGAGGATGACTTAGCTACTGATTGTGCTGCACGTTCTGTCTCATGTGTGTTCTATTAATGCGATAGTTGTTGAATTATTTTTTTATTACTGTTGCTGTCTTCGATGAGTGGGTGAAGCATTATTGTGTTACACTTACCTGTATGTGTCCGTACATGAGAAGACGAAGAAACTTCTCCACCTGTTCAGCAGGTTCTGTGTCCAGCAGGCCTGGCACGTCAATGAGTGTCGGGAGCTGAATGTCTCTGTACTGAGGTCGACGCTCGTTACAGCACTTGTTGTATCTGGAAGGTAAGAAAAAATCTCAGATCATCATCTACTCAGCTTCATTGACGGACAATTCGAACAAGTCACACAAAGATCATGGCATCACAAACAAGTTTTGAAAAATCTACGATAATTTATTGTATAGATTACATTATTTGACGACACATGCTGAAAATTTAGGGTTTTTTTTTCAATTTAAAAACCTTTCTCTACTATAAAATTTATTTTACAGTTCTCACAAATATTCTCCCATTAACGAACACTGCACAATAAAGTGGACAAGCAAAACGAATGTCAAGATTAACGTTCCTTGTCAGTATGATTTTATGAATTAATAGCCAATTCATCGAAGTCCTGTAAAATTCAATCCATAACCATTTTAAAACAAAGTAAAACAGTCCATTAGTGTCCACTGGGACACCAGCTCACTGAGAAATAAAGTTGGTGACTTGTCGGGCGTGGTCCTGAGACCCGACAATGGCGTGTTCCACCCACCGATCCTCAGACAGTGCCGCGGCGATGGAGTCGATGAAAGAGGATTTGCCGCAGCCTGACGACAGACGATGATGTCAGACAAAATTCGAAGAACTCGTATTAATGTGTTATATAATATATCGGTATAAACAAAGGAAACAAAGATACACGGAAAGAAAGAAAGAGGTATTTTACTTTATTCTACTCTTTTACTACTTCAAGACTGTTCAATAGACAATTAAATATTCAATCTGCTGGAATGAATGTATCGCTACACATTGTACAGAAATTTAATACTGAAAAATCCTTTGCACTCATGTGTCTGCTATTCAGAGCAGATAAATATTAACTAAACTGTATACAATATATCGCCTCACTCTGTTTTCCGACGATAAGAATTTTTAAAGGTTGTGACCCTGGCTCATCGGGTCCAGACCTTTCACAAATAACACTGATGAGCTGTTGTTTGGCTTGCACTAAGCTGTCAACCTTCTCCTCTTGCAGGTCTTGCATGGTCTTTATGGAAACTTCTTGACCTCAAGGACTTTGGAAGCTACGAAAATTTGGAAAACATTCACGCCTTGAAAGGAAACACGAACACTAATGGATTAAAACACACACACAGAGGCATGTAAATTTAAAAATATATTTATTTACATTATTTAGACATGCCTCATGCTGAACGCTTACTCTGCACACACATAGCACTAAATTCGTATATTAACTTAATTAGCACCCGGACACCCGTACCAACTTGATTGCAACCATCGATCACTTTGCAGCACCCTGATAACCTGTAGCAACCTAACTATGAACAAACTGTATACACCTGTATCAAAGGGGACTTGAGTAAGGTGAGCCGCCTTCCAGCTGCACCAAAGCACCTGTCGGCGAAATGGAACTTATCTTGCAACCGGGTGGAGAAGGTAGGAAAGAATTTGTCACTTCACAACCATCAACCTTTGGGAAGGTGATACCACTCAGGGGCTCAGGATACTGATCGCGAGGAGGAAAAAAGAAGAGGTGTGTGTGGGAGGGGCACCCCCTGGTGCTATGGGAGGTTTGTAACAGCTCAACAAAGCAAGCTGTATTACAACATCCTGCGTTTTCTTATTAAGCTCGAGAATTCGACCCTAGAAGAACTGGACACCTGTGTGACAGTAACTCTGGTCACCCACGTTCACGTAGTACTGCAGGGTAACGTTACACGTAGTGTTCACACGTCAGTCACGTAAAGTGTCGCCACATCACTCACCAGTCCCCCAGTCCTACTCTTCCCACAAACAAAAGTCCTGACGTGCGAGACAAAGTACAGCAAGAAACAAATTAAATAAATATACAAGAGACGTGAAACACATACACACGACAATCTGGCTCATCGGTGGTATCCGTACTTTCAAAAGCTTCTATCAGCTAAATAAACAAATATTCAAAAACGCATGGATTGATACAATAAATGGAGACAAACGGACAGGTAAACTCGTGCACGCACGCGCGCACACACACTGACGCTCACAGAGTCCATCATATATTGATAGGTAGTATATCACGTGATTAGAGCACTCGTCCTACTCGATGCAGGGAGACAAACCCACATCATTTCTACGCACAGATTATCTTTTTTTGTTCGTCCATCGCGTGCGATTATTCATGCATTTAGTTGAAAGCCAAGGCTTATCACTGACCACCCACCGACTTATAAAAATCAACCAACCTGACTTTGTATGTCGGAGTATACAGCCCACCCGGCAGGACCTGGAAGACAAATGTTTAGAGCTGCTGCTTGCCTCACCTACTCGAGGTTATACTCGTGCTGCACAGAGCTTCTGTATATGAAAGGTATTCCCCACGACTTAATACTTGGAACATGGATGAAACTGAAAGAAGCAAACTGTAAATGTAGTTTCGATTTCGATGACACTTCACGCTGATGAAATGCTGCGTGGCTCTGTTTATAACTCGTGGTCTCGTGCTGAGAGATAAGGTAAGCCATACCTTGCGGGGATCCGAGCAACAGGAATTTCCGAACCAGAGCCTAAATGTTGATATCAACTTAGACCGACCATAGAAACTGGAAGACGAAGGGCACCATTGTGTCCACTGTGCTTAATGAAAATGAGCGCTGATGCTAAATGTAAAATGTTAAAAGTAGAAGAGTAGAAGGGTACGGGATTTCATAGCCATGAGGCCACAGCTAAAGTGGCAGTGAAAGTGGTTCATCGTGTCTAGGGCAAGAGCCAAGAGGATTCACCCTCTTCTTTGTCCCATTTTTTACTCTTCTGATAAACGAAGTCCCCCATTGTTGAAAAAGCAGGAGTTGATCCATTCACCTGCCCGACCAGTGATTGAACCAGCGACCTTGTAATCCACACTGGAGTTCAATAACCATGCGGTTGAGCTGCCTGTAAAGAAAGCTATAAGCAGACGACAAAGCAGTCAGTTCACACAAGTTGAAACCTTTAACTATAATTTATAATTCTACCTCCATTCATTTGTAAATTAAATATCCAGCCTGCTAAGGAATGCAAACGTTATAGATATTTGCAGTACATCTACAAAAGAAATAAAGCAAACATTCAGGACTGGCAAAATGAAACAAGCTCAAGTTCGTCTGCGCTGTTTTAAGGCTACACCTGCAAATTGATTGGGAAAGGAGACAGCCACAGGACATAAAGCAGACAGCTACGGTTTCACCTCCTTGTTGCATAAGCTATCCTGTTTCCACTCACACCTCTGGACTTTAGAGAAAATCAACAAGAGGCTTTTGAACTCTCCATCTACTCAAGAGGTGGTCAAGGCTAGTGCATCCTTACTTATCAACCTACAACATATGCATGTATAAATCACGCACTCATACATAATATACATATGAGCCTTGCAATAGTAACAAGACCACATGAATCGCTAATAATAATAATGGTTAATTTTTTAAGAGTGCTTATAGTTATATCTAAAAAAATGTCACACAGCAGGATGAAGATGTGACATTTGTATTTACTTTTTATTTCCTTCTTTCATTCATTCTATCTTCTTCTCTGCTATTGCTTAATGACAACTCCTTGAAGTTCAATAAGTAATTTTCATGAAATGTTTTTATTAATCATTAATTTCCCAAATTAAAAAAAATCATTCAAATTGAATTTGATATTTTCTTTAATGAACACCAGCCCAACATATTCATTGCAAAATATCTCAAAAAGAAAGCCTGCAAATTCCTGTTCTAATAAACTAGAACTGGGAATGTCACATTTTTATCATAAAAGTCAAACAAACAAAACAAAACAATGTATCTGCTGAAAACTGTTTCATTATATGAACACTGCAAACATAAATTTTCTCAATTCAGAATAACAAATTCTTACGTACAGATGTAAATTATTCAGTCATTTGGCGTAATTTATCCTCCAGTAGGAACAGGATCTTCATGTGCATATCAAGGGATGCACAATGTAATAAAACTCATTAAAAAAAACAGATTGCAATTATTATGCTATCAACTACAATGAGCTAAAAGAATCAGAAAGCTAAGAAACCTTCTATCCAAACATTTTGCCTTTATTAGGTCTATGTCAATTGCAGTGCTCTGCAAACATTAAAATTTTAACAATATCAGTAAAACAGTGTCCATGAAATAAATGTTAATCATTATATCTAAAACCCACTGGATTAGATCCTTTAAATAAAAAGTAATACTTTCTGTTTCAACAAATGCTATAGGAAGAACTTTATTTTGCAGCAAAACTAATAATTTGAAAAAGAAATAAAGATAAAACAATCCACAAGTAAATAAATAAAAGGAAAAGTCAACAATAGGAAAACCAAGATGTGTGCCTCAATGTCTACAACATAAATTATTATTTGCCCCATTCAACTCTCTGACTTCCATTCCATCAGTTACTATTACCACACACAACCGGAGCTCCCATCCTTTAATTTTAACACATAAGCTGTGATTAAATAATACAAAAATGTTGAATATACCTGTATGTGTCAATATGATATACTTTAAACAACTACAAATTTTAATCATTGATAAATTTCTTACAGCCAAGTGATACCTGTATCTGATGGAGGACAAGTCCCTTAAAGCAGCTTTACACACACTGTAGAGGTAAGGTTTAACATCTCTCATCTCTGTAGCTTATTATATGCATTTTCAAATACTCTGCTCTCAAATGGTCTCTTGAAGTGAACTGAGGAGGCTTAGGATCACAGTGAATCCCAATGTCCTATTTTAAAACAAAGAAATGACCTGAAACAGCTTTACACAAACGGCAGTGGTGAGGTGTAACACAGCAACAAATGAGCATGTGTTATTTGAAATTGAATGACCTAATCCCAGCATTACAAATATGGCACCTCTAGGGATCAGCCTTCCTGTTTTCAAAATAGATCATCTAAAAGCAGCTTTCCAAAGTTTGCTAGGATGATGACTTGATAAGAACTTCAAAGCAGCTTTACCTAGCATGCACGAGTAACAGCAAAGAACATCATAGGTCATCATCTGTGTTTTTAAAGTAGATGAATACCTAAAAGCAACTTTACACACAATGCACTTGACACATCACTGTAGATTAGCATGTGTATTTTCTAAGCAGGTGAGGACTTTAAAGCAACTTCAGACACATCACAAACTGGTGAGGTTTAGAATCATCGTGACTCACCTTGTGTCTTTTGAAAGTAGAAAAAAGTCTAAAAAAAAAGCTGTACATACACTGCACAGGTAAGATTCAACATAATTATGAATTAGATTGTGTCTTTTCAAAGAAATTGAAGAAGTTAAAAGCAGATTAACAAGCACTTCAATGGTAGATTTGTTATTTCCATAGACCTGCATATGCTGTTTCAAATGAAATAAGCTTTTGAAGGCAATGTTATACACGCTGCACTTTTGAGGCTCATCAATGTGAACCTGCATGTGCTGTTTCAAAGCATCTGATTTTTTAAGGCAGCTTTACATATGCTCCACTGGTAAGGTTTCTTGTTTCTGTGGATTTGCCTGTTTCAAATAGGATAATATTTCCAATACAGCTTTACACACCCTGCACTGGTGAGCTTCTCATCGCTGTGATCCAGCATATGTCGTTTCAAAGTGTATGATCTTTTAAATGCAGCTTTACATACACTGCACTGGTGAGGCTTCTCATCCCTGTGAATCTGGGTATGTTGTGTCAATTCTGATAATCTTTTAAATGAAGCTTTACACACACTGCACTGGTGAGGCCTATCATCACTGTGAACCAGCATATGGCTTTTCAATTCTGATAATCTTTTAAATGCAGCTTTACACATACTGCACTTTTCAGGCTTCTCATCACTGTGAACCAGCATATGATTTTTCAATTCTGATAATCTTTTAAATGAAGCTTTACACACACTGCACTTCTGAGGCTTCTCATCACTGTGAACCAGCATATGATTTTTCAATTCTGATAATCTTTTAAATGCAGCTTTACACACACTGCACTTCTGAGGCTTCTCATCACTGTGAACCAGCATATGATTTTTCAATTCTGATAATCTTTTAAATGTAGCTTTACACACACTGCACTTCTGAGGCTTCTCATCACTGTGAACCAGCATATGATTTTTCAATTCTGATAATCTTTTAAATGAAGCTTTACACACACTGCACTTCTGAGGCTTCTCATCACTGTGAACCAGCATATGGCTTTTCAATTCTGATAATCTTTTAAATGGAGCTTTACACACACTGCACTTCTGAGGCTTCTCATCACTGTGAACCAGCATATGATTTTTCAAATCTGATAATCTTTTAAATGTAGCTTTACACACACTGCACTGGTGAGGCTTCTCATCACTGTGAACCTGCATATGTTGTTTCAAACGGTGTGATCTTTTAAATGCAGCTTTACATACACTGCACTGGTGAGGCTTCTCATCACTGTGAGCCTGCGTATGTGTTTTCAATTCTGATAATCTTTTAAATGCAGCTTTACACACACTGCACTTTTGAGGCTTCTCATCACTGTGAACCAGCATATGACTTTTCAAATTGGATAATGTTCTGAAGGCAGCTTTACATATACTGCACTGGTAAGGTTTACCAGTATGGTCCGACATGTGTTTTTTGTGCAAGGATGGAAAATGGAATGAAGACATATACACTTTGCACTTATCAGATTCAATATCACTACTACGGTGCTGTTTTTCTGACTCAGTACTGAAGTTTGCTTCTGTCATATTTACATTTCTCTCATGCTGAGGACTTTCAGTCATAATATCCGTCACCTGTGTATTTTTACATCCAGCAGCATTCACATCTTGAAGTTCAGGTGATGATATACATGCTAAAATATCTTTATTTTTCCTGCAATTCCACTCCACCTCCTGTGGTACACTCTGTGCCTTCAAGTGCTCCATTATTGTGGACTGAGTGTGTGATTTTGTCTGCTCTGACTTTACTGAAATGAAAGAAGTGGAATCTTGAGAATTCATCTCCACTTTCGGAACATTCTCACACTTCCACTTTGTCTGTGCAGCTTGATCAATTTTTATATTATGGAGTTCTTGGCCAAAGATACAGTCATGCTGCATGAAATCATTCTGTAAACATTTTGTCTCATTATAATCAGAGCAAAATGAACTTTCTGCTTTAGGCATTACATTATCACTTAGGTCTTTAGGTGATGATATACATGCTAAAATATCTTTATTTTTCCTGCAATTCCACTCCACCTCCTGTGGTACACTCTGTGCCTTCAAGTGCTCCATTATTGTGGACTGAGAGTGTGATTTTGTCTGCTCTGACTTTACTGCACAAGCAACGCCTTGACCAGACTGATCTTCATGCTTGACCTCAGAAGTGACTGGCCCTTTTGCATACTGTGTCTTCACTTCATAAATATCGCCTTGGCACATCCAATAAAATTCATTATCACTATCAAGTTGAGAAATTGCATCCTGGCTAGGCCATGATCTCTCAGTCTTTACTATATGATTATGCTCAGTCATATGTGGCCATTCTATCTTCACAATGTGACTTTCCTGCTGTTCAATTTTAATGAAAGAAGTGGAATCTTGAGAATTCATATCCACTTTCGCAACATTCTCACACTTCCCCTTTGTCTGTGCAGCTTGATCAATTTTTATATTATGGAGTTCTTGGCCAAAGATACTGTCATGCTGCATGAAATCATTCTGGAAACATTTTGTCTCATTATAATCAGAGCAAAATGAACTTTTTGCTTTAGGTATTACATTATCACTTAGGTCTTCTTGTGCCTCAGCACTATATTTCGTTTCAGTCTTTATGAGTGTACATGGGACCTGCATCTCGCTCTTCATGGCAAACATATCTTTGTGCTCTCCAAAAATTATTGATTATATTTATTGTCTTTTGGGTAAAAGTACTTTTACACTTACTGTATACTAACTTTCCATGAAGCTCAAGATCTCAGCTTCATCAACTCTATTCTTTCTAGTGACAATAGAAGACCTCCTGAGTCTGTTGTAATCTTATCAGACCTGAAACATGACAATTGCAATGATTCAGTTGTCATGGAAATTATAAGCAAACATCTAAATGCAAGGGAGATTTCACTTAGCCGCTCTCTCTGTTAGAATGAAAGAAAAAAGCTTTTACTGCTGCGGCTTTCTTTAAACACGTAGGGTCTTACTCAGTAGGAAATTCTGTCAAATTACTGAGTTTTACGGTATTTTTTTTTTCTAATATTATGTGGTACTGGCTATACTGAATAAAACCGTGACGCCATCTTTAGTGGGTCGGACAAAGTGCTGAAAATCAAGGCATTTAACCTCTCAGAACAGAAACAAGAAAGTAAAATAAATAAATAATGTCTGTCCGTGCTCAGAATTAGAGGAATGAGGCATACCGTGTAGGTGGAACTTGTGGACGTAGAAGTGTAATCACACCATGAATCGATGACTCTAGAGTCTAGAATTTTGAAATCAGATTTGATCACTACGAACAACAACTCCGTATTTTCTTTTTACGAGAGTTACCGCCCATGTTTTTAAATTTGTATAGAGAGCCGCCACGATGCGTAGCACGTGGTACACAATTTAATGGCCGCGGCCTCAGCTGGAGGAGAAAGAAGTCTCCACGCCATTGTCTGAAGTAGTAGAAATAGATCTCTATTTTTCCCGACAGTGTGGACAAGAAAATAACTTCGTCTGTACCACAACAATCAGTGTGGTATACGAAGCAAAAATTAAATGCGATCGACAGTGCTGGCCTATACGAACTGCCGAAGCACAAATCAAATCAAATCAGACTTTATTGTCTGTCGACGAGACCCAAGACAGAAATGTTTCTTTTGCTCACAAGGGCAGGCATACATACGCACACAGACATTTAACACACACGTACAGTTAGGAGTAAAGATTTATAATGGCAGTTTGGATCTCCGTCAAATGGTCAATTTACTGAAATTTCAATACTTTATATGTCTTGTATAAATTTTTTAAATGCGTTGGCATTGCAAACTGCAACGAAATGTGTCTGAACTGCAGTTTCTTCATCCTTCTAGTACCGTGTCAGTTGATACTACTAACTGTTCATTTACCTGTAGGTAAACATCACAAATTGTCATCATTTATGTCATCTATAGGCCTGTGACAGAAATCCCTGCATTTCATTAATTATTTAGATTGAGCACTTTTTTTCCTTCAACCACGGCGATTTGCCGTGCACCAGAAATGAAGATATTGTGGAGGACCTTGCTTTTGCCATAAGCACCTACAGAATTTAAGAATGAGTAGAAATCATCACGGGGCCGAACTTTTATATCGCCGTGAGGCCACGAAGGGTTGTCAAAGGTCGGCACAGCCTTCACGTCAAGCAAAGGTCAGGTCGTGTGTCAAGTTTTGGCCCCTCTACCCGGTCGATCCACCCGTAAATGTAGAGACGACCCTCCCCGCCTCTAACTCGCGTACGTGAGGCTCGCTAAAGATGGCTGCGGCATACTTGATGCTGTATGAAGTGGAGAGAAATCTTAGCAGAAACAGAATATTTCATGATCAAACTAATTCCATCGATTCATGGGATGATTTAGACCTCAATTAACGATGAAGATTTCGATGTAATGACATCCTGACGATCGTCGATGACATGCAAGGAGACAATAATTACAAATCGGGGGCGGAGTGTTACAACTACATTGCAAGTGTGTCTTTCTCTTCGTTATCATGCAACGGGTGCCTTTCAGAATATGTGTGTGTGGGTGGGGGTGTGGTTTGTGTGGTCTGTGTGTGTGTGTGTGCAGGCGTCTTCCAAAGAACGGCCGCATCACGAACCGAGTCACGAGAAACTTAAAATAATACAAACCCTACACAGTACATTATTAGTTAGATTTAGTATCACTATTGATGTTCTGATATCTTGATATTTGGGTGATGATGATGAAATATATTCGTTTTTGCACTCTTGGAATTTTATTTTTCTGTCTGCCTGTAAGTTCCAAGCTTTCTTATGTTCACTGTATGCTTCTGTGTCAGTCTTTATTGAGTGGGAAAGCTTGTTCCTGCATAGCCATTCTGTCTTTACTGGATGAAGACAATGTTTGTCAGTTTTAACTGAAGAAGCAGACTCTTGAGAGTTGTACTCAACAACATTCATAACAACATTCTCAAGCTTACAGTTTTAATTAATTAAGAAGCATCCCGAAAGTTTAACTCCAATTTCACAACATTCTCATGATTCCAGCTGCATGCAGCATGATCATTTTTTGTGATGCAGTTCCTGATCAGAGATGGTCTCAGGCTGCACAAAAACTACCTTGTAAGGAATTTTTTTTCTTCTGTCAAAGCTAATTGACATTTCTGTTTTAAGCATTACATCAGTACTTAGGTCTTCTTGTGTATCATCTACAGTTCTTGATTCACTCTTAAATGTTGACAGCACATGGGACCTGTGCCTCCCTCTTCATGGCAGACTTTGTGATATCCTAGAGATGTCTGATTAAACCAGTTGGCAATTTGTTGAAGTACTTTCACTCTTACTTCTGGTTTACTTCTCATCAAGCTGTACACATGATATCAGCTACTTCCAGTCTAGTGTCTTAAATGATATTAACACGCCCTCAAAAGTCTGCTGCACTCACTCCACTCTATGTGAAAAGACATTTGTAAACCTGAAACATGACAGTTTCAACAATTAATTTTCTTTCACACAAATTAAAAAACAAAAATTTAAAAGCAATGTAGCTTCCGTGAACTCTTTCCTAGTATTTTAGTCTCATTTGAATGTCTTGATACAATGTCATGAGTCAAAGGTCGTGATAAAATTGTTGTCAGTCATATGAAGATTCGATCTCAATGTCTCTACCTGTAAATGTTGTGGAAGGTGTCGTGTAACCTTTGCTCTGTGTCAGAAGATCTCGGCATCTGTACATCACCTGACAGAATGTGTTTGGGTGCCCCACCGGGTAGCAAGGGCCGTCCTCCATTGCGGTGTAATGTGCACCGGCGCCGCACCCGATGTGGCTACTGTTGTATGTCGTTCTGTTGGCTTTTACCGTATCTGTCGTTTCGGTTGTTGTCGTCGTACCTGTCGGCCTTGTCGCTGACGTTATAGTCATCGCTAGATCCTCTCTCCTTCGCTGAACACAATACGCGTTTTCTGACCGTCTCTCGCCACTGTGTTGTCTGTTTTCCTTGAAGGATCGTAAGAAAACTCAGAGACCTCAGGACATCAAAGGTATTTTATTCCCGTAGAAGTGCGAGCCTGATATTCTCCACAATAATTTGGGTAGGTGTAAGGCAAAGGCAGAAATGATTGGGTGCAATCCACTGTTGAAGTGTAGGGACCAAGAACTGTAGAATCCGCATCATTGTTGACATATTGAAGTAAACAACTGTTAAGGTACACAACAACATTTTATAAGATTCTTTAAATAAATCGTTTAAATTTATTTCTTACACCATAGTAAATAGAACCGACAGCAATGTTCAATATCATAAACCTTTTCTAAAAGTTTGCCAGCTTTGTATATACTGTGAATTAAATTGTTAGACATACTGAATGACAGAGCAGGTAAAGTTTCAAAGACAAAGAAATGATAGAAAAAAAATGAATAGAGAAGGGCAAAATAAAGGCTTACGCTGTTTTGTGGGAAGAAAAATAAGTTTAGTTTATTAGGTAGAGCCAGTAAATTAGAACTGGCTTAGTAATGAAAGAGTGGTGTGTAGAAGGTCCCTCCTTTCATCTCTTTCTTACTGATAGCAGAAAAAAGTTGTTGACACCGATCCGACTACAAGATACCCATGGTGACTGAAGTCTTGTTCCGAAGTCGTCTGAATTGGTATATTCTCTTAACTCTTTCTTTACGCAAGGCTAAAGGCTGTCAAACCCCGCTGTACACATGAATTTACCCTTTTTCCAAAAAATTATTAAAAAATAACTAAACAAGATAGAACAACAATTTAAATTGATTATGACAGATCAAAATGTGTAGAAGGGAAACAGTTCTACCTTAATCTTGCTTGAGAACTCACTTTTATGATAATCCTACCAAAATTAGGTATATGAAGTGAAGTTTGGAAAAAGTTTTTTGACACATTTCAAACAAGACGTGGCCCGAAATTCGGGAGCAAAAGAAAAAGCATTTTTACACCATTCGTAGTCAAATTCTTCTTCATCTGAAGCAGGAATATCTTTGGGATGTTCTTTCTGTTCTTATTCGACGTTTCAGATGCATGATGTTCACGATCGTGTACAACCGTAAAGGACAGGTAGTGTAGAATATCGGCGAGACCCGTTCAAACGTACGTCTTTCGTCATGTAAGGGAGATGATTGTGTTCAGAAATGCCCAAACTATCTTACTTATTAAGTTTTTCTTTTAAATCACGAGTTGAATAGACCTAAAAAAACTACAACAATTTATCAAGTGTATGTATATACTCCGTAAATAAGAGAGCGGGATAAGATCAGCCACCTATGTTGATTGCTTAAAGAAAGACTTAACTTACCTTTATCATTTTAGTTTTTCTAAACTTTAAAAATTTAACATACCCGTCATCCGATATATCATACCGAAGATAGACAAACTTACAAACAGCATCCATAAACAAACAATGTTTATGCTTCAAAATAAATTATGGCAACCCAGAAACAAATAGGACAAAAACATTTGCTTTTATTCTGATGTGTGCTTCAGATCAGGGCAGTTTCTTCTCGGCCTTTTGGCTAAGATCAAAGTGTAGTATCTGTTCTTCGAATTTTCAGTAAGTTTTTATTGTATGCGATATCGTGGCCTTTTAAGGCCGGATACACCTGAGTAGATGGTAGAGAGGCGACTCCACGACAGCAAGAGGAGTCAGCCACACAGCAGCGTCCCAGTCAGGGCTCTTTGTCTCAGCACTGATATCTTCCAGACATGCCTTCCTTGTACTCGCAGATTGTCACCGGCGACAACGACACCACCTCAGCAACAAGACCACCAGGCGGCTTCATCCCTCTCTCGGAGGTGGGAGTAGTTTCTTTCACCCTCGAAGATGAAGACTGCGATGAACTCCTAAAA
>SRHC01000234.1:11077-26535 GCA_004794325.1 Pomacea maculata
AAAAAAAAAAAAAAAAAAAAAAAAAAGTGAGGAGACATAAGACCCTTGATCGGCTCTCTTGATCGATGTTCAGATTTGTAAGTACACCAGAATAAACATTTATGGAAAATCAGGTAAATATTGCAGACCATTTTTGAGCATTATCCTGTTTATGAATTAAAGAAGTGAGAATAAACATTAAAGTAGAATAATGTCTGTTAATAAGGGAAAAGCAGTGTTTTTATTTTGTTTATGATATTTGTGAACTCGGTGACACTTTCATCAGATGCTTTTAAAATTTTGAAACTGCAAATTTAAAAAATCCAAAGAACTACCAAAAAAAAAAAAATTACAGGTGAAGATTTACACACAAAACAAAAAAAAACAAAAACAAAAAAAAAACAACAAAAAAAAAGTTTCATGTTTGTGCGCGCACATGTACACACCCATTACGTTTCAGATAACTGATTAAGGAAATTTTATGCAACCATTTCCCTTAACGCCAAGCTAATTCTTAGAGATCATGCTACAAAATGCTAATAAGCATTAAATTTCCTAATAGTATAATGTGACAACTTTAAGTGAGTTATATCTTCTTTTTGTCTGGATTTAGCATTTGTTACCTTCTGTTTCATTCAAACTACGTACTTGCCTTGTTGGCTGTACCTCTAAAGTAACTGAAGTATTATACACAATGTACATAAACATACGACAAGATATTATATATTCGCTTAGCAATGTTTGACGAAGGTTAGAAAGTGACCGAAAAAAAAGTATATACTTGAATGAACAATTTTCCAGTAGAAAGCTTTTACGCAATGACACGCGTTGCTATGACATTTCTTTCGCCCACTCTCATTGTTTTATTTCAATTATTACTTTTTCTCAAATTTTATTACCAGAGCAAATTTTAGCTTCCGAAAATGAATCTTCCTTACAAAGAATTGGGCTTCAAATCTGGAGCATAAACAGCAATGTAGAAGTTTATTATATAATCAAATTAAGCGGAACAAATAGGACAACAAAGATGTGAAATAAAATACTAATCATAAACATGTTCGATGACAGAGTTGATTTGATAGCAAAAGTTTAAATGATAGAAAAAAAGTTCAATGATTTCTCATGCAGGTAGAGATGATCAGAGATTGAAGATCCCGTATGTTGTGAGCAGCATGGCGCCAAAGACAGCGAGGAGGCTGCCAGACTGAGTTCTGGAGGCAGCATTCAGATCTGGAACAAAGAAAATAAAATTATATGAAAAATAATTATCATCAAATTGAAGGCTAAAAGAAGGCAAACTCAGTGGTAGAGTACAGTGACAGGCCTCACTGTCACATCATTGGACGAGGATTGTACGTCTGAGTTTATCGTTGATATCGCCTGAAAATTTCATCTAGTCCATGAATCCTTAGTCCACTATGCAAGAAAAGGCAACAAAACCATATAAAATCACAGATTTTATATTTGACTTGAAATTTTGTGCTCTATCTATTATTTAAGTTACACAGTCTTGTTTCTCTGCACTTATAACGTGCTATAATACTTTGTTGTATGTGTTGGAAAATACCTAACCCATAACACGCCTTGTTTTAGTATAAATAAGCATAAATAAAGATATTTATTCACTTACTGCACGAAACGCCATATTTCTTCAGCGTTTCCTGAGCCGCTGGGTAAAATGCCGACAAATCTACCTGACAAGATGTTTCAAGACAGTCCAGGTATGTCTGAAAAATACTGCAAAAAGGTGTTAATTAAAAAAAAAAGCAAAACAATTAGAAACACTCTTAAATTGAAAAGGGTAAATATTTTCTTTCATATATTTAACTTGAAGTATAAAATTTGAGGAACCCCTGATTGATCAAAATTGCACGAGTGTCCCTGGCACAGACTACGTATATGCATAAGTTCAAGTAGATAACTAGGAAAACAATGAACTGAGACATAATAAGAAAGGGAATTTATCTTTTATGCTTTATATTTGTAATAGTAATAGTTTAGTAACCCACGGGCAGATTTGAGCTTCAGTTGTTAATCCTTGGAGAGCCGACAAAAATGTGTCCAAGCATGTCGTGGTGCAGTCGCAGTCTGCGAAGCTTATGAAGAAGGCTGCAAATAATTGTAATAATTGTTGATAAACTGTTTACAGATTTATACTAAACGAATAGAAAATATTTTATCACCAGGACGTGACATTTTAAACTAAACAAAAAAAGAAAGCAGTTAGGCAGCATCTTACCATGACAGCACACAATCAAGTTTTACACGTTACAACCTCAGTGGTATAATAACCTTTACACTTTCTTTTGGTCTCTAGAACACTCTAGTGCATGCAACTAAATAAATTAAGGAACTGTTTCTTTTGGGGAATAGAGCTTTACAGTGTATATATATATAAAGGTTAATACCACAGCCCTATTTTTTAGAAGTCTGAAATTTGAAAATATTTATAAAAAAAAAATTCGCCAAACGTGTAAAGAATCAAGTGAAGTATTTCACACTTGACAGGTCATTTATGGTTGTGTAAACTCGTAACTCATTCCAACCTTTGAATAGAAAATTGATCGAGGATGAATACCTTTCATAGTAATGATTAAGCATTTTTATATTAAGCTATACCCATGTACCACACACACACATGCACATGCGCGCACGCATGCACACGCACACACACTCACGCAGGCACGTGACTGCACAACCACATACAGATTATAATATTTATGCACACATATATATTATGCTTCAATGTACTACTGAAATCTATTGCTCCTAGCAAGAGATGAAACACTCATCAGTGACAAGGCAAAATAGCAACGGGTACTTTATGCTTGAATATACTACATAAATATATTGATTGAAACAAAGGGTTAAACACTCACCAGTGAAGATACAGAGTGACAACACGTACTTCATGATGAACAGATTACCAAACCACTTTGAAAGAGTTTGGACCGTTGTAGCAGCACCGCCTGTTACTGAACTTAGAAGAACTTTATCAAACTGTCGTGAGCATAAGAACATGACAAACTTGGATATTCTGGACTTTATATAGTCCTCTCACCATTAGGGTCTCGAAGGTCTCAACGATTGGCTCTGGCTTGTTTACCGTATGAGTGGCCAATCAGCTCAAGTCTTTTTGATTCCTTCGCTGACGACATATCTGGGATGGTGTGCATTTGGCGTTTTGGAGTTTTACATTGCAGGACTCAAGTGCAAGTTTATTGTCGAGTCTAGGCTGATTGTAACTTGAGATCGAGTTAAAACTCATCTACACTCGTAGCTAACAACCATTTTGTTCTTATAAGTTGAGCCTCAAACCTCAGTCTAATGTCAAGATAAGATCGTCTGTAATTAAAACAGAAAAGCGGCAAACCTCTGCTCACTCCTCTTTCACCGTCACTGTTCTTGGGGAATAAATATCATGTTTACAGTTGTTTACTTTGCTAACTCTGTACAATTTTCCATGCATATATCGACTTGTCTAACGTTTACATGGACGCACGACCTACTAACACCCACATACACACTTAACCCATCTTTAGACCCACAATTGTCTTTGCCATGTAGAGCGTTCATGAGAGACGAGAACAACTAATAAAAATAATTAGGAAGCTAGGAAATTCAGAAAAATATCAGTCTTTAGTGAAGCAGCTTCTTTCAATGATATGTGTCTGCTTTCGTGCTCTCCACATTTCCAGCAGGAATCAAAAATCAATCCTGATAGGTAAAACGTTTCATTCCCCACGTTTTCACCATGCGCAAAAATAGGTAAAACTCGTGAGGTCACACTGATACATAACATAACTAATAAGATCACAGGTGTCCCGCTGGCTGAGACCTTTGCAACGCACATCATTGCACAATCACGACATGAATCCTTTTCTGTGCATGGCGTTAGGTGAACCAATTTTAGGAGTAATGCTCGTGGAACAGATGTGTTATTTTAGCACACGTTTGAAGGATTGAATGGCGGGTAAGAGGTCTTTCTATTTCCTGCAGAAACCTTTGGTATTTATCAAGCAGAAATAACAAGACAAGGACAAGCCCTTTTTATAATGTTCAGTCAACACCTTGTGTAACAGTAATTATGAAAAAGTTGCAGTGCACTCAGACATTGAGCAATTATAAAATAATTGCGCGATCACTCCTGTTATTCTTTTGATGAAGCAAGGTTAATGGCAAACCTACTGGATTAATTGCAAAGGCCTATCTCCTCAAAATAAAGTACAGCGGCTATTGGATTACATATTTCAATTACATTATTCTTTTTGCGAATAGCTAGAAAACCATACGTGGCAGAAATTCATCATACTAAAAGAACCATAGACCACCTATCTGTTTTTTTGTTACAAAAATCGTTTTGCACAGTGGAATTGTTGTAGAACACAACACAAAGAAATCAGTCTTCATAGCGCCACTCCTGGGTATCAGCCCCAGATGGACTAATCCACTCTCTCCTGCAAGGGTGGGTCTGGCTCGGCCAAGCAACCGCAGGTGGATCTTTAAATTTAATTAATAGATTAACTTTTTAAAAATAGAAATATTAATTTATGAAACATGTTAATAATGCACAAGCAAAAAAGTCTATTATTAGGGAGATAGGACACAAACGAGCGAACAACGGGACAGACACGGAGGCGTTCTCGTCGGTTGTCAGTGTAGCAGACAGTCAAAGCTAGAGCGAATTACTTGAAACCTTTGTCATTCATTGACTTGGGTTGGTGCAAGCACTAAAGTACGGACAGAGCATCTACCTCACCATTAAGTGAAGATTTCGTCTTCTGGAACCGTGGATTTTAAGCAATGCAAGGGTAAGTCGTTGTCCTGGGGAAACATGGTGGAATTCAAGGTATAATAAAGTTGCAAAGATTCTTCAGAGTAAAGTAATATAAAGCAATGCGAGGTCTGCACACCGCTTCGCTACTTCGAGGACAAGACACCTGATCTTGTTTTTCTCAGACTGGCCGGGTCAACGGTTGACCTCGCTACGACCCCTGATGTGAGCTACTCCGCTGTGTGTAAAGCTTCTCGCTTGATGAAGCTAAAGAGATCTGGGTAAGGGTTATAATTACAGGCAGTGACTGTGTACTTTTTCATACTGCTGTTTGAAGTTGTTGTTCAGTGCGATGTGACCCGTGTGTTGCTCTTTGACCCCCAAGTCAACAGGTATTGAATAGCAACTGAACGACGTCATTAGTGGAAACCCCCTTCATTTACTTTCTTTTCCTTGCTGCTTAGGTTGGAAACAAACTAAAAAGACTTCGGTGTTAACTGATGATCTCCAGTTTCTCGGAAACAAATATAAAAAGGGTGGGGGAAAACTCTAATGTCGATGAAATAATAATCTCTCTAGATTCTCCTTCACTTTCTTCCCTGTCAGCTCCAGAACAAGGAAGGGTGAGAAAAATAAAATTCTTTGTCAGTGTCATTTCTTTAGACCTGGTGACTGGTTTCTTTGAAGGAAGCATAGACAAAATTATGAAGTAAAATCGTTATACCACACTGGTGTTAAATAAACAAGTAACAATACAGATGAGACAAAAAACAAATCACCAAATCAAATAATACTCTTATGAATTGTTCTCATTTTTATGACATTTTTATCTTTTATGAGAGAAATCTTGTATATTTCTTGAAGAAAAAAAAATCATGCACAGATTGATTACTGGCTTTGTGAAAAGTGAATGAATCAATGACTGTGCTATGCAGAGTGGGAAGTGTGTTCTCAAATGGCGTCCTCATGTGCAGGCTGAAAGTTATGAGAGAGAGAGGAAGAGAGCGTTAATTGACTACACGGCGTTTGTGTCTGTTTGTTTGTCCGTGCGCCTTCTTGACTACCCATGCTCATGCGTGCTTCCCTGTAACTCGCTTCGCTCCACACTAGTGGCGGTGTCGGGTGGCACAAGGTCAGCCTGTTGACAAACCCAGTTTTCGGAAGTTATGAGGCTGTAGCACAAGGCTTTTACTGGAAACTCCTCCACCCTGACCTGCCCGACTTTGCAGCATTGCAAATGGGCTTTGAAAAGAGTGAGCACCAATACAGTAAAGGAGGAAAAAAATGTAAAAAAAAGGGGAGCGACTTAGTAAGACCAAGAGAAAGAAATGATCCTTGACTCCGCCCCCCCCATCTACCCTTCAGGCCAGAAAGGGGTGGGGTGGGGCGCTTAACAGAACATTCAACCAACTGCACCCATTTCCTTTGTCACCTGATCGCCTAGGTACGGACGAATTTATACAGCGGGACTAAAACGACAATCAGGACAACACGCAGATAGAAGTAGACTGATGAAAGAATAAAACTTAAAGAAAAACAAATGCGACGCACTTCAGCGAGCTATTGCACGAGGGGCTGGTCTTCATTGACACTGTACGGACACGTAGATGATGATGATGATGATGATGATGATGATGATGATGATGATGATGATGATGATGATGATGATGATGATGATGATGATGATGATGATGATAATAATGATGTTTATAATGCCCGGCATCACGACCAAGATAGATCGCACTCGATGCGCAGACCAATAATGATAAATGAACGGATAGTAGACAGTAAGATATGTACAGAACGTAAAGCGACGGATGAAGGTATGAAGCATACTGTAAGCAGTTGGAGCCGTACTTGATGGTTAACATGACAGTATCACAAGGGAGTTAAGGATAGTATTTCAGGGATAGTAGTTTGTGAACATATGTTTTCAGAGAGCGTGTGAATGTAGCCATGGAGTCCGAGTGGCGAATGTGATGAGGAAGAGAGTTCCACTGCTTCCTTCACAGAGGGAAGACGTCCGTTGTCCGTATGTGACTGTCTGTAGGAGGGAGGGAGGATACAATGCGTGAGTCAGATGAGGAGCGAAGGTTACGGGAAGGAGTGTGGACAGACAAGTTTTCAATAAAGTAGTGAGGGGAGGAGTCTTCAAAGAATCCACAGTATAGAGTTGACATCTTGTAGTCTATTCTAGCTTTAACTGGTAGCCAATGAAGGGAGCAAAGAAGTGGTGCGACAGATTCACATTTGTGAGTTCGGAAAACGAGACGAGCAGCTCAGTTCTGGAATTTCTGAAGTTTATCAATGAGGTACTGTGGACAGCCAGAAAGAAGTGCAGCTAACATGAAGCAAGACCCCTACAGACCTTTCACAAGTAGAAATGCACCTAAAATGACAGAGTTAGGTTTATAAGATATTTTTTTCCTGTTTGAGAGTTACATTCATTCGAGCGTCAGAGAGGAAAAAATGCCGACCATTCAACCGTGGAATGAGATAACTGAGGATGGGCATGAGCATAAACCAGGAACTCGTCATTTTCGTTTTTCCTTCATGCACTATGTTACAGTCCATACAGTTCAACATATTTTCTTGAAAGCGAAAGAAACAATGTCCTGTTTGCATACGTTATAAATAGAATGTATCTTTTGTGCAAATAAGGGTTAGTTTGGAGATAAATTCCATCAGTTTAATTATGTTTCTCTTCAAGTAACCTTTACTCTAAAATCGTATTTCAGCTGTTAGCGGTTATAACAATGTTTCTGCTTCTACGTCTTCTTCTTAGTATTCTTATTATTACCAGTGTAGAAGTCTTCAACATAGATCTCGAGGAAGACATGCATAATTAAGCCAAAACATTCTCTGTTTAAGCAAAACAGCGTTTTCTCCTTTCTCTCTCGACTTGGAACGAACAATCTATTTTTCTAGCCTCTTTTCTCCAAAAGTTTTTATTACACGTCTTAAATATTCTTCTTGTGAATGAATTATACCAACCATTAGAACTAATTGATCACTTTAAAAACAAAAATAAAAAGGATCCGTAAACTTCACTCTAAATTGAATGGATGTTAAGTTTTGCTTCACTACTGGTCTTGTCTATCCTAGCAACACGCGCAGTATTCTCGCGACAACAAAACCCACGAGGACAGTATGTTCAGGTATTACTCTGACTGCCCGTGGAGAGCATATAAACTTTGCCATTGGTCACAACCACTTAAAACATTTTGTAGAAAACAAATCAAATAACGCTCCTCAAATATCAGCAAACAATTGCTGTTCTTTTAAAGATCAAAGCTGGAGAGTTATCAAAATGTGTGACTAAAAATTTATATTTTAATGTTTAACAAGTATCTTACAACAGAAAAGTGAAAATAAAAAATATTTTTAAAAAAGTATTTTATAATTATTTATTAAGATTGTTGAATTGTAAAAATGATTCGTATACGTTCCTAATTGCCTCATCCAAACTGATTTCCTTAGTGGAGCCAGTAAAACCCATACCAACCGATTAATCCCATGAAATTAGCCTGAGAAAAGTGAAAAATGCGATGAGCTTGTCGATGAAACCATTTATCAAACACGGAAATGATTAAAATACTACAAAGCAAGCCACTTAAAAGCAACCCGCCTCCTATAATATGCTCATATGTGGCGGGCTACTTTTAAGTGGCCCAACCTGTACTATTCAAAGCTCTAATATAAAACTGTAACTTTTTATTCCTCTCTTTTAAATCTATCTATCTATCTATCTATCTATCTATCTATCTATCTATCTATCTATCTATCTATCTATCTATCTATCTATCTATCTATCTATCTATCAAACATTATGAATTAATGAGAAAATAGCTTGTTTCTCGATATCAAGGGATTCTATGCTGCTGGTTGCACGGAT
This sequence comes from Pomacea maculata, assembly GCA_004794325.1. Taxonomy (NCBI): domain Eukaryota; kingdom Metazoa; phylum Mollusca; class Gastropoda; order Architaenioglossa; family Ampullariidae; genus Pomacea; species Pomacea maculata. The sequence goes on from SRHC01000234.1 coordinate 19,726, forward strand.
AACAAAGACGCCAGAAGTTGCCTGAGCCTGGCTGAAGCTTTCCCGAGCAGACGAGAGAGTACTTCTTACTGTCCTCTCTCTCTATTGTCTCTAACCTAACAGTGAAATAAAGAGGTCTGATAGTGGAAACAAACATAACACATGGGGTGAAATTACTATTCATCCTTCTTCTAGCCTTTTGTTTATAAAGATGCAGCGCAGCTATGGGCAAAGAAGAGATTGTTGTAGAAGAAAGGTTGTAAGGTGGGGGTCGAGTGGTCTCCTCACTCTTCATGGTCTCAGCTGCGATTCTACGGACACTACGACCTTCACGGGTGACTGTGGCTGAAGATCAGTTGTTTGTCAAAATGGAGTAAAAAACAAATGAAAGAGGACACCAACAAGCAGTAACTAACACCTTCAAGCTAGAGTCCCTTCCCCTTTCAACCCCTTCCTCTCCTCCCACTTTTAACCCTTCTCCATATCCACCCTCTTCGAGTTTCTTTAGGTGGTTGCATTTTTGTCTCTGGAGATCAACAAATTTCAGTAAGGTCACTCTAGAGGTCGCCGAAGGAAACAGCAAAAAAAAAAAAAAAAAAAAAAAAAAAAAAAAAAAAAAAAAAAAAGAGAGAGAAGGCAAGAGATATGCAATACTTGATAGTTGATACCATGATGTGTGAGGGGCGACAAGGTTTGTACTCCTGGCTTCCTAAATTACCTTTGACACACGGGAATATACAGAGGCATGCAAACCTGGGACCCATACTCTCCTCTCCTCCACAAACAAACAACACTCACAAGCATAAGCACACATCTACACGCACATACACAGAACGCCCCTGTGTGCGGGCACTCACGTGCGCATGCCAATGCCAAAAAGCTTTACTATGACACTAAATTTTCTTTGAAGATCTGAATGAACTAAATAAAAGGAAGAGTAGTATGCGAGACCACGAGACAATCACATACAAGTGCTCAAGTAGACACAGATCAGAACGCACAAGAAAGTCCACATCTGAATAAAAACTTTAAAAAGGCAAAAGAAAAAGAAAAGGATGAAGAAAGGTACACAAAAGAATATTGAATTGTGATCCGTCCTAGTGTCGGTAAATTTAAAAGCAAAATATGCACACATGTTTCGACCCTCAAACCACACATTTGATTATCATATCATTAAAGGAAGAACACTCCTGTTTTTTTTTTGAGACTGCCTTGCTTAGTTTTGCATCTTGCTTTTTATGCATGTAGTTATAAGCTTAAAGCCTGCAGTCATAATGAAATTTCAAGGTAAAATATTATTTCTGCGTCTTTTAGTCTCCTTGATTTATTTTCCTCAGATTTTTCTCCTTATGTGAGTTAGTTGCTGAAATGATGTAAATGTGATTTTTAATATGTTGGTTTTAAAAGTGTTGTGTATGCGTTTTTCCCCACCAGTCAAACAACCTTAATTAATCAACGTGCTAATGATCCTGAAAAGCTTAGTCTAATGTCAGAGTTTAGTCTATGATTTTTTTAATTTCTTCTTCTGCGTGCGACAGCTGCCTAGCCAGATTCTTTTGCAGCGAGATGACATAGAGATGGCAATGCAGTGGTAGTCGCTTCTCTCCCACCAGAGTCGGGGGTAAAGGTCATCCCCCTTCGATCACAAGTACTGACACTTCGCGAATAGGGCAGCACTGTAACGGGTGTTTCGTAGTGTGATGTAAAGGGCTGCATTCGTGCTGTGCTGAACCTGCAATATCTGTCTTCTTGAGTATTAAAACCAAAGTCTTCTGTATGAAGTCTTTAGCATGACTTTTACCAGTTTTGTATAAGGTGGCATATCTATTTTGCAAGATGAATCGAAACATCTCAGTTAGGTATTCATAAGTCCGTAACAACAAGTGCATTAGAAGATACTTTAAAACAAGTAGCGATATCCAGTATAGATACTAATAAACGATATAGTGTGGTACAACAAAGCCACAAAGTGTTAAAAACACGCTTATTCTTCTTTTATTTTCTATTTCCAGGCTGTAATGTTTGCCATTGTGTACAGTAATGGGTGTTAAACACGTAATCGCCTCTGCAACGCAAACCATCAAGAACAACAACAAGGGTTTTACTGCCAACTGATAAACACCACAACATCCGTTTGATATCGCTTGACACAGTACACAGATTGTTTACAACAGCTAGGACTTAAGTGGCACTCTTCTGTGTAAGGTTATAAACTGTCCCAGTTCTCTAGATTCATGAAAATATTATCGCTTATTATGTAGACTGTAAACTCATTGTAATACTAACGTACCTTGCGTATCAAAGCAACAGCTAATGGTTTCCCTGGGATCATACTATGCGCAACAATGTCAAGCTAATAAATACTAATTTATTGTTTGTTTACTAGATACGCTATTTACGACATGAACATTATCAATCGTGCACAAGTCTAAATCAAGACAATATAAGACTAATTAATACATTTTGATAATTTTGTATGTAACTTTTAATGTGAAATTCTGAATTAAATCTTCAGCATTATGAGGGGAAAACTCCAAAGGCTAATGTTAACGTGTGACTGATTTTATATAAACGAAGTAAATATTACGTAAGAGGTAGATTTGTTCGTTTGTGTTTTTATGCCATGCTAGCAACTATGGCTATATCACGGCAAAAAGTAGTTGTAACTTTAAAGGTTGTGGAATAAAAACTTCCTAATTCTTATAAACATGATATATTTTTAAAGGCAAACATATTAAGTAACCAAAATGTAAAAAAGGATGGGTAAAGCATTAAAAGGGGTGTTGAAGCCCAAAAAGGTTACTATCACACCAAAAACAAAACAGAACTATCAGGATATAAAAATTTTAAATTTGATGGTAGAGCCCTATCCTCTTTAAAAAGGAAAAGATTGCCGCCGATGGGACGGACCTAAATAAGGAAAAATAAAGATTTTTCTGTAAAAAATTGACAACGAGTAGTCTGAAGCTTCGGACAGATAATCAAAAAGTGTAGAACATTAAAATTTTCCCAGGGACAAACAGATGGCGGTTCACCTCGTAAGAGGTGTCCTTGCGTGGCATAGGTGTGTCCTATCTTTACTCTTGTAAGAACTAACTCCTCCCGTCTCGTAGGGCGGCAAGAAGGTAGGCGGTCGGAAAGGCAGGGAAGGGTGGCATATAACTTGTTTTGGCCCAGAGTGTCCCAGTGGCGTTGCCATAAGGACTGAACGTAGGCCGAAAATAAAGATTTGCAGTTTGATGAAATAAGTGATTGAAGTTTACCAGGGGACTGACATGCAGCCTTGGCAGCCTGGTCTGCTTGAACATTGCCTGGGATACCAGCATGGCCAGAAGCCCAAATAAAAACAATGTCCTTATTTTGCTGAAAGAGCGCTGAATGAATTTTATGAATCTGGACCACAAGGGGGTGGTCAGAATCATTTGAAATGAGGGCTTGAAGTGCAGAAAGAGAGTCTGAACTAATCAAAAAGTTGTGTTCCAAAGAGCAGTGAGCATGCTGCAAGGCAAGCAAGATGGCATGAAGTTCTGCTGTGAAAATAGAACATTCGTCTGCCAGTCGGACTGAAACAGCCCGTTGTGGTTGGCAGGACGGAACTGCTGCCGCAGCGACTGGGCCCCCACTTGGGACTTTGGAGCCATCTGTGAATACAGAGCAGAATTCAGGATAATCAGAAATAAGTTCATAAAAGTGTTGGAGGTAGATGGGGTCACTGATGTTCCCTTTTTTAAAGGCTGTAAGATCAAAACGGATCTATGGAATAGGAAGGATCCAAGGAGGAGTTGTTAAAGAGGTAGAGAGTCTTGGCGTAAATAACAAAACACTTATGAAATGAACTCTACTTGCAATGCCAGGAATGTCCAGGTCAAAACTCTTACTTGTTGTATCTCACGGTATAAGTTCGACAGGTCTCGACTCACCCTTCTCCACATTAATGTTTGGACATAAACATGCTTATTGGTGCTGATCAACGCGGTAGGCTTGAAAAAACAATTCCACACCTAAAAGAGGAGTGTGGAGATACGTACTCAGTGTTTTCGCACGCCAGCACTTGCCTATGCTGCTCCGAAGTGATAGAGTTCCATTCTCTATGATTATTGTCACATTAACTTTGCCCCACATTCACAAATGCCCTGACAACGTATCCGTTTAAGAAATACTTTGAATTGTGTTTTGCACAACTAAAAGTTTTTGTTGATACTAGTAAAATGAGAGGACAGACTAAAGGCTAAATATCAGTCAGCACTTCATGGTGACAACCACTTTATTGCATGATTTCCGAACGTCTTCGTCGTCGTCGTCGTCGTCCGCCTCCTCCTCGTCGTCCTCCTCCTCTTCCTCCTCATCATCATTGGTGTGTGTGTGTGTGGGGGGGGGGGGAGGTGGAAGGGTAGATATCGTATCGTTTGACGTAGATCAATCAGTTCGCAATTTTTATAACGGTCGGAACCACGAGCTCGAACTGTCAAGATAAATAAAAGATAAATAAAAACTCTATGACGTCAGACAATCCATTTTTTCATGAACCAAGATTTTTCAGTCAGTAACTCGCCGCTACATGCTCCAGTTTGTGGCACAAACTCAAACGAAGAAGTGACAGTGGTCTTTGGGCTGACAAGATGTAAACTAGAATATAGATAACAAGAGCTTTTACTCGATCCCAAGCGAACATATGTTTGCTTAGAGTTATCATCGATGTTACTTGACGAAACATGGCGCAACAGAGAATGGGATAGTGTGATGAAAAGTGGATAGTTTGGTTTAACAGTAAAGTGTGAGAATGTCATGTTTAAATGATGCTTGAAAAGGACACTTTATTGTAACTTTCTACAGGACAAATAAAATTAATCTTTACAGAATATTAATGCTAAATTTTGCAGTCATTCATGATATGTATTGATAGACGTGTGTTATGAGTACAACTCGGTAGTCATTATTATATTTATTTTTATAACTATACCTACTATGGTGTGAGATCACACATAGATAAAAATAAGTATTGCTTGGTGTGTTTACGTCTTATAACTTGCAGGTTTATCCCAAAAAATCAATCACTACATTGATACTCAAGGAATGAGAACACTTTATTACAACAGGTGCAAATATGAATGAATTTTACCAGAAAGAGATACAATGTGCTCATTTATCTTGTATACTAGGGTTTTTGACTCCGTAAACTTTATTTTTGTTACAATGATATTAAAATAGAGACAACTGTTATGCGTCTTCAAACCTTCGCAAACCCTTATCTTTAGAAGCACTAAGAAATTACAGCATATAACCTTTAAAATATAAAACTTTTCGTATTACAATCTTCTGTCAAAACTGTAAACGTTGTCAAGATTACAAAGAAGTAAAAGTATTTATAATACTATTTATTATTTTAAATTTATACAGCTAAAAATATATCAACTGTTTATTTTTTATTAAATCACTAGCGTTCCCCTTGCTTACCCCTCCCCCAACCCATGTACACATGGTCAAGGACGGTGCAGTCAATATGTAGGTGTACTTTAAAATTGGAAACCCCTCGTATACTAAAAATACTATTAGAGATAAAGAAAAGCGGCAAAAGAAAGGTTTTCGATGTGGTTTTATCTTGACAAGTTAGGTTTATCTTGACACAGGTTAGGTTAATATTCTTAAATGGAACAAACATTTTCAACTTTATTCTGAGAATACAGTTTTTTTTTCGGTAAGGGGAGTTAAGAGCTCTTATCTCAGGGCCAGCGTTCTCTTTCTGCCCTCCCTTTCCTTACTGAAAGCCCAATTGCAGTTCAACAGTATGTGTTGAAATGGAGATTAATCCTTTGCCTAAATTAAAAAAGATTTGCAGCGTGCCTCTCCCTTGGAAACAGATCATTACTAGTCTTCATAGGACGGGGGTTGGGGGTGGATGAAACAGGGACCGTATCGTGATGTAATATTCCTTTCCATAAAAAAATTTAAAGAAACATTTCATGTGTGCATGCACTCAAGCACGCACGCTCACATAGTGTCTCTTCTTGTTGATGCAGCAGCAGTACCAGAGGACATTGCTCATACTTTTCTAAGGATCAACAAATATGAGCGAAGACTTTAGAATGTAAAATTATAAAAAATCAAATCAAACAGCAGTTAATTGATGTTCAAATATTATTGAGAAATTATAAGGTATCATTTGATGAAACTGTAGACACTAACCAATTTTTAGGAAACAAATGTATACAGTTTTGAATTCCGTTGATGAATAATATAAAAAATATTAGGAGATCTTGAAGCAAACGACAAAAATACTAGTGAAATAGCAAGATTCCACGCATGTCTTTTAAACACCAAGGTTTGGTATGGAAGAGGATCTGAATGTATATGTTTGGCACTTTAAGGGTATCACCAGATGGTCCTCAATGTGTCAAACTCGTTCTTGGCTAAGTTTATGCGATCCAGATGTTCACAAAAAAAAAAAAAAAAAAAAAAAAAAAAAAAAAAAAAAAAAAAAAAAAAAAAAAAAAAAAAAAAAAGAAAAGAAAAGAAAAGAAAAAAAAGTAAAGCAAAGCTTGATGAAAGCTTTCTCTGTCCTTTTAGAGCTTATGACTGATAGAGTGTGCGGTATTTGAAACAGAAATTTGGTTCATGTCAGATGTCAACGTCATTTACATCAAAATGAGTTTCGTGCCTCTTGTAGGGTTGAATTTATAGATTTTCTCCTTGACAAGAAAAGTTCAGCTACTCTGAGGTCACTGACTAGAATATTTGTGACCTGCCAACACGCCAGATGATCGTCAAGGTTTCAAACGCGTTCTTGGCTAAGTTCGTGAAATCCTTATGTTACAAAAAAAAAAAAAAAAAAAA
>SRHC01000234.1:26553-108046 GCA_004794325.1 Pomacea maculata
AAAAAAAAAAAAAAAAAAAAAAAGCAAAGCTTGATGAAAGCTTTCTCTGTCATTTCATAGCTTTTGACCAACGATGTACGCGTTTTTCAAAATAAATTCAATCAATGTCAGATGTCGAAGTCGTTTACATTAATGAGTTTCGTGCGTCTTAAAAAGTTGAAGTCATAGGTTTCCTCTTTTGTAAGGAAAGCTCGGTTATTCCGAGGTCACTGACAATATATAATATTCATGCACTTGTCAATAAACACAGCTGCTCACAGTTATTAGAAAATGATCTGTTGTGCAATTTCTTTTATCTGTCGCACGACTGGTTACTTCTTTAGATCTGTTAGGCTGTCCACAAAAAGAAACGATTTCACAGGCCAAGACGAATAATTTCACACACATACACTACTCATGTGCACTACCTCTATTATCAAACACACGTCCTACGGGTGACGGCCGCCTAAGCAGCACAAAAAAAAATTATCAGCATGCGAACACCTGCTCTATGGTAAATGCATTACACATTAATATCAAGATTTTAAAATAAAAATACTAGCTTTCAGTTAACACCTAGCTAAAGAAAATCCATCATCCATCAAGGTCCCCACAAGCTATATGTTGGATATGTTGTACATAGAATTAAGAATAACAGACAATAATTTGGTATCCAACGGAATCCACACAGTCGCTTTACACCGCAGTTGAGTAAAATATAAACATCTACACAGCAGTTAAGAACAACCACACAGTCTCTATTCACAGCAGGTTACTTTTGATAGCAGTTACATAAAGATAAGTACATGTACAGACCACACAGTCATTTCTAATTCATGTCTGCCAACTCGCCTCCATGTTTTTTTTTTTATCCTACCTCTTTACCTTCCGCATTACATTTCAAACTCTGTTTATAAGCTTTCAGCTGAACTAGAAGACTCTCCCCCACTTTCTCACATTCTAATTACACCGCGCTATTGACCATGCTGGACCTGCTAGGTGTGAACAAGAAAAACAGGTTCAGCAGACAAGAGATGACATTCTCTCGACCCTCTACCCTCAACAAAAATACATAACTTATTGTACCACCAGCCGTCCCTCTACATACCCGCCACAATGGAAAGCGGAGAAAACTCCGTTTTAAACTGCGTTTTCTTTTATGTCGCGGCACACCCGTCCGTGACACCCTCTCACCCCACCCCCCAAACAGCCAACAGGTTTTGGAAAAGGCGAGTATGGTGATACATACTGTAACAGAGGGCCAGAGAGTCGAGGAGTTTCAAGATCTAGAAACCGTAGGCCAGTAACGGACGTGGTGTCAATGTCGTTGTTAGCGAGAAATCGAGAAACTGTGATGTCATTTGAATTAATTACTATGTACTACGAATTCCAGATCAGCTCCATTCGCCATACTCTGTCCATATCAACCACAAAAATTCTCATCTGCTCATTTGTTCTGTCTTAACTAGACTACTGCAACTCTCTTCTTACTGCCTGTCACATTATCAGTGAAACATTCACTGAGCTACAAGACCAGCTAAATAACTTCTGTCTTGATTAATTTACTCTGGATTTAAAAAGTAAACTTATAAAAAGTAATCTAGTAGTTTTTTTTCGTAAGGGTGGGATTTAAGGGGCAAAGGGAATCTGATCTTATTAAGGTATTGCAATGCCAGTTGTTAATGTATAGGAATATTTGGGATCTTAGTTTTCAACAAAGCTGTCTTTATGCTGTTTTTGAAGACTTAGGAGGCAGAGAAAAGAAAGCCTTTATGTCTGCCGATTCCCAGTCACTTAATCCCCAGACACTTAATCCCTAAACTAAATCCTTAACTAAAAAAATTATGAAGTCAGCGAAAAATTTAATTGAAATTCAAATTCAAATCATGCTTTTAACTTCAACGTCATTTTAACATCTACAACATTAGTTAAAGTAGAAGTTCCGGCATGCGATCATGTTGTGGCATTGACTCTACAAGCAATTCGAAGGAATCGACAATGTCTTCTTCACGTACATAGGCAAGTGCTGGGTGGCATCTGACCATTCCACGTCACTCGTCGTCTTCATCGTCACTTCTCATCCCCAGTTCAGTGACTTTGCATAATACCGCTTGACTTAAGCGAAAGTAACAGCCCGTTACTTTACATGACTAAAAGCGGTCATTGCAGGTTTCTCAAAGTCTGTTACTATATATAGTCTCTGGAGCTGCATTAGGCAATAGCTCTCTAACTGCATCCAACAATCTATTATAGGTTGCACTTGATTTATAATGATTAAGTGTCTGGGTATTAAGTGTCGGGGATGAAGTGTCTGGGGATTAAAAGTCTAGGGGATGAAGTGTCGGGGATTAAGTGTCGGGGATGAAGTGTCTGGGGATTAAGTGACTGGACACCATGTCTGCCATGCACAATCTACAATAATACTTGTCTTAAAACGTTGTACAAATGTTTAATACACCTGCAACCAGTCTTACAGTATGGTGCAGAACTCTGAGGGCTACACAGTACAGCACAATGTTGTGAAGCAGTTTTTCGTTTTTCCTTTATAAAGTAGATGCTTCAACTTTCGATGATGAGACTGCCTCATGAAGTGTAAAAGATAAACTAAGTGTATAAAATAACATAATAAAAGGGAGTTGGTTTTGTTTGAATGAACCAAGATGTTGAAAATATTAATAAATTTACTAAGAAATTGAGAGAAAGGCTAACTGGGAACAGGTGTCAAGAATGGAATCATAATAATAAATGTAATGACTGATTTTCCTTTTTCTTGTACATATAATATTTTGCATAGCTAATCTGGCTTTGAACTTAAGTTTCATCTGCAAGATACTGTATTAAAATTTAGAACGAGTGTGTCAAATTTGGGTGTTCATTATTTTTTATCACAAACAAAATACTTTGCAGGACTTAATGTGCTCCTTATCGGTGGAAGATGAAGATTTTTGACCTCAGTCCAGTTTCTGGTTTGTGCACATCGACAGCGAGATGAACTTAGTACAATGCGGTAAAACTTCTTGATGACTGGAGGCAGCACAAAGTCATGGACGGTGAAATGTGTAACCAGGCTGCACAAGCAAATATGATCCACCAATTTTCTGCTGTCTACAGGATTTCTTTTCACAAATATATACTTTTATTTTGACTTCAAAGACTTCTTGAATGATGGAGTACTGTGTTCTTAATCAGATCGCACTTCAAGTTTTTCCCTTTTCACGATTTATCTTCTTTTCTTTCCTTTCATTTTGGTTGGCTTCTTCAAAAGTATGGACAAATGAAGTGCGGTGTGTAGTAATAAGTGTTAGTGTTAGATATTTAGTGGCTCACGATATCTGGAATAGGGATAGATAATACGGGACACCTAGAAAACGACCATACTTTTATATTTTCAAATTGTATTTTTTTGTAAATGTTTGAATATTCTCGATGATTAATAACTTTCTGTAATACACTAAGTTGCCTTGTCTTGTTATTGGGGTTAAGCGTACTGGGGGCTTTCGAATTAATTAAAGTGTAATTAACAATTTAGTGTAAGTGTACGTGCATGAAATGTCGGCGTGGGTTGGTAGAGGTATTGAGAGTGTGATCAGACCGAGGCGACGGCAATCGCAACCTCTGACCATCTCCACGTGCTCATTCCTCAGAGTTCACGACAGCCATGCGTACTGTATTTTATACCTTTACCTTTGTACCTTGCCTGTTAATATATAAATTCAATGACCATTACATTTTCCCGACATACCAGAACATTATAGAAAAACAAAACAAAACAAAGCAAAACAAAGCAAAACAAAACAAAACAAAACAAAAAACAAACAAAAAGAGAAAGCAGCCATAGACCCGGACAAACTGCGAGTCCTATGGAAAGAGGTCGAATAATCTATCCATTCGTAACACGAAGAGAGGAAAGTCTTCGGGGGTGGACAACCTGCCAGGGAAGAAATTCAAAGGTGTCAGGAAAGAGATAATGATGTCTCTTACCATGCTGCGTCGGAAGATGTGCGCACTTAATATCTTTATACATGTAGTAAGTAAAACTCATTTTGTGCTTTAAGAACAGGACAATCATATACAAGTGTTTTAACAGACACAGAGCACTCTAGGACACCGCCACTTGGGCGATAAAAACTTTAGAAGAAAGAAGAAAAAAGAGAAGTAAAAAACAAAAAACCACACAAAAGAACATACACGAAGAATCGCGAATTTTGACGCAACCAGTATAAGCAAATTTAATAGATTTAAGGCTAAACAGAATTATTTCTGTCATTCAGTGTCATAGAATGTCTGAGATAATTTAAAATCTTCACTTGTCCCCATTTGTGATACGGCTGCTAAATTGAAATGATTCAAATGTCATTTTTAAATGCTTCTTTAAAGTGTATTGGCTTTATGTTGTCATTTATGCTACTATAGTCCGTCTCCACGAGCCTGAACAACCCCCTCATCCTAATCTCTGCTTTGCGAACAGGGCAGGTCTGCAAGATGTGTATAGGTGTGTATAGGTGGTCTGTTCTAGGTATCCACACTTGGGATGGGTCTGCAATGGCTGTCTTCTTCAGACAAATATTAAATGATAGTCCGCAGTACGAAGGTGGTAGACGAGGGCTTGCGAGGTCTTTGTCAATTTGTAGGATGGGGTCCCGATGTTCCTGGCATCCGCCACCTTTGTGTCATTGTCATTATAATTGTCATTGTCATTGTCATTGTGATTGTCTGTCATCGTCACCTTTGTGTTAATCTACTGTGTTATATCGACGCACAGACTTTTCCAGGTACGTGAATGAATGAATTGTGATTTTGGATTACATCATGTAAATAATGCTGCACATAAAATAAACTAAAACTCGTGCACTAACAAGCCCCAAAGTAAACATCTGATCAAGTACAACATTTATTTTCATAGCTACGCAGCTCTTGCACAACTAATTTATGTTAAGAATACAACCTTACTCAAAACATCACTAACCGCTAATTGTTACATTTGTACATAAACCTACTTCAAGAAATGTTCAGTATGGCAAATAGTTAAAACGAATCGGTAAAATTTAGTAATTTTGGTGGCTGAACAGTTAGTAGATCAACTTGGGAAAGTTAAAAACAACTGTGTAAGCAAAAAGTAAAATATGTTGGCTTAAATATATTTCGCTTTTGTGACTGTCACATTAATTTTCAGATGTCAATGGCTAAAAGTTGCTGCATAAAATTTAGGCTACCCTTCTAGAACACAACAGCCATTTTTTAAACTAGCATACAAGGAAATTAAAATAGTACAAACAAGGTCAACAAAGTTGTGCATGTGGACTGTTCACATAAGTAATATGCTAGATGAGAAACCTAATATGTGAGGCTAGATAATGGTACAAAAATAATCAAATAGTTGACTTTTTTGTCACTCAGACTGAGAGGATCACATGCTGAAGATTCTGTAAGCAGTCAGCAGCACGGAGCCACACACAGTGAAGAGGCTGAGGGACACAGACCTTGAGGCGGCGTTAAAATCTAGTAGAACAACAAATAATTCACCAACATCTTGATAGGCTTGTTCATAAGGAAAAGGGAACAACGACAAATAATACAGTTAATTATAATTAGATAATTAAGTTTTATTTATTTAGGTCTCGTTTGTAAAATCCACGAATCAATATATGACAACAGTTGTACAAGTGGTTTATAAAAAACGTTAGGCTGTCAAGAAATACAAGCAGCAACAATGACAGGAACAAAATACTATACATTATTACAGGAAATATTTTACGTATTACTTAAAGAAATGTTTGGATATTAAATTGCATATGTTTTAAAGAAATATTTTATAGATTTTAAAAGGAAATATTTTGGTATACCAAGATATACTTTCAACTCTCTCTGTCTCACTCACACACACAAATCTAGTCAGGTATAGTGTATAAGCATAAATTCTGTGCAGGTAGTATGTGAACATTGTTTTCTCATACGTTAATGAAGGAAATATTTAGTCCTTGCAGGTTATGTGTAGCAGACAGGTAAAGTCCCATTTATCGTGGGTTTAATTCTGGGGGTTTCTTAGATTTTTGCTCCCTTTCTCTAGAAAATAAGAGTACACGTTGTTGCGATGAAATGCTGTTTATATCAGTACATATGAACATTATCTACTTACCACAATGAACGCCAGCAGCTTTCATATCATTCTCCAGCTGCGGGTAATATATCGAGACATCTACCTGGCACGTTTGCGCGATACAGTTTAGTAAATTCTTCATCATGCTGCAAGAAAAGTATTTATTTCTTTTTATATTCTGTGGCCTAATCGCATTTTAGTTAAAGTGTAAGAAAGTATTTTAAGCTTAAAAATGGCAGCACTAATTCAGGGAAATGACTAAACACTTTAAGCAATTTCTGCATGTCTTTTCAATGAATAATAAAATAGAGGCAGTTGGAATGTTTTATGAAATGAGTGCGTTTTAGTCCCCCCCGACAGCAAAAGTTAAACAAAATTAAAAATGAATGATTCAGAAATTATTTATATGCATAAACTCAAATAAATAGTAAAACAATGAACTGAGATGTGTTAACATAAAAAAATATTCCTTTTATGTTTCATATTTGTAATAGTAATAGTAAAGTAACACACGGGCAGATCTGCGCTGTAACTTCAAATGTAGCGAGAGCCTTCTTATAAGCGTCCATGCACGTGTCGGTGCAGAAGCAGTTTGTGAGGTTTATGTAGAAAGCTGCAAATAATTGTTGATTGACTGTTTACAGATTTACACAGAAACTGATAGAGAATAATTTATCACCATCGGTCTTTACAGTGTGTATATATATATATGGATTTTAATACCACAGTATCATTTTGAAAAAAGATATTTCTAAACAACATGTATACAATCAAGTGAAATATTTCTCACTTGACAGGTCATTGGTGGTTGTGTAAACTAATATCTCGATCCAATTTTTAAATTGAATGAGCATGAATACCAATTAAAATAAATTTAAAGTATCTAGAAAGCTATACTCATGTAAAGCACATACACACAGCCTTCATTATGCTTTAATGTACCCCAGAAATTTATCGCTCCAAACAAGAGATGAAACACTCACCAATGACAAGGCAAAGTAGCAACAGGTTCTTCATGCTTGAATATGCTACAGAAAGACTATGAAAGAATTTGGACCGTTGTAGCAGCACCGCCTGTTACTGCACGTTGAACAACTGCATCCAGCTGTCGTGAAGTTGAGAGCGTGACACACTGAGCTCTTCTGGTCTTTATATAGTCCTCTCACCATGGCGTCCCGAAGGTCTCAACGATTGGCTCGTTTTTATGTAGCGTATGGGTGGCCAATCAGCCCACGTCATTTCGGTTGCTAACAGTGAGGACTTACTGGGCTGATGTGCCTCTGACATCTTGGAGTTGTAAGTTGCATAACTCAAGTACAAGTTTATTGTCAAGTCTAGGTCAAAGAATCAGATTTTTTCTTGAGATCGAGTCATCTTAAGAGTCATCTACATTCGTAGCTAACCACCCTTTTGTTCGTATGAGTTGAGCCTCAAACTTCAGTCTAACATCAAGATAAGATCGTCCGTATACATGTCGAAACCCCGGCTCACCCGTCTCTCCCCGCCACTGCTCTTAGTAAATAAATATCTTGCTTGCATTTGTTTACGTTTCTAACTGTATACAATTTTGCAAGCATGTATCGACTTGTTTAATGTTTACATGGACACACGATAACGGACAAGGACACATAGTATAGTTAGTATTATACTTAGTATGCATGGTTTTCTCACGAAGGGATTACAAAGTGGTCGAGATCCTCTTTTCTCTAGATTAATGATGATTACGTAATGTATCAAGAGACAGGGGATACAATACAGCTAGGTTGCAAAGGTTACCTCGTTATTGTTATATTAAAGTGGGGATAGGGGTTGTGACAAAGGCTTAATTACAACTGCTTCTGCAGACGATTTTCCCCTTAAAAGTATAAAATGTTTTAATTCACCATTGAATGATTCCTAACGATTTTTTTTAAAGAAGTGAGAAACATCGATGAAGCTAAGACATAAGTAAAAAACAAAAGTTGAAGTATAATTTTATGCATTCTATCCTGTCCACCAGCAAGTCTTAAAGAAATCTTATCATCGATATCATTTGACGAAGCCACTCATCAGAGTCATATTTTTAAATTTATGTTAAAATGAATTAAAACTGTCAAAATATCAACGTTTTAGTCCTTGGTCCATCGCTTTATTTTAAAAGTCACTTTGAAACAAGAGGGAACAGCAAACGCTCGTGCAACTCGTCCAAACATACATACAGGATAGGTGAAAATGAGAATGCGCCCAGTTAAATTTCCTCTTAGCCTTATTTGTGCCACTGTCTCGATTCATAGGAGTGGATAAATTAAGAACCTTCGCAAATGTACCGTGTTGCACAGGTATGACTGTATGCTGCAAGTGGTATGACGGTCTTTCTTCACACCTGACAGAGCATGCAGTTTTCAGTGTTGTTCAGGCTTGTCTACTCTGAAGTTTTAAAGCGAGATTGAGTTGAATGGGTACAATGTCAATTAAGTCCTTCCCAAAGTACTAGTACGAAAGAAAAAGTTGAGCTAACCCAAGAGAATGAGTACGAAAGATCACTCCTACATATCTGCCTAGTTATTTTGTTAAGGGGGATTTTAATGACAATCTCTTCCAGCGCCAGGTCGTCAGGGGTCGCAGGACTGCTGCCCGTCTTATCGATCTTTGACGAGATCTTTGAAGATAAGTGTTTCCAGAAACGAAAAGCTTGTGCTCAATACTTTCTATTTTGCTTAAAATATCAGTTTTTGTGTAAATTTTAAGAAATATAGGTTTTGTTTTCTGATAGTAAAATCAAATGAAAGATTGTAACTGTGTGCGACAAGTAGGAAAAGTAGGTCAACTGTTAGAAATTAACCCCCCAAAAAAATTATTTACACGATATAAAGATTGCCAGTAAGATCATTGGTTCTCCACAAAGACCTTCAGGTGAACTATACATCAGGGCTGTGAGGTTAAAAGCGGTCAGCATCATCACAGACCCTTCTCACCCACCACATCGCCATTTTCAACTGCTACACTCCGGCCGTAGATGGAAGCAATGGTCGCCAAGAAGAGTGCCTTTGCCAAGTCTTTTTTTACCGACCGCAATAGCACTCTTAAACAGATCTCCCAAATGTACATAGTCTGAATATGTGTGTGTGTAAGAGAGTAAGAGGAAGTACATCTGACAATTGTGTCATTTGAGGGGGTTAAGCATGAGTAGAACTGCCTGAGTAATCTCTTCAGTTTATTATGTATATTTTCGCAGTTGACTGTGGGAGCTCCCAGCAACAAAGAAAAATTTCTATCTCTGTTGCAACCAGAGAAAGACAATGAAGATGTATTGTATTGTAAACAAACATACAGTACCAAACAAACACATATTTTATTAGAATATACATTTGAATTTAAATATTACTTACTGCTTTCTTCTTATTTACAGTTCTTTGAGTACAAATCCACGTTGAACTGAGTAACCGGTAAACGAATTTAAGATGGCGTTTAAACACAGAATCTTTGCTTACATTCAAACACAACAAAATACCTGATTGGTGGCCTTTTTCAGCATTTAAAGGGAAATAATCTGTAGTTGAGCAACTTATAAAGGATCAAGTACTTCCCTCCCTTATGTTTTCATTTATTTACGCATAGAGAAATTACAGCAATGCATCACACGGGAAAGTTCAACGCGGAGTCAAACGAGCGGCGGACCATCACCCTACAGCGAACAATGCGGAAAGAAAGAGTTATAAGCGAAGCACAAAAATATGATCACACGTATAAAATAAAATAAGCAGAAATCTATCTGATTAATCAACTTTGTAAAGAAGATACACTGATGTTTGCCATGATGTGTTACTCTGGTCAACGGGTAATAAAGAAACTAATTTTTTTCTCAGTGTATCCGTGAATAGCGTGGGTAGTTCAGGCCAACATCGCCCTGATACTGGAGCGCAAAAGGGTGAGGGAGATGGAGTATGAGGTATTCGAACTCAAAGATCATATCCTTGACAAAATATATTGAAAGATTACATTGCACAGAGGATAGTGAGCGTTTCTAGGAGCTTATATCGAAGAGAAAAGCTTTAGCCCCGTGTCCCAATAGTAACTAACGATGACAGTGTTGACAACAGTAACGTTTGTGATTTATATGAGTAAAAAATATTAAAAGAGAAAAAGATGAAAGAAATCCAGGACAACCAACTCTCACTGCTAGAGGCGGCGTTAGGAATACGCGGGGCCCGGGGCCGACCATCCGCGCGGGGCCTGGGTAATGGAGTACGTGTATCAATATCCCTATCGATATGATGCCGGAAGCACTGATTTACACGGAAGCGTATCGTGCTGTAATATTCCTTTCCATACAAAAATTTAAAGCAGCATCTCATGTTTGCAAGCACTCACGCACGCATGCTCACATACTGTATCCAACCAAAAATAACCTATGCACTATACTCTGGTCATGATGCAGTTTTCTCCAAACCCTACTTTGTAAGGAAAGGATCAAAAGCTCTGTACAACTTCAGAACAGCACACTGGGGGCTCCATAGTTGTTCAGATTGATTATTGAAAACTTCTGCTGTCTCATTCAGATAAGCGTTTCACGTGGTTCATTAGTTAATGTGAAAAGTAACTTAAGAAAGGTTTTGGATGTGGTTTACTCGTCATTTCCAAGAACCTGCTAACTAGTAACAGCTCACTTTCTCTGTGGTCATCCAGCTCATTGTAATGTTAATTTAAAATATTTTTCTTTTTTTTTTCAGTGCCGTCAGGCTACTTAGGCAAACTCTTGTGGGTTTTCAGAGATCCTTTAACCTGCTTTTCTCAGAATTACCTTCACACCACTAAAGCGCCTCACCCTGTATAACTCGCGGAATATTATTTTAGAACTTTCACTCACACTGTCGATTTCAATATTTTCAGATCAAGCAAGCACTTTCCCACGAAGACAGCCTTATTATCAGGGGAGTTAAGTATGAGAGTCCGAGGGAGCAGTTCTCTCTTGCTGCCTTCCCTTGCCATACCTTCTGCGGCAGTGGTGCGAGACACGCGGCTGTGTACGGCCCGCAAACTCCTTTGATAGGCTTTCTCATAGTTAAATAAATTTATACAATGTGAATCAAAACAACAATTTAAATTTTGAGGAGCAAACATGTCACTTCCATTACAGGATAGACAGGGTACACATGATGGGAGAGACAATTATGCTTCTTGTCGGCCGCCCCCGGCTTCTACAAACGATTTTAGATAATTATGTATGCATGTGACCTTCACTCCAAGCAGGTGAGACGTAGCGTTTTCCGACAAAACTGGTTTTTACAGTGAACAAATAATCGTAGACATCGCTGAGTACCTCAGTGTACTGATCAAGCCTACAAATATCCAACATTATTCTTTGGTGGATTTTGAAAGAATTCGCAAATAAAGAAGCTTTGACAGCGATGTAGTTAATAGGTGATGAGTTTAATATCGTCTGCAAAGTTGTACATATACTGAGTATCGATCATTGATTAACTAAGATGTAATTAAGGAACTTAAGTAGTAAGTATAGGTTTAGATTATGTCTGTCTCTGGTGCAGCCGTATGTTGATGACATCAGAGAGGGTTACAGTCCGAAGGTTCCATAAGCAGCGAACAGTGGAGCTACGAGGAAGGTAAGAAAGCTGACGGACGGAGAGGTGGAACCAGAGTAGGAACCAGAGTAGGCTGACAGATCTGGAAGTTAATCAAACATCGATGAGTTACTGCTTACAGCTGGTCAATGTCTACTATCTGTTGACGTTTACCATAACAAATGACAAAACTTAGGTAGAAAGTTCATTGAATTTAAGCATTTTGAACACAATTTCCATTGTCACACGCCTGAAGATCCTTTATGGAGTATTTATTTACAGTCGCTTTTTTATAGATACTCTGAAATTTCACTTTTGGTTACAAAACATCACATCTAAACTAACGAGTCAACAAAAACAAAGTACAAGTACACAGAATTGTAAGCATCTTACAAATCTTTAAACACGATTTCATGTTTCTAGTCGATGCATTTGTTAAAATTAAGCAAACGTTCCCATCTCTACATGATACCACTCAGGCGTAAACACACCTTAAACTAAAACATGACAGGCATCGATGACTTACCACAGTCAGTGCCATAGGCATTCTCCAGTTCTTTTATGTAAGATGCCATTTCTGTGCTGCAGGACGACAGACAGCTCAGGTAGTCCAGCGCGGTACTGAAACATAATATGTTCGTCGACATAAGATATGCAGGTGAAAGAAAGAAAGGATTTCAGACACTGATGAGAAAATGTGTGATATTATTATTTTGACAAGGTGGTTTTGTGTGCGTTAGCGCTTGTGTGTAGGGTATTGAGCATAGGCTTGCATGCACGTGAACATAGCTTGACTTAGGTCACTGAACGTGCAATGTACAGCTGAATATCTCTGTACATATTAACTTGAGTGTTATTCTGCAGCAATAGAAAATTCTGGAAAAGAAGATAGCCGAGTGGATAGACACTGCTGAGCTGTGTGTAAAGACGATATTGCAGGTACCTGACTCCATAGAGGGTCGGGGAAGGTAAGGAAGTGAGGGAGAGGAGATGGGCACCACCCTCATGTAAAGCTAGCCCCGAGAAATGTGAGATCTCTAACACCCCCACTCCTGACCTCCCTCCAACGACCTTAAAAGACGAACGACCTTTACCTTCTATTTTTATCATTTTTATCATTTTTATCATCGTACTAGTTTGTTTCTTGCTGTTACCCAAAACTTTCGTTAAGATGATTACAGTTTCTTAAAAATATTAGCTCTCGTGCACATTCTAACTATAAAAATAAACATGCAATGGAACTGTATTAAAACAAAACATACAGCAAACTATTTTGTTTTATCTAGCTGGTATCAACTGAGATACTTTTTAACATACCTGCATATCTGGGTGACGTTTGCATCTACTATGTCCGATTCGAATGTGTTTGTGCAATCCGATATGCACTCGCAGTTCGCCAAACCTATGATAAAGACTGAAAATGAAAAAAATAAAATGAATAGCATACAAAAAATTGATTCCCATAGCACTGAAACTGGTTTACGATGGGAACATTGTGTGTGTGCCTTGTGAGCTTTTTAATAAGGAACAGGTTGATGATTTGTGTAGAACATTTTGTTAATAATATAATTACACTTTTTGTGCTCTTTTCTGCATGGAAGCAGCCTTTAAGTTTTCAAACCTCTAGTCTCAACACAAATGTCTTTTAAGTCTTAATCATCTTTGCTTAAAATTAACTTGTCATATAAACAGACAACCTAACACGTACTGAAATAAATAAATAAATAAATAAATAAGTATCTCCTGATAGTAAAATTCAGTTAAAGACGAAATTTATTTTAACTCATTGTTCCTTACGAGCAAAAATCCAATCAATGACGATAAGAAATACTAACAAATTATTCTTAAAAACATAATGATATCCTAATGACAAAACAGAACCGTATGACACTTACCAGAAAAAATGCAGAAAAGCAATGCGTGCTTCATGTTTTACAATCAACAAGTATAGGAAAGGAGATTGATACTTTTGAACGAAGGCTAGGATCACACTCCTGATCGATGCTTAAGTTGGGGTTACGGTTGTAAAGCTCGATCTTGTCCTTGCATGTACCCTGGTTATATGTCAAAGTCATTTGCGATAGTCACGCTGATTGGTTATGACGTACGGCGTGTGTTTCAGCCATTGGTTATATTCTGTCACGTGAGATAGTAGCCTGTAGGTTGTCAGGAATATGATGTTTCAGAAGTCAGTCAGGTGTACAAAGACGTGCATTAAGGTGAAGGAGAAACGACCGCGTTTCGCTGTTTCTGTCACGTGAGCTGAAGAAGGCAATGTCCTCACTTGTTTTGTTGCCCCTTTGTTCGTGCCCACAGTCTCGGTGATTGCACTTGTGTATGAAAGTGTGGGAAACTGCATCAGAAGTGGTCTCAGCTTTTTCAAGAAATATTAACTAGAAATGGACTGTCTGATGGTTTCAGTGCTGTGCAGCAAGAAATGTTATTTACTGAGTGCAGTGAGGTGAGCACAGATGGCACTAACGGGTTGCTCGAGTTACAGAATCCCAGAAACTGCTCTAATGAACTCAGCTCTCTTTGAGTCACTTACTCATCAATAACACTCTACTTCCCCTCTCCTTTTCCACCACCCTCCTCTTTTTTTGTTTATTTCAAGAGACGTGCATTGGAACATTACAGAGGCAAATATCTTTCTTTATGTCTGTTAGTACAATCTTGAGTATGCTTTTAAGGTTGGCAATTGTTTCAAGTTCAGTGACCATGCTTCGGTTGATAGTTTATGCAATTCGACATGTGATATACATGAGTGACACAGAGCAGTGTTAAAGCGGTGTCATGTGTCTGTCATGGGCAAATATGTGGCTGTTTACACCAAGTTAGCAAACTTTATCTCCAAATGGATGGATGCAGACTGTAAATGAAGAAGAACCAGGATAAAGCCCTGAGACAAGGTCTTAAAATCTGATGACGTAGATGCACATTTATTATTTATTACTTGTTTTCCATAACATACTGAACATTTAGAAAAGCTGACAATATTTAAAAGAAAATTATCAGCCCTCCCAATTGGCAGAAAAAAAAAATATTTTCCAGTTAACTCTTGTGATTTCGCTCTATGTCTGTGGCTGTTGGAACAAATCGGTTTGAAGTTTTCTAATTGTTTTGAATTAAAAGGTTAGTTTTCCGGTTTGGTTATTTTAACTGATAGTTCTCAAATGTGAGGTAATGAACATTTTCAAGTCAACACTTATCTGAAAAACACGTCCCTCCGAGTAATAAAGGAGATAACTAAGATACATAAATTTCATATATGTATTCTGAAGGTGCCATATTTTTCTACCAGGGAAGATATACTACCAAATGTGTCATCTGTCAATTGTTAGGAATTGTTACAAGGCATTGTACTTCTGGAACAACTCAGCCATTTTATAAGAAGAAGTATTTTTAAGCAGTGAATTAAGAGGACAACAATGCTATGAAAAGAAGTACTAATAAATATGATTTTTATTAATTAAATAAATTGTGTAAGAGTCGCAAGCTGATTCATTTCTTATACATGGTCACAGGATGAAGTCAGCAGTTAGCAGCATGACACCAAACACAATAAAGAGGCTGCCGGATAAGTCATTTCATTCTCTTTTGGCTTTCTTGATAGGCTTTCAGATCTGTTAAGTACATAAAAAAAACATTTATGGAAAAATCAGGAAAATGTTGTAGAGACGTATTGAGCATTTTTCTTAACACCCAAAGACATACACAGACAAACACTCATGAACACTCTATAACATACACTTGTACAAACTTGAACGTCACCAAGAGTGGGTTTGATCTCATTGTTGAGTTGGAGACAGCAGCTTCCATAGCTAAGTGGAGGAGCCTACTATGCACTAAATGAATTTAATCTTTTAGATTACTGTATATTTACATAGTATATTTGAACAATTGTGCATTTATTTAGCTACTTATCCTACGGGATCTGAACTACTGTCACGGAGGCAAAACTATCGCCCTATATTTTTTCATTTTTCCCGGGTTAATGACATGGTCGTTTCAAAAACTGTCTAGGTCAACTTGAACTAAAAAGCAAAAAGAGTTCTGTCGTACTTGAAGATCATCTTCTTTTTCCTTCCTTCCTTCAAAGCGCACTGTTGAACCTGATCCCAACAAAAGAGCGACTAGTAGAGCCTGTGCATCAACATTTCCAGGTATGAGAGTGGAGGTGTAGCTGCCACATACGGGGAGGTAGACTATAGTAGACTGAAGAACCACTTGGATATGAAAAATCTTTCCCCCATTCTACCCCCTGCAGCCTCCAGTGTGCTTTTGGTAATATACGCTGGTCGTCAGTTAATTCTCGTAAAGGGATGAATAAATGAGTGAGTGTATTGACATTTTTGAGATTGTAATAAAGTTTTATTTTATTAATATTACGTACACAAAATCTGAGATGAGTCTGCAATTGCCTTTATTCGCGAGGCACTCTTACCCAAGCAGGTTGCAGCTAAGATCCATTATTCATGTGCTCTGGATCTTACTATGTAGAAATGTTTTTATTGTATATCTGAATTGAAGCACAACACAAGAAAACAGGCATTTGGGGCGACACAATTTTATGGAGCACCACATACAAGTGTTTAAACAGACACAGAACACTATAAGACACCGCAACTTGAGCGATAAAAACTTTAAAAGAAGGAGAAAAAAGAGAAGTAAAAAAATGAACCACACAAAAGAAAATAAGACAAGAATCAGGAATTTCGACCTATTCAATGTAAGCAGATTCAATAGAATTAAGGCAAAAGAGAATTATTTCTGTGTCATTCGGTATCATAGAATGTTTCAGATAATTTAAAATCTTCACTCGTCCCCATTTGTGCTACGGCTGTTAAAGTGAAGTGATTCAAATGTCATTTTTTAATGCTCCTTTAAAGTGTATTGGCTTTATGTTTTAATTTCAGTCATGCGTGCTACTACAGTCCGTCTCCATCAGCCTGAACAACACCTTCATCCAAATCCCTGCTTTGCGAACAGGGCAGGTCTGCAAGATGTGTACAGGTGTGTATAGGTGGTCTGTTGTAGGCATCCACACTTGGGTTGGGTCTGCAATGGCTGTCTTCTTCAGACAAATATTAAACCATAGTCCCTAGTACAAAGGTGGTAGACGAGGGGTTGCGGGGTTTCTCTCAAGTTGCAAGATGGGATCTGTGTGTTCTTGCTATCCGCCACCTTTCTGTTATTGTTTTTGTCGTTGTCGTTGTCGTTGTCGTTGTCGTTGTCGTTGTCGTTGTCGTTGTCGTTGTCATTGTCTTCATCGTCACCTTTGCATTAGTCTACTGAGTTCAATCGACGCACAGACTTTTCCAGGTACGTGAATGAATGAATTGTGATTTTGTATTACATCATGTAAATAAGGCTGCACATAAAATAAACTAAAACTTGTGCACTAACAAAACCACATCAAACATCTGATTAAGTACAACATTTATTGTCATAACTACGCAACTCTTGCACAGCTAATTTATTTTAAGAATACAACCTTACTCAAAACATCACTAACCGCTAATTGTTACATTTGTATATAACCCTACTTCAACAAATGTTCAGTATGGCAAATGGTGAAAACGAATCTGTAAAATTTTTAATTTTGATGGCTGAACAGTTAGTAGATCAACTCAGGAAAATTAAAGAAAAACAACTGTACAAATAAGTTTTAATTATGGATTCTTCGCTGACAAAATTAAATAGATAACAGTTAAATTTTTGCCTAGAGAGAAAAATTGTTCTAGCTCTTGTTTGTGATATTTGATTCCTCTGATTTTCTTCTTCGTATAGTACGGTTGTTTATTCTTTTATACCTCATGTGTTATTTGTTTTCCTGTCCCTCGTATGCTGTCCATGTTTCGTTCTTGTTCGCTAAGACTAAGAGAAATACTTTATAAAATGATTTTGTTCACAACTTGATAAACACCCAATGACAGTAAATAACAGTACAGCCGACAGCAAGTTCATTGTTGCCATACAGGTAGACAGGACTTGATGTTGAAGGTCCTGTAAGCAGTGAGCAGCATGGCACAAGAAGACTCTATTACTAAGCACTGGTTATTTTACATACAAAACTCACCTCGTGAGTCATCAAATGTAAGCGAAGAAATAAAACAAAATAATCGAGATATATAAGGCTGTACATTCAGTCATGGCACGTGTTTTCTTCATGTAAGCATAAAGTAAAATATGTTAGCTTAAATATATTTGGCTTTTGTGACTGTCACATTATTTTTCAGATGTCAATGGTTAAAAGTTGCTGCGTAAAATTTAGGCTACCCTTCTAGAACACAACAGCCGTTTTTTAAACTAGCATACACGGGAATTAAAATAGAACAAAAAAGGTCAACAAATCTTGTCATGAGGACTTTTTACATATGAAATATGCTAGCTGAGAAACCTAATATGTGAGGCTAGATAATGTTACAGAAATAATTAAACAGTTCACTGTTTTGTCACACAGACTGAGAGGATCACATGATGAAGATTCTGTAAGCAGTCAGCAGCGCGGAGCCACACACAGTGAGGAGGCTGAGGGACACAGACCTTGAGGCGGAGTTTAAATCTTGTAGAAAAACAAATAAAAGCAGCAACAGTAACTGTAACAAAATACTATACATTATAACAGCAAATAATATAAACTGTCATGATAATTCACCAACATCTTGATAAACCAGTGTGGCTTGTACAGAAGGAAAGGGAGCAACGACAAATAATACAGTTAATTATAACAAGATAATTAAGTTTTATTTAGTGAGGTCTCGTTTGTAAAATTCATGAATCAGTCTATCAGTTGTTCCAGTGGTTCATAAAAAACGTTAGGCTGTGAAGAAATACAAGCAGCAATAGTAAAAGTAACAAAATACTATACATTATTTCATGAAATATTATGTATTGTTTAAATAAATATTTGTATATTAAATTGTATATTATTTAAAGAAAATATTTTAGTATACCAGGATGTACTTTAAGCTCTTTTTCTCTCTCACACATAGCTAGCAATGAATGGTGTATAAACATAAATTCTGTGCAGGTAGTGTGTGACTAACATTGTTATTGTCTCCAAACCCAATTCTATGTAGAAGCGCGGCGTTGCCGTCACACGTGAGTTCGACTTCGGGTCAGCACTTGCAGGTGATGTTTAGCAGACAGGAAACGTCCCATTAAAGTGGTTTTAATTCTGGGGGTTTTCTTTGATTTTAGTTCCCTTCCTATAGAAAATAAGAGTACATGTTGTTGCGATGAAATGCTGTTTATATTAGTAGATAACTGTGATGATTATCTACTTACCACACGTAAAACCATAATTCTTGAGCGCCTCATTCAATTGTGATTGATATGGTGACGCATCTATCTTGCAAGTTTGCTCAACACAGTTCTTACACTTCTGCATTAAGCTGCAAGAAAAGTTATTTCTTTTTATATTCTGTGGCCTAATCGCATTTTATTCAAAGTTTAAGAAAACATGTTAAGCTCTAAAAAATGGCAGCACTAATTGAGATTAAACACTTTAAGTAATATCTGCCTTTTTTAAATAATGAAATACAGGCAGTTGGAACGTTTAATAAAAATGAGTGCGTTTTAGTACCCCCCCCCCTCTACCAGCAAAAGTCAAGCAAAAGTAAAAATGAATAATTAAAAAATTATGCATATGTATAAACTCAAATAAAAAGTAAAACAATGAACTGAGATGTGTTAACATAGGAACATATTTCTTTTATGCTTTATATTTGTAAAAATAATAGTTTAGTAACACACGAGCAGATCTGCGATGCAGCTGTTACCCCTCGAACAGCCAACGTATAATCGCCCGTGCACGTGTCGGTGCAGTCACAGTGTGCGGAGCTGAGGAAGGAAGCTGCAAAAAAATTGTTGATTGACTGTTTACAGATTTACACAGAAACCGATAGAGAATAATTTATGACCAGGCCATGACAATTGAAACTAAATAAAGAAAAAGAAAGCAGTTGAGCAGCATCTCATGTCTCTTGTAAGGACATTGTGACTAGAATCGTATAGTACATGGCTATGTACAATATATCGTCCTTTACCGACATTTTATTATATGACTGGGATATGTTTTGCTGTTATGATGGCGTGCTTGTATATACATATGTGATCCTCAGAAACAGTGACAAGGATTTCTCTTGGACCAAAGAACAACTTTACATGTTCCTTTACTCTTTAGAAACACTCTAGAGCAGGGGTGGGCAATTAATTTTCCCAAGGGGCCGCATGAGAAATTGGGATGGTTCTAGAGGGCCGGACTAATGTAGTTAACTCAGTTTTACCCAATACTGTATATATAGTATATATACTGGCGGGCGGGCCAGCGGGCGGGCCGGTCAGAGACAGGAGGCAAGCCGGATCCGGCCCGCGGGCCGGCGTTTGCCCAGGTCTGCTCTAGAGAATGCATCGAAATGACTTAAAGAATGTTCCTTTGTGGGAATCAATCTTGACAGTAAATTTATGTGGATTCTAATACCACAGTATCATTTTTAAAAGTCTGATATACGAAAAATATTTTTTGAAGAAAGATAGTTCGAAACAACATGTATACAATCAAGTGAAATATTTCACACTTGACAGGTCATTGGTGGTTGTGTAAACTCATAACCTCGTTCTAATTTTTAAATAAAAATTGATCGAGCATGAATACCAATTAAAATACACACCTTACCAATTAAAATACACACCTGAGCTCTTCTGGACTTCATATAGTCTTCTCACAATGGCGTCCAGAAGGTCTCAACGATTGGCTCATTTTTTTGAACCTTATGGCTGTCCAATCAGCCCAAGTCATTTCGGTTGCTAACAGCGAGGACTTACCTGACCTGATGTGCCTTCGTAGCTAACCACCATTTTATTCTTATGAGTTGAGCCTCAAACCTCAGTCTAACAAGACAAGATCGTGTGTATTTACAGCATACATATGGTAACTCCGGCTCACCCCTCTCGCACAGTACCTCTGTTCTTAGTAAATAAATATCTTGCTTACATTTGTGTTCGTTCCTGACTGTACAATTTTGCAAGCACGCATCGACTTGTTTAATGTTTTCATGGACGCACGATAACGACCAAGCAGACATAGTATAGTTAGTATGAGTGGTTTTCTCACCAAGGGGATTCTCTTTCCTCTAGGTTAACGATGATTATATATATTTACCAAGAGAACCAGAGTAGCCTGACAGATCTGGATACGGAGAGGTGGAACCAGAGTAGCCTGACAGATCTGGAAGTTAATCAAACAGCGATGAGTTACTGCTTACAGCTGGTCAATGTCTACTATCTGTTAAAGTTTACCCAACAAATGAGAAAAATTAGGTAGACAGTTCATTGAATTAAAAAAATGTGAACACAATTTCCATTGTCACACACATAAAGATCCTTTACGGAGTATTAAATTACAGTCGCAATATTTGTTGATACTCGAAATTTCCCTTTTGGTTACAAAACATCACATCTAAACTGATGAGTCACCCAAAACAGAGTACAAGTACAAAGATCTTTAAACAGGATTTCATGTTTCTATTCGATACGTTTATTAAAATTAAACAAAGGTTCCTATTACTAAATGATAACATTCAGGTGCAAACACACCTGACTAAGCAACGGAATGTATATCCTTGCTTTTGCCGTTTGACCCGTTTTCTCATACCAGGAATATGTCTAGCACTTGCAGGTGGTGTTTAGCAGACAGGAAACGTCCCATTAAAGTGGTTTTAATGCTGGGTTTTTTTTTTTTTTTTTTTGATTTTAGTTCCCTTCCTATAGAAAATAAGAGTACATGTTGTTGCGATGAAATGTTTATATTAGTGGATAATTGTGATGATTATCTACTTACCACACGTAAAACCATAATTCTTGTACGCCTCATTCAGTTTTGATTGATATGGTGACACATCTATCTTGCAAGTTTGCTCAACACAGTTCTTTAACTTCTGCATTAAGCTGCAAGAAAAGTTAATTTTTTATATTCTGTGGCCTAATCGCATTTTATTCAAAGTTTAAGAAAACATGTTAAGCTTTAAAAAATGGCGGCACTAATTCAGATTAAACACTTTAAGTAATTTCTGCCTTTTTAAATAATGAAATACAGGCAGTTGGAACGTTTACTAAAAATGAGTGCGTTTTAGTACCCCCCCCCCCCAACCAGCAAAAGTCAAGCAAAAGTAAAAATGAATAATTAAAAAATTATGCATATGTATAAACTCAAATGAAAAGTAAAACAATGAACTGAGATGTGTTACCATAGGAACATATTTCTTTTATGCTTTACATTTGTAAAAATAATAGTTTAGTAACACACGGGCAGATCTGCGATGCACTTAGTGTTGTTACCCTTTGGAGAGCCGATGTATAAGTGTTCAGACACGTCGACATGCAGTCAGACTGTGCAGGGCTGAGGAAGAAAGCTGTAAAAAATTGTTGATTGACTGTTTACAGATTTACACAGAAACCGATAGAGAATAATTTATGACCAGGCCATGACAATTTAAACTAAATAAAGAAAAAGCAGTTGAGCAACATCTCATGTCTCTTGTGAGGACATTGTGACGAGAATTGCATAGTATATGGATATGTAAAATATATCGTCCATTACCGACTTTTTTATTATATGACTGAGATATGTTTTGCCGTTATGATGGCGTGCTTGTATATACATATGTGATCCTCAGAAACAGTGACAAGAATTTCTCTTGGACCAAAGAAAAACTTTACACTTTCCTTTACTCTTTAAAAACTCTAGAGAATGTAGCGAAAGGACTTAAAGAATATTCCTTTGTGGGAATCGATCTTGACAGTGAATTTATGTGGATTCTAATACCACAGTATCACTTTTAAAAGTCTGATACATGAAAACTATTTTTTGAAGAAAGATAGTTCGAAACAACATGTATACAATCAAGTGAAATATTTCACACTTGACAGGTCATTGGTGGTTGTGTAAACTCATAACCTCGTTCCAATTTGAAATAAAAATTGATCGAGCATGAATACCAATTAAAATAAAAGTAAAGTATTTATAAAGCTAAAAAATACACAACCACACACAGGTTTCATAATTATTTAATGTACCAGAGAAATCTATCACTCCAAACAAGAGATGAAACACTCACCAGTGAAGATACAGACTGACAACACGTACTTCATGATGAACAGATTAGCAAATATTCAATTTTCAAACTGTGGACCGTTGTAGCAACACCGCCGGTTACTGAACATAGAACACCTGCATCTAGTTGTCGTGAAGTTGAGAGCGTGACACACTGAGCTATTCTGGACTTTATATAGTCTTCTGACAATGGCGTCCCGAAGGTCTCAACGATTGGCTCATTTTTTTGAACCTTATGACTGTCCAATCAGCCCAAGTCATTTCGGTTGCTAACAGCGAGGACTTACCTGAGCTGATGTGCCTTCGTAGCTAGCCACCATTTTATTCTGATGAGTTGAGCCTCAAACCTCAGTCTAACAAGACAAGATCGTGTGTATTTACAGCATACATATGGTAACTCCAGCTCACCCCTCTCGCACAGTACCTCTGTTCTTAGTAAATAAATATCTTGCTTACATTTGTGTTCGTTCCTGACTCTGTACAATTTTGCAAGCACGCATCGACTTGTTTAATGTT
The DNA here is from genome assembly GCA_004794325.1 of Pomacea maculata. Classification (NCBI taxonomy): domain Eukaryota; kingdom Metazoa; phylum Mollusca; class Gastropoda; order Architaenioglossa; family Ampullariidae; genus Pomacea; species Pomacea maculata. The sequence goes on from SRHC01000234.1 coordinate 49,820, forward strand.
TTCATGGACGCACGATAACGACCAAGCAGACATAGTATATGATGATGATGATGATGATGATGATGATGATGTAGTTTTATAGCGCGCTAGTATCCGCATCACAAAGATGCGCTCAATGCGCGGTGATCCCAGCAGCCACCAAACTGCAGGTACAATGAAAACTTCAAATAAGTTTAAACAAGTGAGTCTTAAGATTTTTCTTGAAAGATGCAATACTATCAGAATCCTTGGTCGAGAGGGGAAGCGAGTTCCACAAAAGCGGGGCTACATTGGAGAAGGATCTGAAACCCGCAGTCTTCTTATTAGCATTCCCTGACTGAACACTCGGTCGTTCAAGTCTGAAGTGGGCTGCTGAACGAAGGTTCCGCTGAGGTTGGTAACAGCGAATGAGTTCTTGCAGATAGACAGGCGCAAGGTCGTGAAGACAGCCATAGGTTAAGGTTAACAATTTGTGCTCAATTCTCTTCTCCACAGGAAGCCAATGTAGGTCACGAAGTACAGGAGTAATATGGTCAGTTGTTTTCTTTCCTGCAACTATCCTCGCAGCCGTATTCTGCACTCGCTGTAGCCTCGACAACTCGCTCTTTGAAATCCCCCAGAGGCAGCTGTTGGCATAGTCTAATGTAGAACCGATGAGGGACACAGCAACTGCATTTGCAGTCTTCTTATTAAGACTGGGTCGGAGTCGTCCAAGAGTGCGGATATGGAAATAACATGCCTTGACTACAGAACTGACATGATCAGACAAAGAAGATTGTCGACATAGAGTCCAAGGTTCCGTACGGAGCTGGAGAGGGGGATTCTAGCTTGACCCACTTGGATGGAGTCTAGAGAGACTTTACTAAGGCTAAGCTTGGAACCACATAGCATCGCCTCTGTCTTCTCATCATTAAGCTTGAGTTAATTCCTCAGCATCCATGACTTGACCTCTAAGCAACAATCTTCTACAGCACAGACTGCCTCACGCACCGACTCACTGTCAGTACTAAATGATATAGTTAGTATGAGTGGTTTTCTCACGAAGGGGATTCTCTTTCCTCTAGGTTAACGATGATTATATATATTTACCAGGAGAACCAGAGTAGCCTGACACATCTGGATACGGAGAGGTGGAACCAGAGTAGCCTGACAGATCTGGAAGTTAATCAAACAGCGATGAGTTACTGCTTACAGCTGGTCAATGTCTACTATCTGTTGAAGTTTACCCAACAAATGAGAAAAATTAGGTAGACAGTTCATTGAATTAAAAAAATGTGAACACAATTTCCATTGTCACACACCTAAAGATCCTTTACGGAGTATTAAATTACAGTCGCAATATTTGTTGATACTTCGAAATTTCCCTTTTGGTTACGAAACACCACATCTAAACTGATGAGTCACCAAAAACAGAGTACAAGTATAAAGATCTTTAAACAGGATTTCATGTTTCTATTCGATACGTTTATTAAAATTAAACAAAGGTTCCTATTACTAAATGATAACATTCAGGTGCAAACACACCTGACTAAGCAACGGAATGTATATCCTTGCTTTTGCCGTTTGACCCGTTTTCTCATACCAGGAATATGTCTAGCACTTGCAGGTGATGTTTAGCAGACAGGAAACGTCCCATTAAAGTGGTTTTAATTCTGGGGGTTTTCTTTGATTTTAGTTCCCTTCCTGTAGAAAATAAGAGTACATGTTGTTGCGATGAAATGTTGTTTATATTAGTAGATAATTGTGATGATTATCTACTTACCACACGTTAAACCATAATTCTTGTACACCTCATTCAGTTGTGATTGATATTGTGACACATCTATATTGCAAGTTTGCTCAAGACAGTTCATTGACTTCTGGATTAAGCTGCAAGAAAAATTATTTTTTATATTCTGTGGCCTAATCGCATTTTATTCAAAGTTTAAGAAAACATGTTAAGCTTTAAAAAATGGCGGCAGTAATTCAGATTAAACACTTTAAGTAATTTCTGCCTTTTTTAAATAATGAAATACAGGCAGTTGGAACGTTTAATAAAAATGAGTGCGTTTTAGTACCCCCCCCCCCCCACAAGCAAAAGTCAAGCAAAAGTAAAAATGAATAATTAAAAAATTATGCATATGTATAAACTCAAATAAAAAGTAAAACAATGAACTGAGATGTGTTAACATAGGAACATATTTCTTTTATGCTTTATATTTGTAAAAATAATAGTTTAGTAACACACGGGCAGATCTGCGATGCAGCTGTTACCCCTTGGACAGCCGACGTATAATCGCCCATGCACGTGTCGATGCAGCCACAGTGTGCGGAGCTGAGGAAGGAAGCTGCAAAAAAATTGTTGACTGACTGTTTACAGATTTACACAGAAACCAACAGAGAATAATTTATGACCAGGCCATGACAATTGAAACTAAATAAAGAAAAAGAAAGCAGTTGAGCAGCATCTCATGTCTCTTGTGAGGACATTGTGACTAGAATCGTGTAGTACATGGCTATGTACAATATATCGTCCTTTACCGACATTTTATTATATGACTGGGATATGTTTTGCCGTTATGATGGCGTGCTTGTATATACATATGTGATCCTCAGAAACAGTGAGGCGGATTTCTCTTGGACGAAAGAACAACTTTACATGTTCCTTTACTCTTTAGAAACACACTAGAGAATGCATCGAAATGACTTAAAGAATTGTTCCTTTGTGGGAATCAATCTTGACAGTAAATTTATGTGGATTCTAATACCACAGTATCATTTTTAAAAGTCTGAAATATGAAAAATATTTTTTGAAGAAAGATAGTTCGAAACAACATGTATACAATCAAGTGAAATATTTCACACTTGACAGGTCATTGGTGGTTGTGTAAACTCATAACCTCGTTCCAATTTTTAAATAAAAATTGATCGAGCATGAATACCAATTAAAATAAAAGTAAAGTATTTATAAAGCTAAAAAAAATACACAACCACACACAGGTTTCATAATTATTTAATGTAGCAGAGAAATCTATCACTCCAAACAAGAGATGAAACACTCACCAGTGAAGATACAGACTGACAACACGTACTTCATGATGAACAGATTAGAAAATATTCAATTTTCAAACTGTGGACCGTTGTAGCAACACCGCCGGTTACTGAACATAGAACACCTGCATCCAGTTGTCGTGAAGTTGAGAGCGTGACACACTGAGAGCTATTCTGGACTTTATATAGTCTTCTCACAATGGCGTCCCGAAGGTCTCAACGATTGGCTCATTTTTTTGAACCTTATGACTGTCCAATCAGCCCAAGTCATTTCGGTTGCTAACAGTGAGGACTTACCTGAGCTGATGTGCCTTCGTAGCTAACCACCATTTTATTCTTATGAGTTGAGCCTCAAACCTCAGTCTAACAAGACAAGATCGTCTGTATTTACAGCATACATATGGAAACTCCGGCTCACCCCTCTCGCACAGTACCTCTGTTCTTAGTAAATAAATATCTTGCTTACATTTGTGTTCGTTCCTGACTCTGTACAATTTTGCAAGCACGCATCGACTTGTTTAATGTTTTAATTTTAAGTTAAAAAGAATTACCATGTAAAATACGGACGTTTTAGCTTTAAAGATTTGAAAATACTGCTAGCAAAAAAAAAAAAAGTAAAATAAAGTTAAAAAGTCCTCTGACCATAATTTTATTTTAAAAGTCACTTTTGTATCCCTGGGATATATAAACACTTGAATACAAGAGGGAACAGCAAGCGCTCATGCAACTCGTCAAAACAGACAAACAGGATAGGTGAAAATGAGAATGCGCCCAGTTAAATTCATATTAGCCTTATTTATGCCTCTCAGTCTCGATTCATAGAAGTGGATGAATTAAGGACCTTCGCAAATGGACCGTGTTGCACAGGTAGCAGGACGGTATGCTGCGCGTGGTATGAAGGTCTTTCTTCACACCTGACAATGCATGCATTTAAGACTGTTTGCCTTTTTCAGTTTCAGTGTTTTTCAGGCTTGTCTATTTATATACTCTGACTAATGAAAGCAAGAGTTGAATGGGTATAATGTCCATTAAGCCCTTCCCAAAGCACAAGTACGAAAGAAAACGTTGAGTAAGCCCAAGACCATAAGATTACTCATGCATATCTGCTTAGTGATCTTGTCAACAGTAATTCTAAGGACAACCCATTCCAGCGCCAGGTGGTCAGGGGTCGCAGGTCTGGTACCCTTTGAAGATAAGTGATGTATGAGAATTGGCCGTCGCCTGACTTCGGGTCTAGGGTTTAGGGGAAACTTTTCTAACAGAAAAGTTTGTACTCAATACTTTCTATTTTATTTAAAATACCAGTTACACTTATAACCTTAGAAGTGAAGCACACAAAAATATGATCACATCTATTAATAAAATTATCTGAAAGTTCTGAAAGTTATTCGGATAATGAACTGTGTACAGAATATACACCGATGTTTGCCGTGAAGATGTCAAGTACGCCACTCGCTCTCGTCACCTGCCCTGCTTGCCCCCTCCACCTGTCTGTACAGGGTCAAGGCGACACATGGATACCCCCTTGTGTCCTTTGAGTACAGGCTGCTTAGTAATGTTTTTCCCAGTATTTACGTGAATAGCGTGTGTAGTTCAGGCCAACATCGCCCTGAGGCTGGAAAAACCCACTCAAACAATCGACATCGTGTGAGTAATGGAAACCGGAACCAAAAGCCTTTTCTCCAGGATTTCATTGAACAGCGTCGGTAGTTCAGCGCTGGTGACCGACATCGCCCACACACTGGCAAGATCCTCTTGTTCTCGATGTCGGGTGAGCGCAAAGGGTGAGGGAGAAGGAGCATAAAAGGGGTATTTTAAGTTATAGGTCATGTCCTTGACAAAATATGTTGGAAGGTTACATGGAACACTGGATATTGAGCGATTCTAGGCGCTTATATCGAAGAGAGAAGTTTTAGACCCGTGTTCCAATAGTAACTAACGATAACTGTGCATAACAGTAACGTTTGTGATTTCTCTGTTTAAACAATAGTAAAGATAATATATAAAGATAATATAAAGATAATAAGATCAAAGTAACCCAGGACAACCAGCTCTCTCTGCATTGGTGACAGTCGCTAACCGTTGCGCCACTGAACCGCCATTGATGGTGAGAGAGAGAGAGGGAGAGAAATATTTAGCCAATAGTACTTAATCACAAGCCTTATTCTTGGACAACTATTACACTAGATTAGTGCAATGTTTGGTTTATTTAGTAGAAATGTGCTTCCATCTTGCGGTGATTTTGCACTTTTCGGGGAGAGGGAGTGGGAGGAAAACGGAGTACCTGGTGAAAATCCCCGACACCCTGTGGACAGGTGTCACATAAAGAGAGTGTCCCGAGACGAGAACTGAACCGACTCTGCAATGGTGACAAGCGAGCGTTCTGTAACCACTACATCCATCGTCCCCGTTTGGTGCAATGAGGTGAAACAGTAAGTATAAAGTTTGAGCAACGATGCCCTGGGGAGAAAAAAAAACATAAAATAATTTTCGCGTGTGTTTGAGTGGTCTGGGGAAATAACATGCTCTTGCACCAGAAATTCAAGTCCTGGTTGGGTTTCGTGCATCTAATAGGCTTGGCTAACTGTTTAGTTGAAGGGAAACAACGTTTTCGTTTATTTAAATTTTGGAATATTTTTGCATTAAAGTAAACAAATAAACAAAAAAATAAAAAACAAATTTCTCTTTTTTTTCCTTTAGTTTTCAGTTTTCTTGTTGTCGCTTCTGTAGCATATAAATTATCAAAATGTTATAACATTTCTATAAATGATGATGTAGTTTGTTTTAATTCACATATCACACCTTGAGAAGTCTCACGTTTCAAGCTCGACACTTCGGCTGCTACCGAACGCCAAAGAATAGAGCAATGTACACACACACAATAATAAAACAATAAACTATTCCAATCGTATTCAGGTAAACTTTAGAATAGAATTATCAAATATTGCAGCTTGCTAGTTTTTATACGAGTAGCATACTAAACAGGATTTACTTTGGTAAACAACCCATTGAATTGAAGCATTTTGAACACAATTTTATCGTCACAAACATATAAAATCCTTTACGAAGTGTTTATTTAAGGTCGCTTTATTTACAGGTGCTTCACACTTTTATTTTTGAATACAAAATATCACATCTAAACTGATGAGTCAAAATAAATAATACAAACACAAAGAATTTACTAGAACTTCTATTCTATACGTTTCTTAATTGTCTGCAAACGTTTCTAATTGGAATTGTGTGAGGTAGTTGTGTGGTACCGATTCCTCTGTGTAAAACAGTTACACTAAAATTGCGGGCATAGATCAAAGAATAATGTCTGGCATTGCAGCAATAAATGTAGCGATTAGAAGTTTCAGGACCAGAGACGACCTATAATTCACTTATAGGTGTGTTTAAATTGTGTGTGTGTGTGTGTGTGTGTGTGTGTGTGTGTGTGTGTGTGTGTGTGTGTGTGTGTGTGTGTGTTGGTTTAAAATTCTTATTTGAAACAAACGTTTTTAACTTTATTCCGAGTATACAGCGGTTTTTTGTTTTTGGTAAGGGGAGCTAACAAGTTATCTCGGAGCCAGCTTTTCCTTGCTGCCCTCCCTTTCCTTACTGGAAGACTTGCAGCGTGGCGTTCCCTTGGAAACACATCATTACTGGTCTTCATAGGACGGGGGTTGGGGGGTGGATGAAACAGGGACCGTATCGTGCTGTAATATTCCTTTCCATACAAAAATTTAAAGAAACATTTCATATTTGCATGCACTCACGCACGCACGCACGCACGCACGCACGCTCTCATACTGTATTCAACCAAAAATAACATATGCACTATACTCTGCTCATGATGCAGTTCTCTCCAAACTCTACTTTGTAAAGAAAGGATCGAAAGCTCTGTCCAACTTCAGAACAGCACACTGGGGGCTCCACGTTTGTTCAGGTCGATTATTGAAAACTTCTGCTGTCTCATTCAGATAAGCGTTTTACGTGGTTCATTAGTTAATATGAAAAGTAATAAAAGAAAGGTTTTGGATGTGGTTTACTCGTCATTTCCAAGAACCTGCTAACTAGTAACCTCTCACTCTCTCTGTGGTCATCACACTCGTCCTAATTTTAATGTAAAATATATTTCTTTTTTTTTTTGCAGCGCCGTCAGGTTGCTAGTGCAAAAAATATTGTGGGTTTGATGAGAACCTTTAACCTACTTTTCTCAAAGTTATCTTTACACCACTAAAGCACCTCAGCCGTGTATAACTCGCGTAATTTTATTTAGAACTGTCACCCACACTGTCAATTTAAATATTTTCAGATCAAGCAAGCACTTTCGAAGTCACCTACAGCCTTATGATCAGGGGAGTTAAGTATGAGAGTCCTGGGTACCAGCTCTCTCTTGCTGCCTTCCCTTGCCATACCTTCTACGGCAGTGGTGCGAGACGCCTGCTTTACACGCCTCGCAAACTCTGTTGATAGGGCCTGACGAAGGCAACTGCTGGCGAGACTCGAAGTTCAGTAAATCTATGAACGTTTGCTCATAGTAACATAAATTTATACTATGTGAATCAAAATAATAACTTAAATTTTGAGGGACAAACATGTCACGTCCATTACAGGATAGACAGGGTACACATGACGGAGAGACATGCATGCTTCTCGTAGGCCGCCCCCGGCTTATACAGACGATTTTAGATAATTATGTCTGCATGTGACCTTCACTTCAAGCAGGTGAGTAGTATCGTTTTCCGACCATACTGGTTTTTACAATGAACAAATAATCGTCGACATCACTCTGTACCTCAGTGTACAGATAAAGCCTACAAATATCCAAAATATTATTCTTTCATGGATTTTGAAAGAATTCGCAAATAAAAAAGCTTTGGCTGGTAAAAATTGGTTTGGTTTTATCAGTTTATTTGCGCACTTTCAAGCATGCCTGTGTGTAGTATGTGTTTAGACACTTTGTAAATTTTATGAACCTCTGAATGTTGCCCTCTACATAACAGAATGCCTGAACATGAGGACACCGTGACAGTGCACATATAATCGCTCAGTATTGAATGTCGTTATATTGTTTACTATTAAGTTAAAACCCCAAATATTACGGAAATATTGTTCTTGTACAGCCACCCACTGTTGACATGCATGTAACCATCAGTATGTGATGTTGATAAAAGCCAGTTAGCCTCTCAAAATAAAATAAATATTATTGTTATTATAATACCATACATTTGTGTGGTTACTATAAACACATTTCAACAACATGAACATTTAGTGATAAAAATATTATTACTTAATTTTATATGACAGCCAGTCTCATCACATATTGTCAAACAAAAGAGATCGATGATTACAGGTTAAAGGTTATGTAAGCAATAAACAGCAAGTTTATTAAGACGAAATAAAGCTGAACAGAATACTTGATGTGGTTTTAAAATTTGGAAGCACAGGGTGTGTGTGTGTGTATTTGCCGAATCAGGTGGAGCTACATTTTTTTATACAGCCTTCAAAAACATGGAAAATAAACATGGTAACTCCATTGGTTTGAATTATCTTTTTTTTTTACAGCAAATATACCTGAGTGTATAATTTATGTAGTTTAAATCGCATTTCCATAAAATGTCAAACTTGTCGACTTAAAAAATATGTGGAGTCGTAAATTTTTCCGCCAGACATTTTTGTGCTACAGCGATGTAGTTAATAGGTGATAAGTTTAATCTCGTCTGCAAAGTTAACAACAACAACAACAACAACCAACTTTATTAGTCCCAATGGCAATTTAAATGTGAGGTATGCTCTGTTTCCAATATATATTTAAAAGAAAAATCATTCCCATGCACACCTACACATCACACGCACACACACCGCTGACAGTTCATCTGTGATTGAGCAGCTGGACTGGACTGTTGATGGCACAAAAGATTTCAGATGTCTATTGCTTTTGCATACTGGCATGGCATAGCGCTTACCTGAACTTAATAAAACAAATTCCCCCGCTAGCACATGCTCAGGTATTGACAGAATGCGGGAAGCTTTCCTAACTAGCTGTTGGTCACAGAAGGAAGTCAAGTCCCTCTGATACCAATTATCTTGGAACAGATGTGAACAATGCTATTCAAACAATTCCTATCATGGACAGATAGATGACGAACCCAGCATACAAATGAAAAGGATAACAGACTCTCAATAAAAGACTGGTAGAAACGGCTTAAAATTGCTTGGCTGACTGAAAAACTATTAAACTTCCACAGAAGGTACATCCTTTGATGGCCACGTTTCACAATGTGTTCAGTGTCCATTTCAGCCGGCAATCAAAAACAGTTCCCAGGTAACGGTTTCAACAGGTTGTACATATACTGAGTGTCGATCATTGATTAACTAAGCTGAGTAATTACTGAACTTAAGTAATAAGTACAGGTGTAGATTATGTCTGTCTCTGGCTGCAGTGTATGTTGATGACATCAGAGAGGGTTACAGTCCGAAGGTTCGATAAGCAGCGAACAGTGGAGCTACGAGGAGGGTAAGAATGCTGACGGACGGAGAGGTGGAACCAGAGAATCTTGAATGAACTGAAAGTTAATCAAACAGCGATGAGTTACTGCTTACAGCTGGTCAATGTCTACTATCTGTTGACGTTTCCCTAACAAATGACAAAACTTAGGTAGACAGCTCATTGAATTTTGAACATTTTGAACACAATTTCCATTGTCATACGCCTGAAGATCCTTTATGGAGTATTTATTTACAGTCGCTTTATTTACAGATAATTTGAAATTTCCCTTTTAGTTACAAAACATCACATCTAAACTAATGAGTCAACAAAAACAAAGTACAAGTACAAAGACGTGTAAACAACTTAAAAAATCTTTCAACAGGATTTCATGTTTCTAGTCGATGCGTTTGTTAAAATTAAAACAAACGTTCCTATTGCTACATGATACCACTCAGGTGTAAACACACCTTAAACTAAGACATGACAGGCATCGATGACTTACCACACATATTGCGATAGCGGTCCATCACTTGTTGGACGAAAGGTAACATTGCAGGCTGACAGTTCGCCAGACAGTCCACGTAGCTCTGCTCGACACTGAAACATAATATGTTTGTCGACATGAGATATTGAGGTGAAAGAAAGAAAGGATTTCAGAACCAGTTGAGAAAAAGTGTGATATTATTTTGAAAAGGTGGGTTTGTGTGCGTTGTGCGTGTGGAGGGGATGGAGCATAGGTTTGCATGAACATACATATCTTGACTTAGGTCACTGAACGTGCAATATTCAACTGAATCTCTCTGTGCATATTAACTTGAGTGTTATTATACAGCAATAGAAAATTCTGGGGAAGCAGATAGCCGAGTGGATAGACACTGGCACCCAAACTGAGAGGTGCGCTGGTTTGATTCTCGAGTAGCACAGCAAACTTTTCTACTTTCACTCTGGTGACAGCAATAATCCAAGAAAATTCACAGTTTGCTATTCTTGGGTCATATGAGCAGAGGCACAATTCTGGCCTATCTATTGTTCTCCGAGTGTTGTTTTAGAGTATGTAAACAATATAAAAAAATTGATGTCATTGTATTTTAGTAAACAGCACAGAATAAAGTAGCAGAGAGCACCCAGAATATCTGATATAGTTTGATTTAATACATGTTTATCAATTTGACAGACAGTTCCTTGCAGTATGTCTCAAGTTGTAAGCATGTGGCTCAAGAAGTATATAATCAGAATAGGTTAATGTTCACATCGTCCTTTTCAACTAAAAATGGACAGTTTCGTTGAGATGTGAGTACTAAAGTATATAAATCATTGAGGTTAATAATGTTTCCTATGTCTTTGGCAGGTGATGGTGGCATTACAATTTTATGCAACAGGCACAATGCAAGTTGTAGTGGCTGACACTTTTGGCATTGACATGGGATGAATATGGGAGACAGTGGCTACCAGCTGAGGGACTGGCCTAGTAACCCCTTTTTTAAAATGCAGACAATAGAGCGAAGGAAAAGTTCAACTGTGCCCACAGATCAACAAGGAATACCATAGAGGGAATCAATTATTTTGATTTCCATCAATTGCTATTCTTTTCATTGGTCCTTGGGGAATATACGTTTGGCAAGGGAAGTCTCGGCTGCTCCCCTGACGAATTTATTTATATCGCTGACCTGGACCGTTTTTCAGCGAAGCGAGGAGACCGCGAGAATAGTAACCTATGACCTCGTCTAGGTTGACTTGTTGCTCGGAACAAGAGGCGGACAAAAGAATTAGTCATGGAGAAGACGGGTTTGAAAGCAGTTGATGACGAGAGCGTGTAAATAAAACATACATATACCACAGCTGAGTTGTGTGTTAAGACGATATTACAGGTACCTGACTCCATAGAAGGTTGGGGAATGTAAGTAAGTGAGGGAGAGGACATGGGCACCATGCAGCCTTATGTAAAGCTAGCCCCGAGAAATGTGAGATCTCTAACAACCCCACTCCCGACCTCCCCCAAACGACCTTAAAAGGCGAACGACCTTTACCTTTTTTTTTAATCAACCGTTGGTATTTGCTTTTTGCTGTTACCCAAAACTTTCATTAAGACGATTATAGTTTCTTAAAATATTAGCTCTCTTGTGCACATTCTTACTATAAAATAAACATACAATGGAACCGAATTAAAAAGACAAAACATACAGTGAATTATTTTGTTTTATCTACATGTAGTTGGTATCAACTGAGACATTTTTAACATACGTGCATGGGTCGTCGATGCTTGCATCTAATTTGTCCAAGTTGTATTGTGCTGTGCACTCCGCTATGCACTCGCAGTTCGCCAAACCTATGATAGAGACTGAAAATAAAAGCAAGAAATAGCTTACAAGAATTGATTCCAATAGCAATGAAACTGGTTTATGATAGGAACTTTGTGTGTGTGTGTGTGCCTTGTGAGCTTTTTAATAAGGAACAGGTTGATGATTTGTGTAGAACATTTTGTTAATAATATAATTACACTTTTTGTGCTTTTTTCTTTATGGAAACAGCATTTAAGTTTTCAAACCTCTAGTCTCACTACAAATGTCTTTCAAGTCTTAATCACCTTTGTTTAAAATTAATTTTTCATGAAAACAGACAACATAAAAAGTACTCAAATAAATAAATAGGTATCGCCTGATAGTAAGATTCAGTTTGAAACGAAATGTATTTTAACGCATTTTTCCTTACGAGCAAAATCCAGTCAATGACGACAAGAAATGCTAACAATCTTTTTTAAACATAATGACATCCTAATGACAAAACAGAACCGTAAGACACTTACCAGAAAAGAAGCAGAAAAGCAATGCGTGCTTCATGTTTTACAATCAACAAGTACAGGAAAGGCGATTGATACTTTTGAACTGATGCATCACACACCTGATGTATGTTGAAGTTTATGCTATCAAGATAGTTCTTGCCCTTGCATGAACCCTGGTTACATGTCAAAGTCATGTACGGCGTGAGTTTCAGCCATTGGTTAAATTCTGTCACGTGAGATTAAGGTGTCAGGAATATAATGTTTCAGAAGTCAGTCAGGTGTGCAAAGACGTGTATTAATGTGAAGGAGAAACGACCACGTTTCGCTGTTTCGGTCACGTGAGCTGAAGAAGGCAATGTCCTCACTTGTTTTGTTGCACCTTTGTTCGTGCCCACAGTCTCAGTGATTGCACTTGTGTATGAGAGTGTGTGAAACTCTGCATCAATACAATACAATACATCTTTATTGTCTATGTTAGGTTACAACAGAGATAGAAATGTTTCTTTGTTGCTGGGAGCTCCCACAGCCAACTGCGAAAATATACATAATCATAAATTTCACATGACACAATTGTCAGATGCACTTCCTCTTACTCTCTGACATTCAGAGACATTCATACATTCAGACATTCAGACTAGGTATATTGGGAGATCTTAAGAGTGCTATTGCGGTCGGTAAAAAAGACTTGGCAAAGGCATTCTTCTTGGCGACCACTTGCTTCCATCTACGGCCGGAGGGTAGCAGTTGAAAATGGCGATGTAGTGGGTGAGAAGGGACTGTAATGAGACGTATAGGGCTACACAGGGGCCTTGATCCCCCTCTCCATCCGCGAGCACACACCCACTGACAGGCCAGCACAGTACTGGAAGCACACCACGGACAGCAGCACAGTCGCCGACACGCGACACTAGGCATTAACAAAGGGTGTCAGATGACAAGTTGAGAAATCGTTATCCCCAGCTCGTCTGAGAAAATAGCGTGCGAAAACCTATGCAGCAAAACAGTGGAAATCTTCACCCTTCAATACCCGCCTCCTATACCTACCTCCCAATCCTTTACATGCGCACTAAAATCAAACATCTATTTCGTGAACATCGATCACTTGTAACATTAGTTCACTTAGCGCTAGTCCATCTTCTAAACCTCTCCCTCGCTTTTGTTTCATTTGTTGACTAGTCTCCCTCTGCAGATTTCTGTAATTCAATCTTACTCCTTACTGTTTGTTAGCCGATTGCTCCCTGGGTATTGTATGAATGTTTTTATTACTTCTCAACGCTGTTGCTCATCCGTCCGTGCTGCTCATCGTTCGTTCTCATGCTCCTTCATGGGCGTTATCGTGCGCTATATAAATCGCGCGTTTATTAACTGTTAATATTATTATAGGTGTACTGGATGCAATTTTTTTTCTAATGAATTGGTAAGTATGCGTGGCTACCTGAACACAATTAGAGTACTGACTTCTGAACCGAGGACGTGGTAATTCGATACCCGTGTGGCGCAGTCAACCAGCGGGTTGGGAAAGGTATAAGGCAGCGAGAGAGAAGATATGAGCACCCCCTAAAATAAATCCAAAAAATACCCTCATTCTGTTTTCGAGTTATACACCTAAACAAAACAAAACATGTCCGCGGGGCATTATCTTACGAAAACAAGACGTTTGTCCTTGAGTTCCAGACTTTGTCCTGGCGAAACGACTTGTTCTTACTCCAGAACTTGATTTTCTGAATGGGTACAGATTATGTCTGTCTCTGGCTGCAGACGTATGTTGATGACATCAGAGAGGGTTACAGTCCGAAGGTTCGATAAGCAGCGAACAGTGGAGCTACGAGGAAGGTAAGAAAACTGACGGACGGAGAGGTGGAACCAGAGTAGCCTGACAGATCTGGATACGGAGAGGTGGGACCAGAGGATCTTGGCAGAACTGAAAGTTAATCAAACAACGATGAGTTACTGCTTACAGCTGGTCAATGTCTACTATCTGTTGACGTTTCCCTAACAAATGACAAAACTTAGGTAGACAGCTCATTGAATTTAAGCATTTTGAACACAATTTCCATTGTCACAAGGCTGAAGATCCTTTCCGGAGTATTTATTTACAGTCGCTTTATTTATAGATACTTTGAAGTTTTCCTTTTCGTTACAAAACATCACATCTAAACTAATGAGTCAACAAAAACAAAGTACAAGTACAAAGACGTGTAAACAACTTAAAAAATCTTTAAACAGGATTTCATGTTTCTAGTCGATACGTTTCTTAAAATTAAAACAAACGTTCCTATCGCTACATGATACCACTCAGGTGCAAGCACACCTTAAACTAAGACATGACAGGCATCGATGACTTACCACACATATTGCGATAGTGGTCCATCACTTGTTGGACGAAAGGTAACATTGCTGGCTGACAGTTCGACAGACAGTCCACGTAGCTCTGCTCGACACTGAAGCATAATATGTTCGTCGACATGAGATATTGAGGTTTAAGAAAGAAAGGATTTCTGACACTGATGAGAAAAAGTGTGATATTATTTTGAAAAGGTGGGTTTGTGTGCGTTCGTGCGTGTGGAGGGTATGGAGCATAGGCTTGCATGCACGTGAACATACATATCTTGACTTAGGTCACTGAACGTGCAATATACAGCTGAATCTCTCTGTACATATTAACTTGAGTGTTATTTTGCAGCAATAGAAAATTCTGGGGAAGCAGATAGCCGAGTGGATAGACACTGGCACCCAAACTGAGAGATGCGCTGGTTTGATTCTCGAGTAGCACAGCAAACTTTTCTACTTTCACTCTGGTGACAGCAATAATCCAAGAAAATTCACAGTTCGCTATTCTTGGGTCATATGAGCAGAGGCACAATTCCGGCCCATCCACTGTGCTCCAAGTGTTGTTTTAGAGTATGTAAACATTATTAAAAAATTGATGTCATTGTATTTAAGTCAAACAACGCAGAATAAAGTAGCAGAGCACCCAGAATCTGTGATATAGTTTGATTTAATACATGTTTATCAATTTGACAGACAGTTCCTTGCAGTATGTCTCAGGTTGTAAGCATGTGGCTCAAGAGGTAAATAATCATAATAGGTTAATGTTCACATCGTCCTTTTTAACTAACAAAGGACAGTTTCTCTGAGATGTGAGTACTAAAGTATATAAATCATTGAGGTCAATAATGTTTCCTATGTCTTCTTGCAGGTGGTGGTGGCATTACAATTTTATGCAACAGGCACAATGAAATTTGTAGTTGCCAATGACCTTAAAATCTTTTTTTAATTTTTTTTTATCAACCGTTGGTATTTGCATTTTGCTGTTACCCACAACTTTCATTAAGACGATTACAGTTTCTTAAAAATATTAGCTCTCTTGTGCACATTCTTACTATAAAATAAACATATAATGGAATCGTATTAAAAAGACAAAACATACAGTGAATTATTTTGTTTTATCTAGTTGGTATCAGCTGAGACATTTTTAACATACGTGCATTCCTCGGTGACGTTTACATCTAATATGTCCAAGTTGTATTGTGCTGTGCACTCCGCTTTGCACTCGCAGTTCGCCAAACCTATGATAGAGACTGAAAATAAAAGCAATAAACAGCTTACAAGAATTGAATCCAACAGCAATGAAACTGGTTTACGATAGGAACTTTGTGTGTGTGCCTTAATGTGAGCTTTTAATAAGGAACAGGTTGATGATTTGTGTAGAACATTTTGTTAATAATATAATTACACTTTTTTGTGCTTTTTCTGTATGAAAACAGCCTTCAAGTTTTCAAACCTCTAGTCTCACCACAAATGTCTTTCAAGTCTTAATCACCTTTGTTTAAAATTAACTTTTCATGTAAACAGACAACCTAAAACGTACTCAAATAAATAAATAGGTATCGCCTGATAGTAAGATTCAGTTTGAAAACGAAATTTATTTTAACTCATTGTTCCTTACGAGCAAAATCCAGTCAATGACGACAAGAAATGCTAACAATCTTTTTTAAACATAATGACATCCTAATGACAAAACAGAACCGTAAGACACTTACCAGAAAAGTAGCAGACAAGCAATGCGTGCTTCATGTTTTACAATCAACAAGTACAGGAGAGGCGATTGATACTTTTGAACTGATGCATCACACTCCTGATCTATGTTGAAGTTTATGCTATCAAGATAGTTCTTGCCCTTGCATGAACCCTGGTTACATGTCAAAGTCATGTACGGCGTGAGTTTCAGCCATTGGTTAAATTCTGTCACGTGAGATTAAGTTGTCAGGAATACGATGTTTCAGAAGTCAGTCAGGTGTACAAAGACTTGTATTAATGTGAAGGAGAAACGACCACGTTTCGCTGTTTCGGTCACGTGAGCTGAAGAAGGCAATGTCCTCACTTGTTTTGTTGCACCTTTGTTCGTGCCCCATCGTCTGTCAGTGATTGCGCTTGTGTATGAGAGTGTGTGAAACTCTGATTCAATACAATACATCTTTATTGTCTATGTCTGGTTACAACAGAGATAGAAATGTTTCTTTGTTGCTGGGAGCTCCCACAGCCAACTGCGAAAATATACATAAGAAATTTCACATGACACAATTGTCAGATGTACTTCCTCTTGCTCTCTTACACACACATACATTCAGACTAGGTACGTTTGGGAGATCTGTTTAAGAGTGCTATTGCGGTCGGTAAAAAAGACTTGGCAAAGGCACTCTTCTTGGCGACCACTTGCTTCCATCTACGGCCGGAGGGTAGCAGTTGAAAATGGCGATGTTGTCGGTGAGAGGGGTCTGTAATGAGACGTATAGGGTTACACAGGGGCCGCGCGAACTGTTCCTTGATCCCCCTCCCCATCCGCGAGCACACACCCACCGACAGGCCAGCACAGTACGGGAACCACACCACGGACAACAGCACAGTCGCCGACACGCGACACTAGGCATTAACAAAGGGTGTCAGATGACAAGTTGAGAAATCGTCTTCCCCAGCTCGTCTGAGAAAATAGCGTGCGAAAACCTATGCAGCAAAACAGTGGAAATCTTCACCCTTCAATACCCGCCTCCTATACCTACCCAGCGGTCCGGTGGCGCAACGGTTAGCGCTGTTAGCGCCTGTCACCAATACAGTGAAGGTTGGCTGCCCTGAGTTCATTTCTCGTCTCGGGCACGCTGATCTTTCTCACGTGGCATCTGTTTACAGGGCTGGCTGCTTGCCGTAATATAGCCTTAGTTGCTGACACGGCGTAAAACACCAATTCCCCCCCCTCCTATACCTACCACCCAATCCTTTACACACGCACTAAAATCAAACATCTATCACGAGCATCACTTGTAGCCTTAGGTCACTTAATTAACGCTAGTCCATCTTCTAAACCTATCCTCGCTTTTGCTTCATTTGTTGACTATAGTCTCCCTCTGCAGATTTCTGTAATTCAATCTTACTCCTTACTGTTTGTTAGCCGATTGTTCCCTGCGTATTCTATGAATGTTTTTATTACTTCTCAACGCTGTTGTTCATCCGTCCGTGCTGCTCATCGTTCGCAGAGCGCATGCTCCTTCATGGGCGTTATCGTGCGCTATATAAATCGCGCGTTTATTAACTGTTAATATTATTATAGGTGTACTCGATGCAATTTTTTTCTAATGAATTGGTAAGTATGCTCGGCTACCTGAACGCAAAGAGTATACTGACTTCTGAACCGAGGAGCGTGGTAATTCGATACCCGTGTGGCGCAGTCAACCAGCGGGTTGGGAAAGGTATAATTAAGGCAGCGAGAGAGAAGATATGAGCACCACCCTAAAATAAATATACCCTCATTCTGTTTTCAAGTTGCACACCTAAAAAAAAAAAAATCACCATGCACAAAAAAGAGACATGTCGAGATTGTGCAATAATAGATTGAGGTGGTGAAGGTATCATATATCGGGAGACCTGCGGTTGTATTACTTGTATTATGTGTCAGTGGGACCTCAGCTTTTGACTTATTTCTGTACATGGTGAAGGAGGGAGGGAGACGAAACATTTTACATGTCAGGAATGTTCTTTGTCTCCTGTTGGAAAGGTTTTACATGAATTGTATTACGCGAGTTGTATTATACTTTTGATAGCTTTGCACATTTGCTTCATAATATTTTGTGAAAGTTTATCGTAGTTCCGATTCTGACTTTTAACGAACTGCTAAATTTAAAATGTCTGTAATCAACTCCTACTGGCACAGCATGAAAGGAAAGACATTTAACTTTTGAGCTCTTGTACCTGACACTTCGCTTCAGGTAAATGCACACACTAAACACTAATAAGAAGTTTGCATTCACCTGCAACATACACTCGCGTCAACCTTTCTTTCCCACCTACACACATATATACTTGTACAAATCATTGGATATTATATCAGCCGAAGCATGACACTGTGTCACGAGACTAAGAGCGTTGGTGTCGTACTTCTGACTCATACACGTTATTTTAGAACGTTAGGTCAGTGCGACACAAGTCCCAACGGACATATTTTATACTTTCATTTTAAATATAACGATATTAGGCTGGAAGTTGTAGAACATTTCAAAGTTTTATTTGATATATCTGACGGGATGAGCCGTTATTAGACGAGTATTCAACATAAAGTAAGGGTTAAGGCAAAGGTTCAATAAAGAAGTCTGGGGAAGTATGCTGCTCCTGTCCCGTAGTGACATAATCACTTCTGTATTGTTGCCGACATAAAACACAGCATTAAATCATTTCTTTCTAAGTGAGAATACAGATGGATGAAACCGCAAAGCAAAGAAAAAGTCGTGTAGAAAAGAAGAGGCAAAAGCATCAGGAGAAATTATAGTTGGAGACTGAAGAAGAGGCGTTTGAGATTGGAAGAGCACCATGATATGAAAAAAACGAAAAACTTTAAATTAAAATAGGTTAAAACAATTTTTAAACACATTTTTATTTGGAACACACTAAAAGAGTAAAATAATCTTTATGTTCAGTCTCGGGAGTTTCTGAAGTACATGTAACGGTTTGAGTGGCACTCCCACAAGCTATTAAAAATCTACTCATTATTGGGGGAACAAGTGAATAGAGGCAGTGAGTAACAGGTTTTGCCACTCTGGCCTTCACCTTAGATGTTATGATATATGAATTTGTTATTTTATCTGTTGCTTTTTTCATGTACAATACATGATGAAATACTTTAGTTACTTTACAATAATTTCATTTAAGATGTGTACTAATACAAAAGTTTCAAGATTGAAGCAAACATGAAAATGTAAACATATAATAACTAGTCACAGCCACTTCGAATGTGCCATAGTTTTTTTTATATACGGCAAGAACTTTTTAATTTCGAGGTCTAATTATGGTGCACTTACTTACTTTCATCGGTATCTGCAGATGACTCAACTAGAAGTTAAAAAAAACTGGTTTATTATTCGATGAAGAAATTTACTTTTATCAACCTAATATCTTTCTGGACAAATTATAATATGTGGAATGTCTGAGAGAGCATAGTCCTTGGGTATACTTATATACACAGACTGCATTTCGACAGGATAGTACTCTACCTAAAGGGAGGCTAGTCCACTAACTATAAATACTTCAGCAGTTGTCTCCCTTCGATATAAAATATTGAAGTTACGCTGTGGTCGGCTGCCTGAGAGAAGAACTACAAATCCTCAGAAGTACCCACCTTACATATCCTAGTTGTATTTTTTCCATTCTTCTTCTCATCCTTAGTTGCATTTATTTTATAAAAGTTTTAAATATACTTTTATAATTGTCGTTTCTGTGTTAATTAAGTTTTACAAAATCTTTAAATATAACATTATCATTTATAGCACATTAACAAATATTCCGTTATACAATAAACAAAGATAGACTTTCAGAAAATGTAACTTTTCTTCTGTGTGTAGCATCAGCCAAAAATGTTTTTTCATCGTTATAAAATATTTCACAATCTAACATAGCCATGTAAAAAATGTATACTGTCTGTTCTTAGTTTTCCCAAGACGGACTGAACAGTTAGAACAGTGGACAATATTTAAAAAAAAAGAAAAAGAAATTTTTGGCTTTCCAAACACTTCTCCGATTTATTATTTTCTTTAATTCATCAAATCTGAGGTAGTTACAATTTTGAAGTAGACAGTATCTCTAATCTGAAGAACACATCACTCCCGGTCATTAAGGTAAATGCTATTCTCAACTCGCACATAGCGTTTAGAAAGATATTCTGAAACTATCATACTATTCTACTGCTGTAGGAAATATATGCCACAAAATTTGTCATCTGTCAGTGGTTAGAAGTTTTTACAAAGCATCATACTTTGAATCTGAAGAAAATCAGCCATTTTCTCAAGTAGAGAATTAAAAGGTCAAGAAAGCTATGAAAAACGTACTGAATCTAAAATACAATTTTGATATTTAGATAGGTTTGAACAGTCAAAAGCTAATCCATTGTTTTCTTATAGAGGGTCAGACGTTGAAGATCCTGTAAGCAGTTAGCAGCATGACGCAAACACAGTGAGCAGACTGTCGGATAAGGCCTTTATTTTACGGGCTTGACCTCACTGACATTTGACCTCACATCCTGTCGCAAGCAAAGCTCAGCTACTCTAACGGGGTTACTAGCACCACATAATAAGCACAGCTGTAAACACACAATGCTGCATGCAACTGTTACTGTGGCTCTTCCTGTCACCAGAACAACAACAATAACAACAACATATGTCCAAATGATTTTTAGTTATTGTGCAGAGAAACAATGGAACACCATATTCGCAACAGACCACTATCGAATCCTTTAACTCAGTGATGCCCAACCTTTTTCGGCCTGGGGGCCATATACATTTCCGACATGCGTGTCACGGGCCGCTTCACCGCAAAAATACAAAAAAGAAAAAAAAATTAGAGCAGATACCATTTTTATTAGAAACAAGTTGTACTTACCATTAATTATGTAGTAATTAGTGGGATATTTGAAGTTTTTTTTCCCAGAAATGTCCGGCTGCATCGTAGAAACACCAGGTCGGAAAACTGTATCGAAATGTTTGTCTATCGAAAAAAAGATTGAGAGACGCCCCTACGTAGGGATAAATACTCCTTCCCTTTTTTCAGTTTTTTTTAGGGGTTTTCTTTTTTTTATTTCTAATATGCCGATTTCCTGCACTGTGGGCAGACGTTTCGCGGGCCGGATCCTCTACACATGGAGTGTCTGTGTATTCAAAGAACGGAACGTCAAAGCCGTAGTTGTTGGCGGAGTGGGTGAGGAGGTGTCGGCACTAGGAGAGGTGAGTGATGGACGTGCCGAGACTGTCGGACTGAGACCCGCTACTCACCTCATCACAAGCGTGGAAGCTCAACGTGGACTGAAGCGCAGGAAGAATCTGCGGCGAAACTTCTTACAGAGTAACAGTATTCTGGTGACAGCATAAAATTACTACGGTAAATTTATTCTCTAGAATAAATAAAAAATAAATAAACAGGAAACTAAGTACGTGATACGTTGATTCTATTGAACAGAGGGACGTGAAGGTCGGGTATGATCTATTGTTGACAGGTAGCGCGGGCTTGGGCGTGCAGGTGTGTGACTTTAATGAACCCAGATCAAGGAATATTTCTTCCATCGGCTAAAATAAGTGTCCGACTGGTGTAAACAGACGACAAGTGACTCCATAGCTCCGTCTGGTGGAACGGTATTTTGTAATGGCCACTGACTGCTGCTCTGTCAGATTGCTGTCCCCAATTTGCAGTACAAAAACAGCGATAACATCTGCCAGCGAAGTTATTATGCTTATGTACGTGGTGAGATAAGATTTTAAGTGACTGGCGTATGACTATTGTAGGATTCCCTGTAAGATTATATTAGTGAGGGTGGCGATCGTAACTGTTACCCCCGTGCCCAGTTCCCCGGAGTTCGCCAGTTGACAAGAAACGCAGGTGCATTGTAACATACATAATTTTGTTTTTTCAAATCTCCTGAACGAACAATTACAAGACCAAGTAAACCAACTATTGAAATACAAGATTTTGCTTTTTCAAACTCTTTATTTGCGTTTTTACATGTTTTGTTCTTTTATACTTCGCTTGCTGCTGCTGTGTTTGTTAAGAAGCATCTGTTTACCGCTTAATGTGATCATTCGTTGTCACCAAGTCAGCTACAAATCTGAGTGTGAACAGTGTGATAGTCAAAGTGTAAAAGACATGTACCATTTTTACTATTATGACCTAAATATACATTCCTCAGTAATAGGTATACCACACTCTTTTATCGTGAATTCCCCTTCCCGTCTAAAGTTCACCTATTGTGCAAGAACCCTTAGGGAAAAGTAGATACGAATGTTGCCCTCTACATAACAGAATGCCTGAAAATGAGGACATCATGACAGTGTACATATAATCGCTCAGTATTGAATGTCATTATATTGTTTACTTAATAGTTGAAACCCTAAATATTACTGAAATGTTGTTCTTGTACAGCCACCCACTGTTAACATGCATGTAACCAGCAGTGTTTGATGTTGATATGGGCCAATTAGCCTCTCAAAATAGAATAAATATTATTGTTATTATAATACCATACATTTGTGTGGTTACTATAAATACATATCAATAACACGAAAATTTAGTGATAAAAATATTATTACCTTATTCGATATGACAGCCAGTCTCATCACACAATCATCACACACTGGCTCAGTATTGTCAAACAAAAGAGATCGATGATTACAGGTTAAAGGTTATGTAAGCAATAAACAGCAAGCTTATTAAGACGAAATAAAGCTGAACAGAATCCTTGATATGGTTTTCAAATTTGGAAGCACAGGTGTGTGTGTATTTGCCGAATCAGATGGAGCTACATTTTTTATACAGCCTTCAGAAACATTGAAAACAAACATGGTAACTCCATTGGTTTGAATTATCTTTTTGTTACAGCAATTATACCTGATGGTTTTATTTATGTAGTTTAAATCGCATTTCCATAAAATGTCAAACTTGTCGACTTTAAAAATATGTGCAGCCGTAAATTTGTCCGCAAGACATTTTTGTGTGACAGAGATGTAATTAATAGCTGATGAGTTTAATGTCGTCTGCTAAGTTTTACATATTCTGAGTGTCGATCATTGATTAACTAAGCTGAGTAATTAATGAACTTAACTAA
This sequence comes from Pomacea maculata, assembly GCA_004794325.1. NCBI lineage: Eukaryota > Metazoa > Mollusca > Gastropoda > Architaenioglossa > Ampullariidae > Pomacea > Pomacea maculata. The sequence goes on from SRHC01000234.1 coordinate 73,214, forward strand.
TAAGTACATGTTTAGATTATGTCTTTCTCTGGCTGCAGACGTATGTTGATGACATCAGAGAGGGTTACAGTCCGAAGGTTCGATAAGCAGCGAACAGTGGAGCTACGAGGAAGGTAAGAAAACTGATGGACGGAGAGGTGGAGCCAGAGTAGCCTGACAGATCTGGAAGTTAATCAAACAACGATGCTTTACAAATGGTCAATGTCTACTATCTATTGACTCTTACCAAACAAATGAGAAAACCTAGGTAGACAGCTCACTGAATTTAAACATTTGAACACAATTTCCATTGTCACACGCCTAAAGATCCTTTACGGAGTATTTATTTAAAGTCACTTTATTTATAGGTACTTCGAAATTTCCCTTTTGGTTACAAAACATCACATCTAAACTAATGAGTCAACAAAAACAAAGTACAAGTATAGACGTGTAAACAACTTAAAAATCCTTAAACATGATTTCATGTTTCTAGTCGATACGTTTCTTAAAATTAAAACAAACGTTCGTATCGCTACATGATACCACTCAGGTGTAAACACACCTTAAACTGAAACATGACAGGCATCGATGACTTACCACAGTCAGCTCCATAGAGGTCCTCCATTTGTTTGATGAAAGATGCCATTTCTATGCTGCAGGACGACAGACACTCCAGGTAGTTCAGCGCGACACTGAAACATAATATGTTCGTCGACGTGAGATATGGAGGTGAAAGAAAGAAAGGATTTCAGACCCTGTTGCGAAAACGTGTGATGTTATTATTTTGACAAGGTGGTTTTGCGTCCGTTCGTGCGTAAGTGTGGGGATGGAGCATATGCTTGCGCGTGCATAAGCATACATATCTTGACTTAGGTCACTGAACGTGCAATACACAGCTGAATATATATGTGAATATTAACCTGGGTGTTATTATATAGCAAAAGAAAATTCTGGAGAAGCAGATAGCCGAGTGGATAGACGCTGGAGTCGAAACTGAGGGGTGTGCTGGTTTGATTCTCGAGTAGCGCAGCAAACTTCCCCTAGTCGATCCTGCTGGCTGGAATGGGTACTGTTGAATCTTAGAATGACTTACTTAGAGAGACAGTGTTTTGTGGTTCGGTTTTTGACATAATCGTAATCCAGATGCCAATGATTCCGAGTGAGAATAGTAACCTATAATGTCGTTTGGGTTGCATTGCTTCTAGGAACAAGAGGCAAACAAAAGAATTAGTCAGAGAGCACACGGGTTTTGGAGCAGTTGATGACGAGAGCGTGTAAATAAAACACACATGTGCAAAAACTGATTTGTGTGTTAAGAAGATGTTACAGATACCCGACTCCATAGAGAGTTTGGGAAGGTAAGGAAGCGAGGGAGAGGAGATGGGCACCACCTTCAAAGAGAAATGTGAGATCTCTAACACCACCACTTACCTCCCTCCTACAGTTTCTTAAATATATTAGCTCTTTTGTGCATATTCTTACTATAAAATAAACATACAATGGAAACGTATCAAAAAGACAAAACATAGAGTGAATTTTTTTTGATTTATCTAGTTGGTATCAGCAGAGACATTTTTAACATACGTGCATAACTGGGCGACGTTTACTCCTACTATGTCCGAGGTGTATGTTGCTGTGCAATCCGACATGCACTCGCAGTTCGCCAAACCTATAATAAAGACTGAAAATAAAAACAATTAATAGCTTAGAAAAGATTGATTAGTATAGTAATTAAACTGGTTTACGATAGGAACTTTGACTGTGTGTGCCTAAGGAACAGGTTGATGAATTGTGTAGAACATTTCGTTAGTAATATAATTACACTGTTTTGTGCTTTTTTTCTGTATGAAAACAGCCTTCAAGTTTTCAAACCTCTAGTCTCACCACAAATGTCTTTCAAGTCTTAATCACCTTTGTTTAAAATTAATTTTTCATGAAAACGGACAACATAAAACGTACTCAAATAAATGAATAGGTATCTTCTGATAGGAAGATTCAATCCAAGTTTATTTCAACGCATTGTTCCATAAAAAATATAAAATACAATAAATGACGACAAGAAATGTCAAGAAATTATTTTTAAACATAATGACATCCTAATGACAAAACAGACAGAACCGTAAGACACTTACCAGAAAAAAAGCAGAAAAGCAATGCGTGCTTCATGTTTTACAATCAACAAGTATAGGAAAGGTGATTGATACTTTTGAACGGAGACTAAGATCACACTCCTGATCGATGTTTAAGTTGGGGTTACGGTTGTAAAGCTCGATCTTGTACTTGCATGTACCTTGGTTATATGCCAAAGTCATCTGTGATAGTCACGCTGATTGGTTATCATGCACGGCGTGTGTTTCAGCCATTGGTTATATTGTGTCACGTGAGATAGCAACCTGTAGGTTGTCAGGAACATAATGTTTCAGAAGTCATGCAGGCATGCAAAGACTTGCATTGAGGTGAGGGTGAACTGACCATGTTTCACGCGCTGTTTCGGTTATTTGAGCTGGAGAAGGCAATGTCCTCACTTGTTTTGTTGAACCCCTTTGTTTGTGCCAGAGTCTCAGTGATTGCACTTGTGTATGACAGTGTATGAAACTCTGCATCAGAAGTGGTCTCAGCTTTTTCAAGAAATATTTACTAGAGATGGAATGTTTGAAGGTTTCTGTGCTATGCAGCAAGAAATGTTATTTACTGAGTATAGTGAAGTGACCACAGATGGCACCGACGAGGTGCTTGAGTTACAGAATCCCAGAAACTGCTTTAATGAACTCAGCTGTCTTTGAGTTCACTTACTCATCAATAACACTCTACCTCCCCTTTCATTTCCGACCACCGACCTCTTTTATTGTTTATTTCAAGAGATGTGCATTAGAACATAACCCAGGCAAATATCTTTGTTTATGTCTGTTAATGCACTCTTCAGTATGCTTTTAAGGTTAGCTAGTGTTTCAAGTTCAGTGACCATGCTTCGGTTGATAGTTTATGTAACGTGACATGATATACCTGAGTGATACAAAGCAGTTTTAAAGCGGTGTCATGTGTCTGTCATGCGGCTGTTTACACCAAGGCAGCAAACTTCATTGCCAAATGGATGAATGCAGACTGTAAATGAAGAGGGACCCTGAGGCACGGTCCCAAAATCTGAAGACGTATATGCAAATGTATTAACGCTAACGGAGTTTGTACCCGAGTAATGAGTCACACGATCACACGCATACAAGGATTCAAGATTATTTATTAATCTATCACCCTCTAAAGGGTGTTGAGATATGCAAGGCATATACATACATGTTCACACACATTTCTATCTTTATATACAGTATCTTTCTCCCACATACACACACATAATGGTCGGTTTAAAAATAAATTATTTAATATAATTGAATATTATATCAAATTATAATTCAATAAAGAAATTCACTCTGTATAGTTAAATACTTTTTCTGAACAAATAATAATGTTTAAATTAACTGAGTTAAGTACGATTATGTAAAGTGATGAAGACTGTATTTCCTCATTTGCTGAAAGGGAGGCTAGCCCACTAACGATAAATCTGAACTTACAAAATTGTATATTAGACAAATGTACAAATGTTCCAAGGATAACTATCAGTGAACATCTTGTCCTGTTTGAATGCAGTAATAACTTTGAGACCAATGTTGTACTTGATTTACTTTTACTGCTCGCAAAAACATACATATATTCTTGCAGATTTATAAAAAGCCATGACAACTGACAAATTTAATGCATGTTTAGAAATAAAAGAAGAAAAATTTGCTAAACATTGGCTACCATGTAAACAACTTGTTAACTAGACATAAATACTGATTATCTGTATGTATATATATATATACACACACACAAATGACTTTTCGATTACTTAAAACTATGTATGTCTTGATATTAGGTACATTATTATTGTTGTGCCATTAGCTTATGGCACAAAGGATCCAAGGCGCCTACTCTGATGTTTGTGCTTTATTTGTGTGAGATTTGAAAAAAACACATACTTTGTTTTGTAAGATTTTAGGTTGTTGGCTTGTTTAGCAGATGGATGTATTCTTAAATGATTGTTACCTTTAGAAATTAATTGCCGCAGGTGTTTTCCTTGAATAAAGTATGTAAAACAAGGATACAATTTTCTTGGACATTGGTTTATTAAGTTATGCGTTAGTGACAGTCCATAAGTACTGTTTTTCATTTTGTTTATGACTTTTGTAAACTCGGCAACACTTCTATCAGATGTTTTAGAAATTTAGAAAAGGAAAACAAAATTCAAAGAACTACAGCAAAATGTTACAAGTGAAAATTTCTAAAAACGTGTCAAGCTTGAGCTCGCGCACATAATTATACCCATCATATCTTCTTTTTCTAGGAAATGAAAGAGTATCACAGTACTTCTTGAATGTATGAGATATTGTTTATATTAATAATATTAACATTATCTACTTACCACAAGAAACGCCATAAGCCTTCATTTCCTCCAGAAAAAGGTAACCAGTAGTTACACTGATCAACACTGAAATTATTAGTGACTTAAAAAAGTCATTATCTGTAGTATCTTGGTGTGCTGAACACAAATATGACTATGAAATGTTTTATTGGGTCTCGTTTTGAATATATTTGATATTGTTTATTTCCTATGTTTCGCCGTGTAGATGTATCCAGTAAGACTATAACAACAACCTATATAAACCTAGAATGACGTAATACTGTATCAACTTCCATAATGCCATCATGCACACATCATCCAGACGCATTAAGAGAGTTCTGGAATTACATGGTGATGTAGCAGTTCTCGGGGCAATCGCTGTTTGTGAGGCTTGATTAGAAGGTTGCAAATAAATGTTGAGAGACTGTTAAAGATTTACACAGAAATCGTTAAAGAATAATTTATCACCAGACTATGATATATTGAACCAAATTAAGCAGTATCTTACAATGACAGCACACTATGAGCTTCAGAAGATCAGTTTTATTCGCCATACTCTGTCCATCTCAGTCACTAAAATTCTCATCTGCTTACATGTTCTGTCTAAACTAGACTACGGCAACTCTCTTCTTGCTGGCTGTCCACAGTACCTCATTGACAAGTTTCAGAAAGTCCAGAACTCAGCTGCTCGTCTCTATTTCCGGATTCTGAACATGCTACACCACTTCTTCACTCTTTTCATTGGCTACCAGCTAAAGAATTTTCTACAAGCCCTCAACTCTATGCTATGGATTCTTTGAAGGTTCCTCCCCTCCTGTACTTTACTGAAATCTTCTCTGTCCACATTCCTGCCCAAATCCTTAGCTCCTCATCAGACTCCCGCATTCTATCTTCCCTCCAACAAAGTCAATCACATACGGACGCTGGTGAAAACGCTCGGCGATTTCTTGGATCAATAGCAAAAATTAAAAACCAGATTTTAAAGGATCCAAAACAACTGTGGTAAAAAGTAAAAAGACAAGACTTCTGCAAGTGCTGAAGAGAGCAGACAACACTGCTCAGAGAAGCAGCTTCTTTAAGAGTATGTCTCTGGTTTCGTGCTTTCCAACAGGAGACAAAGAACATTCCTGACATGTAAAATGTTTCGTCTCCCTCCCTCCTTCACCATGTACAGAAATAGCTCAAAGGCATGAGGTCCCACTGACACATAATACAACTAATAGAACCGCAGGTCTCCCAATATCTGATACCTTCACCACCTCAATCTATTATTGCACAATCCCAACATGCGTCTTTTTTGTGCATGATGATTTTTTTTAGGTGTGCAACTCGAAAACAGAATGAGGGTATTTTTCGGATTTATTTTAGGAGGGTGGTGCTGATATCTTCTCTCTCGCTGCCTTACCTTTCCCAACCCCCTGTGTGTAGTGATGTCCCCACTCCACTGTGTTGACTGCACCACACGGGTATCGAATTACCCCGCCCCTCGGTTCAAAAGTCAGTACTCTTTGCGTTCAGGTAGCCGCGCATACTTACCAATTAATTAGAAAACAAGTGCATCCAGTACACCTATAATAATATTAACAACAGACGAAACAAAAGCGAGAGATAGGTTTAGAAGATGAATTAATGTTACAAGTGATGCTCGTGAAACAGATGTGTGATTTTAGTGCGTGTGTAAAGGATTGGATGGCAGGTAGGAGGCGCTATTGAAGGGTCAAGATTTCCACTGTTTTGCATAGGTTTTCGTGTGCTATTTGGTCAGACGAGCTGGGGAAGACTTGCTACAATAGGTATCTCGTGAAACACGTCTTCTGGATATGCACAGGAATCAACTCCAAAAGTACCATTTGGATAATAAAAATAAAACTTTAGAGGAGAATGCATTTTAATTTTGAAAAATACTTCATTCAGTCAAGAAAGAGGTCAAGTCTTAAAATAACAGTATTTCATTTATGACAGACCATGCGCTTGACTTCCTTTGCTAATTAACAGTGCTTAGTTTACATTTTCGTTATTTGTAGTAGTGGAGTTATTGTATGGAAAATGTAACAGTGGATGGATATATATTAACATACTTTATGATGAGCAAATAAACAATCAATCCATTAAAAGACTTAAGAAAGGAGAACAAAAATTATCTTATAAAAACACAAAACACCGCGGGTTTTTCTAGACTTTAGTCGGCTTTTAATGTCAGAATGACTGGATGTTTACGGTATATAGTAACATGTGAGTCACACAAGTCAGATGACTTGCATGCCGCGGGATTTGTTTGTAGAAGAGTAAGAATAAACATTGCCTGTAGTTGATTTAGACGCTACCCAATTCAAAAAATCTTATGCTTAATTTTTTTAATACAAAAACTGGTTTATTATTCGATGAAGAAATTTACTTTGATCAACTGAATAATTTTCTGGAAAAATTATAATATGTGGAATGTCTGAGGGAGCATAGTCCTTGGGTATACTTATGTACACAAGACTGCATTTCGACAGGATAGTGCTCTACCTAAAGGGAGGCTAGTCCACTAAATATAAATAATTCAGCAGTTGTCTCCCTTCGATATAAAAATATTGATGTTATGCTGTGGCCAGCTGCCTGAGAGAATAACTAAAAGTCCTCAGAAGTAACCACCTTACATACACAGTTGTATTTTTTCCATTCTTCTTCTCCTCCTTTGTTGCATCTATTTCATAAAACTTTCATATATACTAATTGTCGTTTCTGTATTAATTAGCTTATTCAAAATATTTTCTGACCAGACTATCAGTTATAGCACATTAACAAATATTTCGTTGAAAGTCACAAACCCAGACTTTCAGAAAATGTAACTTTTCTTATGTGCTCACCATCAACCAAAAATGTTTTCTATCGTTATAAAATACTTTACAATCTAACATCGCGATGTCAAAATTTATACTGTCTGTTCTTAGTTTTCCCAAGACAAACTGAACAGTTAGAACAGTGGACAATATTTAAAAAAAAGAAAAAGAAATTTTTGGCTTTCCAAACACTTTCCTGATTGATTATTTTCTTTAATTCATCAAATGTGAGGTAGTTACAATTTTGAAGTAGACAGTATCTCTAACCTGAAGAACACATCACTCCCGGTCATTAAGGTAAATGCTATTCTCAACTCGTACATAACATTTAGAAAGATATTCTGAAGCTATCATATTATTCTACTGCTGTAGGAAATATATGCCACAAAATTTATCATCTGTCAGTGGTTAGAAGTTTTCACAAAGCATTATACTTTGAATCTGAAGAAAATCAGCCATTTTCTCAAGTAGAGAATTAAAAGGTCAAGAAAGCTCTGAAAAACGTACTGAATCTAAAATACAATTTTGATAGTTAGATAGGTTTGAACAGTCACAAACCAATCTACTGTTTTCTTATACAGGGTCAGAGGTTGAAGGTCCTGTAAGCAGTTAGCAGCATGACGCCAGACACAGTGAGCAGACTGCCGGAGAAGGCCCTTGGTCCTGAGTTCAGAGCTTTAGATACATCAAACAAAATGAACATTTATGAGAATGTTTCAGACATTGTTGGGACAGTTTGCTGCTTATGAATCAAAGTAATGGGCATACGTAGAATAAATGATTGTCATTAAGTACTATTTTGATTTTGTTTATGGCTTTAGCAAATTTAGTATATCAAGACACTTGCAAATGCATTTCCACGAAAATAAGACCTAAGCCCTAGAATGATTTTTCTGGGTGTTGTTGATATGACCTACCCCAAATATTTCTGGTCAAGATTGTGAGCCAGACGATCGGATTTCGTTTGTCCTTTGAAACTCACGACGGAGTATTGAGTTATTTAGTAATGATATTAATATTTGAATAAAGAACCTTCTGATTTATGACGATATTTCAGGAGAAGATGGCATAAATGTATTAGAATAAATGTAGATTTGTGTTCATAAAATATAAGACATTTCTTGAAAATAAGCCCTTATCCCTCTTTTAAAGTAAAAATTTATATACGACCAGGTCTTTTAATCACTGTGTAATGGATTTTAAGTCAGAGACTGCAAAGAAACGAACTGAAGACTTAAAGCAATAAATTACTAGGGAAACTTTCAGAAAACGTCCTCGCACAAAGACAGAAAGAAAGAAACAAAAAACAAAAAACAAACAAACAAACAAACAAACAAACAAACAAACAAACAAACAAACAAACACACCCGCTATAACCAACCATACTGTGCTTAGGCTTTATCTCCATACCCTATTTTTGCGTGTGAAGACTTTCAATGGTCAGATTGTACGGCTACAGTGCAGTGGAGGCTTCGAATGTGTTTAGGTTGATTACTAAAGACTTCTACATTCCCATTCAGCTGAAGGTGGTGGTTCTACCTGAGCAGTTATTGTAATAAGAGACAGAAGGATGGTCTGCAGTGCGGCTTCTTTTCATCATGCCCGGGAGACGGCGAAGGAGGAACAGTTTTCTACCCCTGTGGTTACTCTGTGATCTTTTCCCTTTATGTGTAACTCAACTAGCTCATTTAAAAAAAAAAGCTGAAGGTGCGAGGTGGTGCCGGTGACCTTCGAGCAGCTTTGATCGTTCTAGCAAGTGTGTGAGCGAGTGTGGCAAGCCTTGGTACCTGGAATGTTCGGTGTGAGAGAGCGCATGTGTTACGAGAAAATGTTGGATAGTTCTAGATAATTTTTGTACTGTGTATACAAGCCCTGATTGAGAATGAGTGTTAGGAGAGTCGCAGTCACATGATGTAGAGTCGAGACAGTAGAGAGTTGGGGTAGCTATTGTGGGCGTGTGTCGCCGACAGCTTAATTGTTGTGTCAGGCGTGTGTCGCCTTTAATCAGCGTGTGTCGCTGTTGAAGTAGCAGGACTCAATACTAGTCTCAGCATGTGCCGCTGATTGTGTATCCGGAGTGTCACTGATTTGCCAACGTGTATAACTCGTGCACATTGTTGTACAAACTGTAAATAAAGTTCTTCCTTCGAAATATCTTTGACTGCAAAATTCAGTTTTTTGGAGAGGTTGGCACAGTAGATTAAGGACCCGAAACGAGTCGTCGACGACGACATACGCTTCGTCGCTCAATTCATTACGGACATTAACCACATCTACATTTTCCCGTAATACACCATCTTCGAGAAATAAACGAATTATAACACACCCTGTATTACGACATAACATATAAAGACACTTACCACAGTAAAAGCCATTCTTCTTCAGTTCTTGCTCTACCTGCGAGTAATATGGCGAAAGATCTACCTTGCAGGAGGCCTGTAGACAGTACAGAAGACTCTGCGTAATGCTGAAATAAAATAAATTTCGAGTTATATTTTGTCTGATTTTCTACAAGCAAGAGCACTTTGCTCAATTACGTTTCTTGAACGCTTTCAATGGAAGAAAGAAAATCCTTTATAGATGAAGAAAATAAATAAGCAATTTCATAGCTATTATGCACGATTAATCCTTTTCTCAAGTACTGCTTATTTTTCAGAGCGATGCAACAAACGCATTAAAAATAAAATAAAGGAAAATAATAGAGCACACGTTTTCTTGTGATGGGAAACCTATGGAATACTCCATCGCACTCTCTAACCCACCACCCTCACACACAGAGACAATTGTACAGCATGATTATTATCAACAGATTTCTTTTATACACTGTATTCATTTCCCCATTTGGTTCTAAATAAAAATGGGGAGCTGCCAAGTAATGAGGCCGTTTTAGTGTAAAGATAAAGCAGAAAATAACTGAATATACGTAAACATACGCAGAAAAAAAGACTAGTCAAAAGTGTATTGAGAACACACAGTAAAATGTTCTCTTTTTGTGCTTATATTCGTGTATTAAACCAGTTTGTAACATACGGGCAGGCTTGGGCTGCAGTTTTCGCGTTTGCCACAGCAGCATAAAAACTGTCCATGCAAGACGTTTTGCAGTCGCAGTTAACACGGTTTGTGAAGAAAGCTGCAACAACATGTTTTAAAACAGATTGACATTGATATTTTAAGTTATTGTCTACCCACGAAGAGTACAACATAAAGAAAACTTTTTAGAATTGAAAATTAGAAAATTTGACTTCACACCCACAAACATACACAGACAAACACTCATAAACACTCTCAAACACACACTTGTACAAACTTGAACGTCACCTCCGCAGGCGCGTGCGTGCGTGTGTTTGAGAGAGAGAGGGCGCATGTTCTAAAATTCTACGTTCTAAAAATTCTTTTGTGTTAAATAGTTCTAAATGTTGTGCAAAGTCTTCCTCCTCACCGAGGCAGATGTGTATACATTGGAAAGAGCTAAGAATTCTTTAGAAAGTGATATAGACTAATGTTTTATTATAAATAATTTATTGGACACTTTTTAGATATCATTCTATATAGATGTCATTCTATAGCAAGTAACAAAATGTCTAAGAAAATAAATTTCAAATTTTGCCCTATTAAAGTAGACTGAAATCTGTAAATAGTTAAAAATAAATAAATCATAATAAATATGTTAACAAAAAAATAAATCAATTAAAAAAATAAATACTAATGTAAATTAGTGAGCGCGTCAGTCCAATGTTTTCAATAAGGTATTTGACAAGGTCTTTTCTTGTGTCAGTTTTGACCAAACGGGGTAACTTTTTGACTTGAATTAAGTTTTGCTGTTATGCTTGATTCTACAGAAATATATCGCTTGAAACAAATAATGAAACACTTACCAGCGAAAAGGCAAAGTGTCAACAAGTACTTCATGATTAACAAACCACTTGGAAAGAGTTTGGAGCGTTGTAGCAAAAGCGATTTTTAGTTGAAACCTAGGGACTGCCTAAAACTGTTCTGAGAATGACAACTCGACCTACTTGACTTTTTAAATCTTTATATAGAGCACTTAGACGGAAGACAGCTTGGAAGGTGAAAACGATTGGTTCTCATACTTTAGCAGTTAAGTGTCCCAACCAACCAGTCAGTAATCCAACACCAAAAAAATACGAGTTTTCCAGGAGCGGCTGCAGATCACGTGATATTCAAATAATGACACACCTGTGCTCTGCCAATTGAAAAGCGGAGTTAAGCATGCAGGTAGGCGGCAAAGGAGGTAAATAAAAAACAAAAAATAATAAAATAAAAATAACTAAGCAAAACTTCCAGAAAAAAGAAGTTGCACACTGAACATAGTATGTTAAGTGAGTTTAGCCATTGACAGGCGATGGTAATGAACTTGAGTGGGACAGCAGCTTACATAGCTGGCTAACTGGTGGAGACTACTATGCACTTAATGAATTTAATCTTTTAGATTACTGTATATTTACATAGTACATTTGAGCAATTGTGCATTTATTTAGCTACTTATACTACGGGATGTGAGCTATTGTTACGAAGGCAAAACTATCGCCCTATATTTTTTCATTTTTCCCAGGTTAATGACAAGCTCGTTTCAAAACTGTCTAGGTCAACTTGAGCTAAAAAGCAGAAAGAGTTCTGTCGTACTTGAAGATCATCTTCTTTTTCCTTCCTCCAAAGCGCACTGTTGAACCTGTTCCCAAGAAAAGAGCGACTGGTAGAGCCCCATACACCTGTCCATCAACAATTCCAGGTATGAGAGTGGAGGCGTAGCTGCCACATATGGGGCGGTAGACTAAAATGAAGAACCATAAAATCAGCGTGCTTTCGGTAATGATAGGCGGGAAGCATCGTACAGAGCGAGCAAAAGAGTTGTATACGGACTTTAATGTATCTAGGAACTGCTGCTAACGCCCCCTTTATTATTCCACACAAAAGGGATGTGGACGAAAGGGGGACTTTTTTTTATCCTGAACTCACACTTGTCTTCGCTTGTGTTACATGTATTTTTCCCATGTGTAACGAAACATTCACACTCGCATTCTCATACTAAGACCGTTTAGTAGAGGGTGTCCACGCCAATTCTCGTCAAGGGATGAATAAATGAGTGATTGTACTGAAATATTTGAGATTGTCATAAAGTTTTATTTCATTTCTTTTTAAAAGTGTGTTACATACACAAATATCTGAAATGAGTCTGCAATTGCCTATATTCGTGAAGCAGTTACCCAAGCAGGCTGCAGTTAAAGTCCAATATTTATGGGCTCCGGGTAGACCTACCCAAGTTCTTTAGCAGCTGGTAATTTATCAGAGATGGTTCCTTGCCATAACTTTTCTGAACATGTCAAAAATTAGTCAGTCGACATTTTGACATAATAAAGTTGTCTTTTTCGTCACTAAGATAAATTTACCGTAGCAAAGCGTTAGGCTTAGGATTCAATGGATAAATTGCCGATGAGCTCTGATAAATTAACCTGGATACTCGTTTGTCGATAGACATGAGTCCCTCGCTAAGCAAAATACTAAAGCTATTTTTTACACCCTTCCACTAGCCACAGAAAGGGGTAAACGGAAAAAAGAGGACAAAGGAGTACAAGTTTTTTCCTGAGAACAACAATTAACAGAAGGTCCCAGCTCTTCTGGTAGATATAACCTTGACTAGGTAAAGGTAACCTTTTACAGTTTTGATGTCGGTTTTTATGTGTGCTGTTGTCGAAAGGTTTTAGACTTTTACTGAAGTTTTTTGTTGGAAATTGGAGATTTACCACAACCACCTATTTCCATATAGTTGCAAATCACCACCTGTCGTCTTTGCACCACCCACGTTTGGGTTATGTCAGTTTAGGGAGGATCAAATACAACTGAAGGAGAGCGCTTAGTTCCGGCGTCCACAAGCTCTGTCCTAGACACAGAGAACTATGTAGTTTACTGCTCTAGCCAATATGCTATGGGACCCTTTACTTTTTACTAGATCGTTGTCTGCGCTGTACTAGTGAAAATTGTGATTAATACCATTGCAGGTTGAGGACATTGTTATCAGAGAATAGCAAATTCAGCGCACAAATCTTAACATGACACTGGTTAGCCATCAAACTGACAACATGGGTAACCTCTTCAAACCTAGAATGGCGATCGCCTATCCTTAACCTGTTATTTTTTTGCAGCAATTGTCTACAAAGGTTATTGTCCTACCCCGAAGACATAATCATTCAACCCAGATTAGTCCACTTCTCCGATCGATTTGTATTTACTGCCACCAATTATTTCTCTACCATTGACTAGTCAGGACACTACGAAGCCTTGTTCGATGGCCCCGTCACCCAAAAATCTTTACAAGCCAAGCTTAGACCTCAGGATCTTAATTTGTAGAAATGTGTTTATCATCAATGAATTGAAGCAACAGAAGAAAATGGGTATTTGTGTGTACACACTTTTCTGGAGCACCAGATATCAAACTCACATCATGTTACCCCGGAGCTCACCCAGCGGCAAGCCACTAGAAAGGCGGCAAAATCAGATAAAAGCTGTCTGTGTGAAGCCGGGTATGAAAACAGGGTGAGTCATCGAATGGGTAGATGGGGTTGGCTCCTGATGTCAACTGCACCTTGTGTGTAAAACTTCTTTTGTCGCGGCTCTGGTTGGCCAGAAAGGGTTAATATTGAGTGCATCTGTGCACGCGACTGAATGAAGTAGTTTCTGGAAACCGACTTTCGTTTTCTTTTTCATCACTGCTCAGGTCGAGACCTGTTGAAATGGCATTAGTGCACTGTTATCCTAGATTAGGAGTAAAACAGATGAAATGAGTCTCAATTATGTTTTTCACACAAACAATAGTTTTGATAGGTATAGCTGGTAGTCACTGAGTGTGAGAACAATCAACAACTATTGACAGTTACTGACATGTGGCCCTTAAATTGAGGAACACCGTTGTTTACTGGAAATCTGATATTGATAAAATCTTTTCTGCCTTTTGAATACTAAATGAAAGTTATTCCAATAGAAACTAATTTCTATTGGTAGATATCTGTATTTGAGAAAGATTTACATTAAACTATGTATATTTTTCTGTAATAACTCAGAAGAAACAATTTTATCGTTTTTCTGGATATGCATCTGTATAAAGATTTTTAAAATTAAGATCAAGACGTAGCTAAATACAAACTTTACACCTTGACCCCGTTTTGTTTGTCACAGGAGTTGGTTATACCCGAAGTTAAAGAAAGTGTGTATGCAGGTAGAATTTTAGACTTATACTCGGCCAAATATAAGATATTGGTTTCCAAACTTTATGTCTGTCGGTCAGTCGTCCATTGACTGGTACCTGTCGTTTGGGAGAAGTACAAGATAGACGCGGATACTTTTTAGTCTAGCCTCCCTATCACCACTCTACATTTTCCTTTTGGTTGTTTCTTTCTTTTGTGAATTATTTTGTTGGGCTAGGCTGATTAATAATAGGGAAGTAGTGGGTCAAGCCAGTAGAAGTTCGAAATATGTATTCGTGTTGCACCTGATTTTGACGGTTGAGCCACAGTTATTCGAACTGTATTTTTTTAACTTTACCTTTGTACCTTGCCTGTTAATATATCAACCACTATTATACATGTTATTCCTTTTTCAATCCGTGTCAAATTTATAAGCACTGTATACATTTACATCTATTAAAGAAGAACTAAATGTATTGTTGTACAACTTTTGTCAACAAGTGATATTTTAAGGTTTTTCAATCAGGTGTATCAGACTTTGTGTGATGATATTGTATAAGATGGCGTTTATTGTCGCGGGCCATACACATTTCCGACATGTGTGTCACGGGCCGCTTCACCTCAAAAATACAAAAAAAGAAAAAAAAATAGAGCAGATACAATTTTTATTAGAAATAAGTTGTACTTACCATTAATTATGTAGTAATTAGTTGGATATTTGAAGTTGTTTACCCGAAACCAACTTCTGAATGTCCGGCTGCATCGTAGAGACACCAAGTCGGAGCACTAAATCGAAATGTTCGTCCATCGAAAAAAAGATTGAGAGACGCCCGTACGTAGGGATAAATACTTCTTCTTCCCTTTTTTCATTTTTTTATGTCTTTTTTTATTACTAACATGCCGATTTCATGCCCTGTGGGCAGAAGTTTCACGGGCCGGATGGCATCGCGTCGCGGGCCGGATATGGCCCGCGGGCCGTAGGTTGGGCATCCCTGTCATAGACTATCTCTGTCTCTATTTCTCTTCTCCAGGTTGATAAAACACTCTATTTAAACTTTAGCCCCAAAATTAAAAAAGAGACAGTGCTTGTTTCTAGGAAACATGGAACCTCCGAAACGTTGGGAGTCGAACTTTCCTTTTTTACCTGTAGCCAATCATCATATGTTGGGTCGACTGGGGGGGGGGCTTTTATGTTCTCCACGGATACCAAACCGGATGCCAGCAATTTAATCACTCAGCTTCCCCAATGTGACAGCAATCACCCAATGTCATAGTTCGTGACCTTTGCAACCGTAGATGGACCCTATAGAGTGAGAAGCTGAGCAACCCTGAAGCAGCAAATAACCACGTGATAAGGAAAAAACATGAAGGAAACCTGGATCGAGGACAGATGCCGTGAGATGGATGAACTTATGACATGGGACGACCTTCTGTCTCCTGAAGACCTTTACAAACGAGGTCCAGGAAAAACGTTCTCCATTGAAAACTACGCTGGTCGCCTGATCTTTTATGACAAAGTTGTCCTTGACCGTTGAACCGAGTACTGCAATGACATTTACAATTTCCCAACATACCAGAACATAATCGAAAAGAGCCAGAAAGCAACCAAAGAACAGGATAAACTGCAAGTCCTAAGGAAAGAGGTCGAATAATCAATCCATTCGTAACACGAGTAGAGGAAAGTCTTCTGCGGTGGACAACGTGACAGGGAAGAAGTTCAAAGGTGACAGGAAAGAGATAGTCTTTTACCATGCTGTGTCGAAAGATATGCGCGCAATGTTCTAATTACGGTAGGTAAAATTGGATTTTGTGCTTTAAGCACAGGACAATCACATACAAGTGTTTAAACAGACACAGAACACTCTAAGGCACCATCTTGGGAGATAAAAACTTTAAAAGAAAGAAGAAAAAGAGAAAGATAAAATGAACCACACATTTCAAATCTTCATTTGTCCCCATTTGTGATACAGCTGCTAAAATTGAGTGATTCAAATGTCATTTTTAAAATACTGCTTTAAAATGTATTGGCTTTATGTTTAAATGTTAGTCATGTATGTTACTACAGTCCATCTCCATCAGCTTGAACAACCTCTTCATCCAAGTCTCTGATTTGCGAACAGGGCAGGTTTGCAAGATGTGTACAGGTGTGTATAGGTGGTCTGTTGTAGGCATCCACACTTAGGTTGGGTCTGCAATGGCTGTCTTCATCAGACAAATATTAAACCATAGTCCCCAGTACGAAGGTGGTAGACGAGGGCTTGCTGGGGTCTCTGTCAAGTTGCGGGATGGGATCTGGGTGTTCTTGTTATCCGCCACCTTTGTGTTATTGTCATTGTCAGTCATCGTCACCTTTGTGTTAGTCTACTGAGTTCAATCGACGCACAGACATTTCCAGGTACGTGAATGAATGAATTGTGATTTTGGATTATATCATGTAAATAATGCTGCACATAAAATAAACGAAAACTTGTGCACTAACAAGCCCAAAAAACATTTATTTTAGTATATACGCAGCTCTTGCACGACTAATTTATGTTAAGAATATAACGCTACTTAACACATCACTAACCGCTAATTGTTATATAACCCTACTTTAACGAATGTTCAGTCTGGCAAATGGTTAAAACGAATCGGTAAATTTTTTAAATTTTGATGGCTGAAAAGTAGATCCACCTCCAAAAATAATGATTAAAAAAACCCAACTGTACAAAGAAGTTCCAATTATGGATTCTTCGCTGACAAAATTAAATAGACAATAAAGTTCAAATTTGGCCTAGAGAGAAAAATTGTTTCAGCTCTTGTTTTTGTTATTTGACTCCTCTTTATGTTTTCTGTGCTTGATTTTATTCTTGGTTTAGTGCGGTTGCTCATTCTTTTATAGCTCATATGTTATTTGTTTGTTTTCCTGTCCCTCGTATGCTGTCCATGTTTCGCTCTTGTTCTTAAGCGCGAAGAGCATGCTACTTAGGAGTGTGAGTATGCGCTTTACACATTTTGCATTTATTATTATTATTAAATATAAAGAATGATAAGCAAAAACACTATAATCTCCAAGAGAAATAATTTATAAAAAGCTTTTGTTCACAACTTGATAAGCACCAAACGTGTAAGTGGCATCTACAATAACAGAAAATAATAGTAAAGCCGACAGCAAGTTCATTGTTGCCATACAGGTAGACAGGACTTGATGTTGAAGATCTTGTAAGCAGTGAGCAGCATGGCACCAGGGAGACTCCATCAAATGTAAGCGAAGAAATAAAACAAAATAATTGAGATATACAAGGCTGTAATTCATTCATTGCAAGTGCTTTCTTCAAGTGCTTTCTTCATGTAAGCATAAAGTAAAATATGTTGGCTTAACTATTTTTCGCTTTTGTGACTGTCACGTTATTTTTCAGATGTCAATGGTTAAAAGTTCCTGCGTAAAATTTAGGCTACCCTTCTAGAAACCAACAGCCATTTTTGAAACTAGCATACAAGGGAACTAAAATAGAAAAAAAAGTCAACAAATCTTGGCATGAGGACTATTTACATAAGAAATATGCTAGCTGACAAGCCGAATATGTGAGGCTAGATAATGTTACAGAAATGATAAAATAGTTCGTTGTTTTGTCACACAGACTGAGAGGATCACATGCTGAAGATTGTGTAAGCAGTCATCAGCGCGGAGCCACACACAGTGAGGAGGCTGAGGGACACAGACCTTGAGGCGGCGTTTAAACCTTGTAGAAAAACAAATACAAGCAGCAACAGTAACTGTAACAAAATACTATACATTATAACAAGAAATGTTTTATGTATTACTTAAAGAAATATTTGTATATTAAATTGTATATTATTTAAAGAAATATTTTATAGATTTTTAAAGAACATATTTGAGTATACCAGGATATACTTTAAGCTCTTTCTCTCTCTCACACACAGCTAGCCATGAATGGTGTATAAACATAAATTCTGTATGAATGAATGAATGAAGGAGACTTATAACGCACAAAATCCGAATCCTTGGGAAACGCTCAATGCGCCGAAATGTCACAGAAAAGTACATCAATAAAACATTAGCAGCTGCAGAAAACCAAAAGGAAAGTTAGAATCAAACGATCGGACGGCTAAAAAAAAAAGGACCACAGTTGTGAGCGAACGATCTGCTGCTACAAAGCGCATGACCACTACTCACAACACAGGACCACAAATCAGAAAAAGGAAAAAAAGGTGTTTGCATGGGCAAAAATGAAAAGTTAGATCATCAGGTGCTTGGCCCTGCAGTACAGTCCACAGTCCTCTTGACGAGTGCTGAGCTACATGCACTGTGGTCGTATCTCTGTGACCTGTAGATAGCTGATCGATACAGGCCACACTGTCAAACTGCACGATGACCTCCTCTGATGATGGTGATCAACATCTACAAGCCGCATGATGTAAGTGTCTTTGTGTTGAATTCTGCGAACTGACTGGATCTACAGGCTGGATGTCGATCTCTCTCGCGTGCTTCACTCACTGTCACAGCAACTTGAGTTGTAGTAAAGAAAGTGAAGCGACAATCCCCTTTGTCATTGTATAATATGATAAGATTCCTTCATAGTCTTAAGATGTTCTCAGTATATGCTCAAAATGTTACCGATGTCATCGATCCTTGTTATCTGGAGTCATCGCCGTTAGATCTACAGTGATCGCCCTTATTAACCACAAATAACCACAAAACTACAAATAGTTTGCATTTCTTTCTCGTGGAACGGCTGAGACTCTCAGCTGCCAGTGTTAGTAGCAGCTGCGCAAAGGACTGTTAGTGTCCGCCATAGAAGCAAACTCCGAGAAAAACTCTTGTAACGGAAATATCGTGTGGCAACAGCCTGTCCTCAGTGTTGTACAGGTAGTATGTGACTAACATTGCTGTAAATTCTGTACAGGTAGTATGTGACTAACATTGTCATCATTGTCTCCAAACCCTATTCTATGTAGAAGCGCTGCGCTGCCGTGTCACACGTGAGTTCGACTTAGGATCAGCTGGAGGCTAAAGATTTGCATGTCACTACCTGGATTGTTACCAATGACAGCTTTCTGTAGATCGGTGACTGTGTCGGTGAATCATTGAGTACTTGATGCAGAGGCTTGCAATCTGGCCTTCACTTCATGCTCTGATGACTGTTAGCTAATAGATGTCAGGGCCGCTACAGTCACTAAGCAACGGAATGTATATCCTTGCTTTTGCCGTTTGACCCGTTTTCTCATACCAGGAATATGTCTAGCACTTTCAGGTGAATTTTAGCAGACAGGAAACGTCCCATTAAAGTGGTTTTAATTCTGGGGGTTTTCTTTGATTTTAGCTCCCTTCTATAGGAAATAAGAGTACATGTTGTTGCGATGAAATGCTGTTTATATTAATAGGTAATTGTGAACATTATCTACTTACCACAAGGAATGCTACTCTTCTTCATCATGTCATTCACAGTCGAGCTATCGATCTTGCAAGTTTGCTCAAGACAGCTCCGATACTTCTGCACTATGCTGCAAGAAAAGTTATTTCTTTTTATATGCTGTGACCTAATCGAATTTTTATTCAAAGTGTAAGAAAATATGTTAAGCTTAAAAAAATGGCAGCACTAATTCAGATTAAACACTTTGTGTCTGTTTTCTTTTAATTTATAATGAAATAGAGGCAGTTGGAATGCTTTAGTCCCCCCACTCCCACCAGCAAAAGTCAAGCAGAATTAAAAATGAATGATTCACAAATTATGCATTTGTATAAACTCAAATAAGAAGTAAAACAATAAACTGAGATGTGTTAACATAGGAACATATTTCTTTTATGCTTTATATTTGTAATAGTAATAGTTTAATAACATACGGGCAGATCTGTGATTCAGCTGTTAACCCTTGAACAGCCGACATATAATCGCTCAGACACTTGTCATCGCAGTCACAGTGTGCGGGGCTGATGAAGAAAGCTGCAAATAATTGTTGATTGACTGTTTACAGATTTACACAGAAACCGACAGAAAATAATGTATCATTAGGGCATGACATTTTAAACTGAATAAAATAAAGCAGTTGAGCAGCATCTCATGTCTCGTGTGAGGACATTGTGACCAGAATTGCGTAGTACATGGCTATGTAAAATATATCGTCCATTGCCGACTATTTTATTATATGAGTGAGATGTGTTTTGCCGTGATGACGATTTGCTTGTATATACATATGTGATCCTCAGAAAGAGGGACGCGTATTTCTCTTGGACGAAAGAACAACTTTTCACGTTCCTTTACTCTTGTTAAACACTCTAGTGAGTGCAGCGAAATGACTTAAAGAATTGTTCCTTTGTGGGAATCAATCTTGACAGTGAGTTTATGTGGATTCTAATACCACAGTATAATATTTAAAAGTCTGATATGTAAAAATATTTTTTGAAAAAAAAAGATATTTCTAAAAAGCATGTATACCATCAAGTGAAATATTTCATACTCGACAGGTCATTGGTGGTTGTGTAAACTCATACCTCGTTCCAATTTTTAAATACAAAATTGATCGAGGATGAATGCTAATTAAAATAAAGTATTTATAAAGCTATACCCATGCCAAAAAAACCTCCCCCCCCCCCAGGCTTCATTATGCTTCAATGTATCACTTAAATTTATCGCTCCAAACAAGAGATGAAACACTGATCCGTGACAAGGCAAAATAACAAGAAGTACTTCATACTTGAATATACTACAGAAATATATTGACTGAAACAAGATGTTCAGCACTCACCAGTAAAGATACAGACTGACAACACGTACTTCATGATGAACAGATTAGCAAATATTCAATTTTCAAACTGTGGACCGTTGTAGCAACACCGCCAGTTACTGAACATAGAACAACTTCATCCAATGGCCGTGAAGCTGAGAGCGTGACACACTGAGCTATTCTGGACTTTATATAGTCTTCTGACAATAGGGTCCCGAAAGTCTCAACGATTGGATCTCGTTGTTTTCAAAGCGTACGTGGCCAATCAGCCCGTCTTTTCGGTTCCTAACAGTCAGGACAGCAGCTTCCATAGCTTCCTAACGGGCGGAGCCTACTATGCACTTAATGAATTCAATCTTTTAGATTACTGTATATTTGAACAATTGTGCATTTATTTAGCTACTTATCCGACGGGATCTGAACTACTGTTACGGAAGCAAAACTATTGCCCTATATTTTTTTGTTTTTCCCAGGTTTCAAAAACTGTCTAGGTCAACTTGAATTGAAAAGCAGTTAGAGTTCTGTCGTACTTGAAAATCATCTTCTTTTTCTTTCCTCCAAAGCGCACTGTTGAGCCTGTTCCCAACAAAAGAGTGACTGGTATATAAGAAGTAGACTATAGCAGACTGTTTGAAGAACCATAATCTCTTTTTATTTTTCCCAATTCACACTCTGCAGCCTTCAGCATACTTCAGAGTTGTACATGGGGGGGGGGGAAAATTGGTGTTTTACGCCGTGCCAGCAACTAAGGCTATATTACGGCAAGGCAGCCAGCCCTGTAAATAGATGCCACGTGTAGAGAAAGAACAGAGTGCCCGAGTCGAGAAATGAACTCTTAGCAGGCAACCTTCACTGTATTGGTGACAGGCGCTAACCGTTGCGCCACCGGGCCGCTCTGAGTTGTTCATGGACTTTAACGTATCTAGGAACTGCTGCTAACGCCCCGTTTAATATTCCACACAAAACTGATGTGGACAAAAGAAGTTGCAAGGGGGACTTTTTTTTTTCTTGAACTCACACTTGTCTTCGCCACCTCACATTCCATTGCTCTGAGGATCGGTGCCCGGGACCAGCAGAGCACTGGTCGTCAGCCAATTCTCTTTAAGGGATAAATAAATGAGTGAGTGTATTGAAATATTTGAGATTGTAATAAAGTTTTATTTTATTTCTTTTTAAAAGTGTGTTACATACACAAATAACTGAGATTAGTCCGCAATTGCCTAGATTCGTGAAGCAGTTACCCAAGCAGGCTGCAGTTAAAGTCCGATATTTATGGGCTCCGGGTAGACTATCTAAGATAAATTTACCATAGCAAAGTGTTAGGCTTAGGATTCAATGGATAAATTGCCGATGGGCTCTGATAAATTAACCTGGATACTTGTTTGTCGATAGTAATCACTGTAGTTTTTTGTTGGAAATTGGAGATTTACCACAACCACTTATTTCCATATAGTTGCAAATCACACCCTCTCGTCTTTGCACCACCCAAGTTTGGGGTATCTCAGCTTAGGAAGGATCAAATACAACTGAAGGAGAGCGCTTAGTTCCGGCGTCCACAAGCTAAGTCCTAGACACAGAGAACTATGTAGTTTACTGCTCTAGCCAATATGCTATGGAACCCTTTATATTTTACTACAGCGTTGTCTGCGCTGTACTAGTGAAAATTGTGATTAATATCATTGCAGGTTGAAGACATTGTTTTCAGTTCTGTACGAAATTATATAAGCTAGTAGCTGATATAAATGAATGTGCACGTGCGCAGGAAAAAGTTGGAGGAAAACCTCTGCAGTAACATGACACATGCAGGGTAATAATCACGATGAATACTTTAATTACTGTCTGTTAAATTATCTACACTGCCAATATTCCACGAAACGATTTGTGTTACTACTTATTTAATTTAATGTCACACTTCTCCGAAAACTCTCTAACCCATTGATCTGAAAAAGGTCAGCAATGGAGCAACGTGTTAGTCCCTAACATAGTTTATTAGAGGTCTAGTGGTATACAGACTTTTTCTGAGAATAGCAAATTTAGCGCACAAACCTTAACATGACACTGGTTAGCCATCAAACTGACGACATGGGTAACCTCTTTAAACCTAGAATGACGATCGACTATCCTTAACCTGTTATTTTTGCATCAGTTATCTACAAATGTTATCGTCCTACCCCGAAGACATACGCATTCAACGCAGTTTAGTCCACTTCTCCGCCCGGCAATCAGTATTTACTGCCACCAATTATTTCTCTACCATTGACGAGTCAGGACACTACGAAGCCTTGCTCGATGGCCCCGTCATCCAGAAATCTTTACAGGCCAAGCTTAGACCTCAGGATCTTAATATGTAGAAATGTGTTCATCGTCAATGAATTGAAACACAACACAACAAAATGGGTATTTGTGGCGACACACTTTTCTGGAACACCAGATATCAAACTTCCATCATGCTACCCCGGAGCTCACCCAGCGGCAAGCAACTAGAAAGGCGGCAAAATCAGATAAAAGCTGTCTGTGTGAAGCCGGGTATGAAAACAGGGTGAGTCATCGAATGGGTAGAGAGGGTTGACTCCTGAAGTCAGCTGCACCTGGTGTGTAAAGCTTCTTTTGTCGCGGCTCTGGTTGGCCAGAAAGGGTTAATATTGAGTGCATCTGTGCACCCGAATGAACAGCAGATGAATGGAATAGTTTCTGGAAACCGACTTTCGTTTTCGTTTTCCTCACTGCTGAGGTTAAATGGCGTTAGCGTACACTGATGATCCTAGATTAGGGATAAAACAGATGAAATGCATCTGAACTATGTTTTTCACAAGAAAAATAGTTTTGATAGGTATAGCTGGTATTCACTGCGTGTGAGAACAATCAATAACTATGACAGTTACGGACATGTGACTTTTAAATTGAGGAACAATGAGCTTTCCTGGAAAACTGACATCGATTAAAATCTCTTTGTGCTTTTGGGAAAGCCTCGTACAATACAAATTGAAGGTTATTCCAACACAAACTAATGTCTACTGGTAGATATCTGTATTTGAGAACGATTGACATTAAACCATGTGGAAGAAATATTTTTACCCCTACACTGGATAGGTGCCTATGAAAAGATTTTTGACATTAAGAGCCAGACGTGGCTAAGCACAAACTTTACACTTTGCTCCCATTTTGTTTGTCAAAGGAGTTGGTTATACCCGACGTTAAAGAAAGAGTGTATGCAGGTAGAATTTTAGACTAATGAAATAATGGGACAAATATGAGATATTGGTTTACAAACTTTATGTCTGTCAGTCAGTCGTCCATTGACTGGTACCTGTCGTTTGGGGGAAGCACAGGATAGAAGTGGATCCTTTCTAGGTGGCTGATCAGACTTACGGTTATGTAGTTCTGGCACTGCTTGCGTTTTCCGTTTATAGGGAATGGTATGAATATTTCCTTGAAGTTTAATTTTTCGTAGAGTAAAATATATCTTGTGTTGTGCTACCTGTCGTACTTATTTCAATTCCGCAATTAAAACAGGCGAAGGTAAGGGTGTCATCCTCTGCACCCCGAGCGAGCAGGTGAGTGTTGCATGCGACCAGTTACCGCCGCGGCGCAGTCAGGACGTGGACTAGGTGCGGTTGTCAGATGTGTTGTTGGACCCCCACCACTGGCCCCAAAAGAGGGCGTTAGCAGGTTGATGGTGGAGAAGTGAAGAGTCGCCTCCCTTCCTCGGGAATGACATTCCCCAATCCAACTCTGCATTTTCCTTTTGGTTGCTTCTTTCATTCGTAACTTATTTTGTTGGGCTAGGGTAAAGACTCACTCTTTTCAAAGCCTAAAATCAGGTTTAAAGGCCAAGAAAGGTGCTTGATTATCAGGTTGATCTGTCAAAGCTGGTTAATAATAGGGAAGGAGTGGGTCAGGCCAGTAGAAGCTCAAAATAAGCATTCCGGTTGCACCTGATTTTGACTGTTGAGGCACAGCCATGCGTACTGTATTTTTTAACTTTGTACCTTGCCTGTTAATATATAAACCACTATTATTAACATATTTATGCCTTTTTCAATCCGTATCAAATATATAAGCACTGTATATATATTTACATCTATTAAAGGAGAAGTAAATGCATTGTTTTACAACTTTTGTCAACAAATGGTATTTTAAGGCTTTTCAATCCTGTATATCAGACTCGGTATGATGATATAGTATAAGATGGCGTTTAATGTTGTAGACTCTGTCTCTATTTTTTTTTTAACCTATAGCCAATTATCATATGCTTCCACATTTCCAGCGGCTGCAAGCTTGTGAATTTTTCAACCTGATCTAAATTTAAATACTTACTGTCCTCAAGTGAGAATTTTCAGGTTTGGAGGAAAGGGATGCAAGAAGACTGAATATCATTAACTTTACTTTGTATTTTAGAGACTTTGCCTTTTTCATGCCCTCTTTAAGCGAGGAACGATCCCATTCCCTCTCCCTCGCTGCTTTACCTTTCCCAACCTGTAATGAGTCAGGTACCCATTCTCGCCAGCTGGGTCGACTGGGGTAGGGGGAGCTTTTATGCGCTCCACGGATACCAAACCGGATTGCAATGTCATGCAAACAGCAATGCAATCACTCAGCTATATCCGCTTCCACAATGTGACAGTTATCACCCAATATCATAGTTCGTGACCTTTGCATCCGTCGATGGACCCTATAGAGTGAGGAGCTGAGCAACCCTGAAGCAGCTGTTGCCCGCAGGAAGGTGTTATAACCACTTGATACGGAAAAAAACATGAAGGAAACCTGGATCGAGGACAGATACCGTGAGACCGATGAGCGTATGACCTGGGGCGACAAACTTAAAACCTTCTGTCTCCTGAAGACCTTTACAAACGAGGTCAAGGAATGGGTTCATCGAAGACTGCGCTGGTCGCCTGCTCTTGGATAACAAAGTTGTCCATGACCGGTGAAACGAGTACTGCAATGACCTTTACAATTTCCCGACATACCAGAACATCCTCGAAAAGAGCCAGAAAGCAACCAAAGACCCGGACAAACTGCGAGTCCTACGAAAAGAGGTCGAATAACCATTCGGAACATGAGTAGAGGAAAGTCTTCGGGGGTGGACAACGTGTCAGGGAAGAAGTTAAAAAATGCCAGGAAAGAGATAATGAAGTCTCTTACCATGCTGTGTCGGAAGATGTACGCACTCAATGTGATATTTATAATTGGAAAAACTTGATTTTGTGCTTTCAACACAGGACAATCACATACAAGACACACACAGAACATACAAACAGTCACTTGAGCGATAAAAACTTTAAAAGAAAGAAGAAGAAAACAGAAGAATAAAATGAACCACACAAAAGAAAATACATGGAGAATCGGGAATTTTGACCCAACCAGTGTAAGCAGATTTTATAGATTTAAGGCTAAAGAGCATTGTTTCTGTGTCATTCGGTACCACAGAATGTCTGAGATAATTTAAAATCTTCACTTGTCCCTATTTGTGATACGGTTGCTAAATAAGAATGATTCAAATGTAATTTTTAAATGCTGCTTTAAAGTTTCTTGGCTTTATGTTTTAATTTCAGTCATGTATGCTACTACAGTCCGTCTCCACCAGCCTGAACAACCTCTTCATCCAAGTCTCTGCTTTGCGAACAGGGCAGGTCTGCAAGATGTGTACAGGTGTGTATAGGTGTGTATAGGTGTGTACAGGTGTGTATAGGTGGTCTGCTCTAGGCATCCACACTTGGGTTGGGTCTGCAATGGCTGTCTTCTTCAGACAAATATTAAACCATAGTCCCCAGTACGAAGGTGGTAGACGAGGGCTTGCTGGGGTCTTTGTCAACTTGCAGGATGGGGTCCCGATGTTCCCGCCACCTTTGTGTCATTGTCATTGTCGTTGTCGTTGTCGTTGTCGTTGTCGTTGTCGTTGTCGTTGTCGTTGTCTTTGTCATTGTCATTGTCATTGTCGTTGTCTGTCATCGTCACCTTTGTGTTAGTCTACTGAGTTCAATCAACTCACAGACTGAATGAATGAATTGTGATTTTGGATTACATCATGTAAATAATGCTGCACATGAAATAAACTAAAACTTTTGCACTAACAAACCCCAAAGTAAACATATGATCAAGTACAACATTTATTGTCATAACTACGCAGCTCTTGCACAACTAATTTATGTTAAGAATACAACCTTACTAAAAAGATCACTAGCTGCTAATTGTATATAACCCTACTTTAAAAAATGTTCAGTATGGCAAATGGTGAAAATGAATCGATGAACAGTCAGTACATCAACAATTGTACCAAGAAGTTCCAATTATGGATTATTCGCTGACAAAATTAAATAGATAATAAAGTGCAGCTTTTGCCTAGAGAAAAAAAAATGTTCTAGCTCTTGTTTTTGATATTTGATTTCTCTAATTGTATTCTTCGTATAGTACGGTTGTTTATTCTTTTATACCTCATTTGTTATTTGTTTTCCTGTCCCTCTTATGCTGTCCATGTTTCTTTCTTGTTCGCTAAGAGCATACTCCTTAGAAGTGTGAGTATGCGATTTACAAATTTTGCATTTATCATTATTATTAAACACAGAAAATGCTAAGCAAGAAACAATATAACCTCTAAGAGAAATACTTTATAAAATGTTTTTGTTCACATCTTGATAAACACCCAATGATAGTACAGCTGACAGCAAGTTCGTTGTTGCCATACAGGTAGACAGGACTTGATGTTGAAGGTCCTGTAAACAGTGAGCAGCATGGCACCAGGGAGACTCCATTACCAAACACTGGTTATGTTACATACAAAATTCACCTCGTGAGTCATCAAATGTAAGAGAAGAAATAAAACAAAAAATAATTGAGATATTCAAGGCAGTACATTCAGTAATGTCAAGTTTTTTCTTCCTGGAAGCATAAAGTAAAATAGTTATTTTAACTATTTTTCGGATTTGTTATTGACATTATTTTTCAAATGTCAATGGTTAGAAGTTGCTGCATAAAATTTAGGCTACCCTTCTAGAACACACAGCCATTTTTTAAACTAGCATACAAGGGAACTAAAATAGAACAAAAAAGGTCAACAAAGATGTGCATGAGGACTATTTACATATGAAATATGCTAGCAGAGAAGCCTAATATGTGAGGCTATATAATGTTAGAGAAATAATTAAACAGTTCACTGTTTTCTCACTCAGACTGAGAGGATCACATGCTGAAGATTCTGTAAGCAGTCAGCAGCGCGGAACCACACACAGTGAGAAGGCTGAGGGACACAGACCTTGAGGCGGCGTTTAAATCTTGTAGAAAAACAAATACAAGCAGCAACAGTAACAGTAACAAAAATAAAAATGTAACAAAATTGTAACAGTAAAAAAAATGTAATAATACATTATTACAGGAAAAATTTTATGTATTGCTTAAAGAAATTTTTTGTATATTAAATTATATATTATTTAAATAAATATTTTTGTAGATTTTTAACGAAAATATTTTAGGATACCAGGATACACTTTTTCTCTCACACACAGCTAGACATGAATAGTGTGTAAGCATAAATTCTGTACTGGTAGTATGTGACATACCATTACTGTAAATGATGTATAGGTAGTGGTGACACTATATTGTTATTGTCTCCAAACCCTATTCTATCTACAAACGCGGCGTTGCCGTGTCACAAGTGAGTTCGACTTCGGGTCAGCTGGAGGCTAAAGATTTGCATGTCACTACCTGGATCATTTTCAATGACAGCTTGCTGTGGATCGATGACCGTGAATAATTGATTACTTGCTGTAAAAGGCAGTCGATGCAGAGGCTTGCAATTAGGCCTTCACTTCATGCTCTGATGACTGTTAGCTAATAGATGTCAGGGCCGCTACAGTCACTAAGCAACGGAATCAATATCCTTGCTTTTGCCGTTTGACCCTTGTTCTCATACGTTAATGTAGGAATATGTCTAGCACTTGCAGGTGATGTTTAGCAGACAGGAAACGTCCCATTAATCCTGGATTTAATTCTGGGGGTTTCCTTTGACTTTAGCTGCTCGATTTTTCTAGAAAATAAGAGTACAATGTTGCAATGAAATGCTGTTTATATTAGTAGATAATTATGGACATTATCTACTCACCACAAGAAATGCCATAAGTCTTCATAGCCTCATTCAGGAATGAGTAATATGGCGACAAATCTATGTTGCAAGATCGCTCCAGACACTTCAGATAATTCTGCATTATGCTGCAAGAAAAGTTATTTCTTTTTGTATCCTGTAACCTTTTATTCAAAGTGTAAGAAAACATGTTAAGCTTAAACAAAATGGCAGCACTAAATGAGATTAAACTCTTTAAGCAATTTCTGCCTGTTTTATTATATTTTTTAATTAATAATGAAATACAGGCAGATGGAGCGTTTTAGGAAATGAGTTCGTTTTAGGTTCTCCCCCTCCTCCCCCAGAAAATGTCAAGCAGAATTAAAAATGAATAATTCATATATTATGTATATGTATAAACTCAAATAAATGGTAAAACAATGAACTGAGATGTGTTAACATACTAACATATTTCTTTTATGCTTTATATTTGTAATAGTAATAGTTTAGTAACACACGGGCAGATCTGCGATGCACTTAGTGTTGTTAACCCTTGAACAGCCGACGTATAAGTGTTCAGACACGTCGTGATGCAGTCACAGTGTGCGGGGCTGATGAAGAAAGCTGCAAATAATTGTTGATTTGCTGTTTACAGATTTACACAGAAACCGATAGAGAATAATTTATGACCAGGCCATGACATTTTAAACTGACTAAAAAAAAATAAAAAAAAAGTAAAGCAGTTGAGCAACATCTCATGCCTATCATGAGGACATTGTGACGAGAATTGCTATGTAAAATATATCGTCCATTACCGACTTTTTATTATATGACTGGGATATGTTTTGCCGTTATGATTGTGTGCTTGTATATACATATATGATCCTCAGAAACAGTGACACGGATTTCTCTTGGAAGAAAGAAAAACTTTACACGTTCCTTTACTCTTGAGAAACACTCTAGAGCAGGGTGGGCAATTAATTTTCCCAAGGGGCCGCATGAGAAATTGGGATGGTTCTAGAGGGCCGGACTAATATAGTTAACTCAGTTTTACCCAATACTGTATACATAGTATATATACTGGCGGGCGGGCCAGTGGGCGGGCCGGTCAGAGACAGGAGGCGGGCCGGCATTTGCCCAGGTCTGCTCTAGAGTACGCATCGAAATGACTTAAAGAATTGTTCCTTTGTGGGAATCAATCTTGACAGTGAATTTATGTGGATTCTAATACCACAATATCATTTTAAAAAGTCTGATATAAGAAAATATTTTTTGAAAAAATGATATTTCTAAACAGCATTTATAGAATCAAGTGAAATATTTCACACTTGACAGGTCATTGGTGGTTGTGCAAACTCATACGTCGTTCCAATTTTTAAATTCAAAATTTATCAACCATGAATACCAAATAAAATAAAATTAAAGCATATATAAAGCTATACCCATTTAAAAAAGAAAACACACATACATGTACCTCATAAATCTATCGCTCACCATCGATGAAACACTCACCAATGACAAATCAAAAATACTTCATACTTGAATATACTACAGAAATATATTAACTGAAACAAGATGTTCAGCACTCACCAGTGAAGATACAGAGTGACAACACGTACTTCATGATGAACAGATTAGCAAATATTCAATTTTCAAACTGTGAACCGTTGCTGCAACACCGCGAGTTACTGAAGGTAGAACACCTGCATCCAATTATCGTGAAGCTGAGAGCGTGACACACCTGAGCTATTCTGGACTTTATATAGTCTTCTCACAATGGCGTCCCGAGGTCTCAACTATTGGCTCGTTTTTTTCTGGCCAATCAGCCCAAGTCATTTCAGTTCCTAACAGAACTTACCTGGGCTGATGTGCTTCTGACATCTTGTAGTTTTAAGTTGCGTGACTCACGTACAAGTTTATTGTCGTCTAGGTAAAAAAAAATCAGATCGTCGCTTGAGGACGAGTCATCTACACTCGTAGCTAACCACCATTTAGTTGTTGAAGATAAGATCGTCCGTATACATGTGGAAATCCTGGCTCACCCCAGTCTCACTGCCACTGTCCTTGGAGAATAAATATCACGTTTACATTTGTTTACGTTCCTGACTCTGTACAAGTCTGCATGCACGTATCGACTTGTTTAATGTTTACATGGACGCACAATAACGGACAAGCACACATAGTATAATGATCATTATAATGATGATTACATATATTTATCAAGAGACAAGGGATACAATACAGCTACTTGTTACTGGGATATTAGAGTGGGTTAGGAGTTGTGACAAAGGCTTAATTACAGCTGCTTCTGCAGACAATTTTCCCCTTTAAAAGTATAAAATGTTTTAATTCACCATTGAATGTTTCGTAACGATTCTTTAAAAAGAAGCGAGAAACATCGATGAAGCTAAGACATGAGTCAAAAACAAAAGTTGAAGAATCAGGTTAGGCATTGTATCCTCTCCACCAGCAGGTCTTAAACAAATCTTAGTATTAGTGTCATTTTATGAAGCTACTCATCAAAGTCATTTTATTAATTTCATGTTAAAACGAATTTAACTTTAAACAATCAACTTTTACTTTTTACTTTTAAAGACTCGAAAATACTGCCAGCAAAATAAAAAGTAAAAAAGAAATTCCTCGGTCCATCGCCTTATTTGGAAAGTCACTTTTGTATCTGAACACTTTAATACAAGAGGGAACAGCAAGCGCCCATGCAACTCGTCTAAACAGACAAACAGGATAGGTAAAAATGCGAATGCACCAAGTTAAATTCATATTAGCCTTATTTGTGCCACTCGATTCATAGGAATGGATGAATTAAGGACCTTCGCAAATGGACCTTGTTGCACAAGTAGGACGGTAAGCTGCACGTGGTATGAATGTCTTTCTTCACACCTAACACTGCATGCATTTAAGGGTGTTTACTAGTTATTTTGTCAGTGGTTATTTTAAGGACAATCTATTTCAGCGCCAGATCGTCAGGGGTCGCAGGACTGGTGCCCGTCTTATGGAGAAACGAGATCTTTGAAGATTTGTGTCATGTGAGAATTGGACGTCGCCTGACTTCGGGTCTAGGGTTTATGGGAAACTGTTGTTCAAAACAAAAGTTTTTTTACTCAATACTTTTTTGGTTGCTGAAAATATCAGTTAGACTTAAAAATTTATAAGCGAACCACACAAAAATATGATCCCATGTATTAGCTGAAATCTATCTGGATAATGAACTGTGTAAAGAATATACACCGATGTTTGCCGTGAAGATGTCACGTACGCCACTCTCGTCTCCCGCCCTGATTGCCCCCTCCACCTGTCTATACAGGGTCAAGGCGATACATGGATACCCCCTTGCGTCCTTTGAGTACAGGCTGCTTATATTTCTCTTAGCGCCTGTACTGATTGGCGGTGGAGATATTTGTTTTTCATAGTTTACTAAGGATCATTACTCGTTTTCAATGACAACAAAGAAACAAAAACTAAATTTTCACAAACAGAAACTAATTTTTTCCTCAATATTTCCGTGAATAGGGTGTGTAAATCCGGCCAACATCGCCCTGATACTGGAAAGATCCACGTAAACAATCGACATCGTGTGAGGAATGGAAACCGAAACCAAAAGCCTTGTTTCCAGGATTTCAATGAATAGCGTCGGTGACCGACATCGCCCTCACACTGGCAAGATCCTCTTAAGTTCTCCATGTCGGGTGAGCGCAAAGGGTGAGGGCGAGGGAGCATGAAAGGGGTATTTTAACTTATAGGTCATGTCCTTGACAAAATATGTTGGAAGGTTACATTGAACACAGGATATTGAGCAATTCTAGGCGCTTATATCGAAGAGAGAAGCTTTAGACCCGTGTTCCAATAGTAACAAACGATGACAGTGTGCATAACAGTAACGTTTGTGATTTCTCTGTGTAAAAAAATAGTAAAGATAATATATAAAGATAATATAAAGATAATAAGATCAGAGTAACCCAGGACAACCAACTCTCACTGCATTGGTGACAGTCGCTAACCGTTGCGCCACTGAACCGCCATTGATGGCGCGCGCGAGAGAGATTTAACCAATGGTACTTAATTTGTCCTTATTCTTAGACAACTATTACCCTATTATAGGTTGGTTGGTTTATTTAGTAGGAACGTGTTTCAATTTCCATCTTGGGGTTTTTTTGCACTTTTGGGGGAGAGGGGGTGGAAGGAAAATGGAGTACCCTGAGAAAACCTCCTACTGCTAGCCCTGTGGACAGGTGTCACATACAGTGTCCCGAGACGAGAACTGAACGCACACTGCAGAGGTATCAAGCGAGCGTTCTTTAACCACTACAACCATCGTCCCCATTTGTTGCAATGAGGTGAAACCGTAGTTATAAAGGTTGGGGATCAATGCCCTGGGGAGAACAAAACATAAAGTAATTTTCGCTTGTCCTTGAGTGGTCTGGGGAAACAACATGCTCTTGCGCCAAAAATTCAGTTCCTGATTGAGTTTCGTGCATCTTATTGGCTTGGCTAGACTGAGGTTATACCTCACATTCTCAAGCAAGCAAAGCTGTATATTATATAGCAAAAAGCTAGAATGTGCACAGTTGATGTTTCCAAAAGAGAAAGATCTTAAGTACGAAGTGTAACTTCCCAAAGGAGGCCGGAGAGGAGTGGAGCTTGGCTTTCATATGCCATGAAATAGAGATGGTAAGCTTTAAGACGTCCATCTTTTGTCAACCGTAGGACCTGGTTTGTTCTTTGTTGTAACTTTCCTTAATACGATTACATTTTCTTAAAAAAAGTTTTTCTTGTGCGTATTCTTACTATAAAAATAAACCGTATAAAAACACAAAATATGCAGTGAAGTATTTTTGTTTATCTAGTTTGTATCCAGTTTGACACTTTGCACACATGCATTGCTGGATGAGATATTTTACATGAATATTTTTCTGTTAATTTTATCAGATTTTCCATTCCAGACAAACCTAAAGCTCCTTCTCTCGTTCTCTCGTTGGAAGAACATAAATCAATATAACTGGCTTGGCAGGGTATTTGGGGGTGTGGAGAGTTTGGGAAGTGTGGGGGTGAGTGCACTGGTCCGACATGGCCAGGTCTATAAACACAAGTATTCTGTTCAAACACTTAAAATTGTCATGGTAGGTCGTCTACTGCGTGTATGTCTTTTTTCCTTTTTTTTTTTAAAAAAAAATATTAGTAGTATTTAAGTATGGCTTTCAACAAAAACTGGATGAGGTAGGTTGTCAGGAATATAATGTTGCAGAAGAATTAAAAGGTAAAAGAAATCATTAAAAAGAACAACATGAAGATTTCTTACAAAGTTACTGTTGTGCGATAACTTAAGGAGTAAACAGAGTTCAGTCCGGAAACCGCCTATTTTCACTTTTCCTCCATATGGAAAAGTTTTTCTTTGAAAGCAGTACTTACACCCTACTTACACACTACTGAGACAACTCTCTCACACTGCCGCTTGGGGTATGGACGTGAAGCAATTAAACATTCTGGTAAGAAAGCCACATGCCTGAAGGAGACAACAAAAAGAAATAGCTCAAAGGGCATTGGCAAGAATATGCTAATGCATTTTCAAAGATGAGTGCTCAGTTTATTCATATGCAATAA
>SRHC01002345.1:6076-36273 GCA_004794325.1 Pomacea maculata
CATAAACTACAAACATGACATACAACACACATGCTCACACCTATACACACATTTACAAACTAGCATAGGCAACACGCGCAGACACATACACGATCAGAAAGGAATAAGTACATGCGTACACAGAGTAGTGTGTATTATTCCTCCCTCCTTGGACAGGCTCAACTCTGTGTCGCCGGGAGAGCAGTCGTCGCACTCTGACGAGGTTGGCAGATTGGGTGGAAGGACGACAGGCAGGCGAAGAATACTTTGAGGGAAAGTTCATCAGAGTGACTTGGGTGTCACTTGAAGTATTGGTTTTAATCCACCGGCTATGGTTAACCCACAAAGAACAGTTTTCACATCAGAACTAAGTTGATGCAAGTGTGAGAGAGAATGGTCGATTTAGAGAGATAAATAACAGCACTGGAATAGGAGAAATACGCTTAGCACGGATAGCACAGGGACAGCCCTCCCATCTACACAAGTCTTTTCATTGTGTGTATTTGTATGTTTATTAATTTTTTTTTCTATACGGTATGACACACGTCCAGTTTTGTGTTCTGGGAACACCAAGGGTGGGGGCTCGTGAGCCGCGTAGTAAACTGTGTGATGGACATGTGAGTTTTGTTCTATGGTTCCCCTCCACCCTGGGGATTTTGCTAAAAACAAGAAATACTGTAACAAACTGTGGATTGATACATGAGTGTGTGTGAGAATGCTTACAACACACACCATGCACCTTCCGCACATATTACAAGCAATCGGAGTATCAAAAAAAAAAAAAGTTAAGCGTCAAAATATCTACAGTACCAGAGTAATCAATTCTAGGGTGTGGTCGGCAGGGAATGCGCCACACCAACAGCTTAATTTCCAGAAATACTAAATATAGTCTACCCATGCTGTATATTATAGTAAGCTACACTCACACAACAGTTAGTAAGGTTTACTTTACAGTTTGGAATACCTTTCCAGTAAGATTTACTCTAAAGAGTAAGCAGCTTAAGCTGATGTTTACATTTGTATTTACCTGAGTGCTGTATGGTTATCGCGGTGTTCGTAGTTAAATTCAACAAATCTTCTTATATTTTTTATCCAGCATTTTTTTTCTTCACTTTGCCTGAATCTCTTCTCCTCTTTCTTCAGCTTGGAAACACACATTAACTCACAACAGAAGTACTCACCCATTGTAGTACACTCTCGTCTCATTTCTCTTTAAGGATCGGCTTTTCCTGTCGTACTGATCACTTCACATGGTTTATACTGTCAAACCCTACTCGCCACACACAGATAATACTGTTACACCACGAAAAAATATGTTCATAGAGAAAAGAAATACTTCTATCCAGGTGGGAAATATCTTTGCATAACCACTTTTATACAAAAAGTAGATTCAAAGATTCCAGAAATAACTGTTCGTTGTAAAGAAAAAATCTCTTACAATTTCAAACAATTCTTTTGAAAAAGAAGGTACTTTTTTATAAAGCTTATGAATTATGAGGTAACGGTAATTATTAGTACACTGTGTCAACACGATTAGACTGTGGAGAAAGCATTTTGTTTACTTTTAATTTGAGAAAGAAATAATAAACAGGATGATAACTTTTACCAAATTTTAGTCAAATGATTGCTGTTTTCCATTAAACTCATTAAAAAAATTTCTATCTTTCAGACTTCAAGATGTGTACTTTTTGTCATGAAAAAGAAAAAATAGGTAAACACTAACAAATAGGAAACTCAGTTATTGACATGAATTCTTTAAAGTAGCATACAAAAATATCTTAAAAATAAAATGTACTTGCTTAGTTTCTTTGTGTAAAGACTGCAAAGTCTTTGTTTCTATGGTGAGTAGATTCTTTAATGAATCCACATATATAACATCGAGCCGTAGCATACACCATTTGCCTAAAGTTTGGATATGTTAGACAATACACAAAACATTTACCTGAATAGAAAGTCAAAAACAGAAACCATCCGAAGACATTGAAATAAAAAGCTAAAACAGCATTTAGAAAGTATGTTGCAATAAAGATAGAAGAGTATAGCAGGACAACCGCTACAAACACTAGAGACAAAGCAATCAGGGTAACCGTGATGGATGTCGATGAGGTTCCAGTGACTACATCAGATGTTGTCCTTCTGGCAGCCTCGTCTATCGCACGTTTATGTCTTATTAACATAACACTGTTAGCAAACACTACAACACACGGTATAACAAGATAAAGTATTAGCATGATTAAAATCCACGGACCATTCAAAAAAACTAAGTAATTAAATACATTGTAGAACACACATAAATTACCGACTGCTGTTGTCCCTGTCAAACGATGACTGTTAATAAACAACGCAACAACTGTTAGTACAAATGTTGTTACAGGAAACAAGCGATTCATAGCATTGGAAATGTTGGTGACGATGAGAGAAAACGTGTGATGCGTTGTCAAGGCAACGAGAAACCAGGATGACAGACAGAGCGTTACTTCGCGGAGCCAGGCTACAAGTTTACACGTGACACGTGACCACAGGCTGACCCCGTAGGAAAACTCCAGCCAATCAGGTGTCAAATAGACAATTAAAGCAACAGAATCGGTCACCGCCAATAAAACAAAATACATTAATATCGGCTTTTCTTTTCTTACCGCTTTCATTATTATTTTGCAAATTGTGAGGATAGTAATTGTGTTTGTTGACAGTCCCACGAACAACAAAACAGGCGACAGAACGAGCCAGAGATATCGATGAAAGAGGCTCAGCACACGAAGAGATGAAGTGAACTCATTAAATGAGCTTTTCTCGAAGGTGATGTTAGAAGTTAAATTCTCAAACATTGTAAATATCTATGGTAAGCTTTCTTTACATATATTTTTTGTCAAAATCTGTTAAACATTTTAACTAGTTCTTTTAACTCATAATTATTTCTTAAAAGATTTTTTTCATTTATCTTCCTATGTTTAAGATAAAGTAATTTTATATGGTGTGATCTTTACAATGTGAACCTGTATAGATATACTTTGACAA
The DNA here is from genome assembly GCA_004794325.1 of Pomacea maculata. Taxonomy (NCBI): domain Eukaryota; kingdom Metazoa; phylum Mollusca; class Gastropoda; order Architaenioglossa; family Ampullariidae; genus Pomacea; species Pomacea maculata. The sequence goes on from SRHC01002345.1 coordinate 9,071, forward strand.
TCAATCATTAAATCGTGATCTTCGACCATGAAAGTGAATCTGATAAAACTCCAGCAGGTGGCATGTTAAGTACCTGTTTAATAGGTACAACTCATAACAAATTTGTATCCTTAACAGAGGACCACTCCTCCTGTTTAGTAAATATACCTTGCACATCAATCCATGACAAAAATACTGTTCCTAAGAGACCGACCATCAGCCGACAATACTAGCTAATCAGACATGTGGCTTCCTCATCAAACTAACAACCTGCTCATATTAATAACATTACACAACTGTTAATGAGTTACTACTTCAACTTTAAGAGGCTTAAAATGTTTTCTAACAATGAGTTGTAAGAAAACGTCTACAATCTAAACATAAAATTCCTTACATCCTTACTGACCAGCCGCTGGCTGATTTCTAAAAACATTCTGAGTAGGAGACACATGGAGAGGCAGAGAAAAGAAGGCGACCTTAGAGCTCAGTTACACAGCTTATATGGAAAGCGAAGAAGAGCTATATAAGAAATATATTTAAGAATAAAAACAATTTCCTCCATTTCGGAATAATTTTAAATCCCTGCTTTCTAGAAGCCAATTTAAAAATGAACCTTGTATTTCCCTAAGGCTGATAGTGCACTGTTAAAATAAAGTTTTTGAGAAGTTGAGCTACACCAAAAAATGTTTTTTTCTCTGGTAGGAAGACACAAGTCAATTAACTTTAAAACTTGTAAGATATTTTAAGAAACAATATTCAGCCAGATAATTTCGATGCAGCATGCAGCTTTATTAATTTACTTAAATATTTAATTAAAAATATTTTTATCAATGTAGAAAAATATTAATAAAAAGTGCATGAAATTTAAACTTTTATTTTTCCGGAATTTATCTTTACTGGGATAAAAAATTTGTTGTTTAATCGTCACACCCACCTCGAACTAAGAAATCAGACTTTTATTTTCTTTATTTTTTTAAAGGAAAGTAAGCGTGAAATTCCATTGTCATACCCTCTCTCCCACCTCATGAAACTCACAAAAGCGAGGAGTTTCTTTGTGCTCAGAGTCGGCAGTGACAGTGGGGAAGACACAGATGGTGATGTGGCTGCCTGCTGTGTATTGAATGTTGCAGACATTATCTCTTGTACAGAGACTGAACCCTACATTTGCTACAGAGACAGGCAGCCTGATGCACTGCAGGATGTTCTTCTTGCCTGCGGACTGAAGTCGGAATGTGTTGGAATGTGTGTGGGAATTCTATTCCCTGAAAGTGGTGCTGCTGATTTTTTCAAAACAGTCAAAGGGCAGTCGACCGAAATAAAGGTGTTGTTTGAAATACTTTCATTTTTTTCTGTTTTTAACAATCTAGGGTCTATTTCAAGGAATATGATCAGCTTCGAAATGATTTTTCTGGTACTCTGCTGAAGTCATTAATGTGAAACGAAACTCGAGTCCGAAACATGTCTAAATAATCCACACACACACACACACAATCAATTTGAAGAAAGAATAACTTGAAAGTCAACATGTAACGTTACTTGTTCTCTGTCTCTTTATTCCTCCGTAATCATTGTCATCTCCACAATTTTATTTTTATTATACACAACAATATATGTCTACTCTAGCTAGACTATTTGATTACGGAAACATCAACTGTCACAATTTAATTCAGCAGACGTTCGACGAACGCTGCATACAAAATAGCACGAGACAGACTTTATATCATATAAATAAACAGAATTCAAAATTAAATGTGATGTCGTGCAATTACAAACTGGATTAGTGTCTATATTTTTCCAGAGCCCCGTTGCAATTTCTCCAGATGTTTTCTTTCTCACGCACACACTGGTACTGAGAGCATCTAATATCGTATTTCTGACATGACACAATCGATGATCCACAACAAGTGAAAACTAAACGACAAAAAGCAAGCTTTTACTTTTTGTTCAAAGAGAAGAACAAAAGGTTACCCTTACTGTGTCTCTGTTCGATAGGCGATGCCGATGCACGTGACATAGGTTAGATAATGTCTGCTGACGTGTCTCTTGATGAACATGTTCCTCACACCTCTCATGGTGCATATTATGAACAACGGAAGATCAGCTCCATTATTCATACACTGTCCATCTCAAATACCAAAGTTCCCATCTGTCCATTCGTCCTGTCTCAACTAGACCACTGCAACTCTCTTCTTGCTGGTTGTCCACAGTTCATCATTGACAAGCTGTAGAAAGTCCAGAAATCACCTGCTCGTCTCATTCCGGACTCGCAAATGTGTCAGACCACTTCTTCACTTTCTTCATTGGCTACCAATTAAAGCTACAATAGACTACAAGCTCTCATCTCTATTCTGTGGATTCCTTGACGACACCTCCCCCACTACTTTACTGAAATCTTGTTTGTTCACACTCCTGCCAGAAACCTTCGCTCCTCATGAGACTGACACATTCTATCCTACCTCCCACAAAGACAGTCAGTCTGGGCGCAGCTTCCAACAAAACTTTGCTCTTGCTGCAGTCAATGTTCTCAGCATGTGGAGGACAATGGCGGTTGGCATGCAGTCGACTGAGTGAGTGGTTTACTGTCGCTACCTGCCGTCAGATCAATGTCGGCTGCATGTGGGCTTTCAACTGATCGAAAAGAAAGGTGTGGTAGCTGTGGAGGGTTTCTCGAACGGTGCTGTCAGGTGAGCTAATGAAAGCATCACTGCTGTTGAAATTTTGGTGTATCACGTTGACACACATTCATATCTTTACAAACAGTATTTATTTTCACAGGTTGGCTTATGACAGCTAATAAAAACCACAACAGCAGGTCATGGATCTAGTCAGAGTGCTCGGACTGGGCGCGTGTGTGGATGAAAGGGAGCGAATGATGGACGTTCTCTAAATGGAACGTGACAAATGACGTCAAGTGACGTCAAAAAAATAGTGACGTCAAAATGAGGTAACGTTAGGAAGCAGCTCGAAGGAGAAGTGAGGTTGGGACTTTAGAGAGCGGACAGAAGAAGAAGGACGTTGGAGAGCAGATAGAAGAGGAAGAACGTTCGCGAGTGGAAGAAGGAGGTTAGAAAGCGTGGGGGGGGGGGGAATTGGTGTTTTACGCCGTGCCAGCAACTGAGGCTATATTACGTCAAGCAGTCAGCCCTGTAAACAGACGCCACGTGCGGAGAAAGAACAGCGTGCCCGAGACGAGAAATGAACTCTGGGCAGCCAACCTTCACTGTATTGGTGACAGGCGTTAACCGTTGCGCCACCGGACCGCTTATAGAGCGGAGAGAAGACGAGTGAGTTAGAAGAGAGCCTTTGGCAAGACAATGTGCCTCGTGAGTGAGTAACCGATTGAGTGTGATAGTCAAAGAAAAAGCCGTTGTGTTAGTGACTGAATTTTTTTTTAGCCAGGAGTTTTTAGTTTTTGTTTAGTAAACACGGGCAGACTCGTACAGGCCAATCTTTTTTTTTTCTGAGAGAAAGAACGCGCAATTGTCCGACCCGCTGGTGTGTTGGGGAGAGTGAAAGACGAGAGGCACTAGCGGCGTCGTGACACAGCAGCAGCACCAACAACAGAAAATAAAAAGGAAAAAAAACTAATTCTTTTTATGATCCACTCATTCGTCCCTTCTTTCAGCTTATCGTGTATACCTGTGTATATAGTCAAGTAAATTAAAGTCTTTTAGGACATATAAACATAGAATAAGTATGCTTTTCTTCTATCTCTCACTGCCTTTCACATAGATTCTATGTTCTTTATTATTTTTTTCCTCGTCAAAGGAATACCATACATATTAAAACACTTCCATTGATCCCAATAAACAATCTCTTACACCCGTCGGCCCACCGATACACATAAACGTGTTTTCATTTTATCTAGTTTGCCATAGAGCTAATCTGTTGAGGGTCGTCATACTTTGTTGAAGTTAACACAGACTGGAATTTACAAGTATTTTGAGGGTTGTAAATAATAAATTAGAAAAAACATTTTTGCTGGTCATTAAATATTTTACAGTTAAATAAGATTTCATTCCCTGTGTCGCGTATTGCCCCCAGTGTCGCCGGATGCACGCTCACAACACTCACACAGACGGCACGACACGCACACACTCGCTCAGCAACAGGACGGACGTATCCAACCTTTGATGAACGCAGACAACAACAAAGACGAAATGAACAGTACAATTAATAAGTTTAATAAAAATGTACGTGAAATGGAAAAAAAGGAAATAATATTGAAGAAATACATTTATGTGTACACACACACACCCTAGAAAACCGGGGACTACTCCACGCAGAAAAGGAAAAAGATAATAAAGGACGATAGCAGCGAAAGTATTAACGAAACAAAAACAACAAACACCAGCACACACTGCAGAACGGTATTGTTAGAGTTGTTGCCCCTTAGGCCTTCAGGCGTGACGTTAGGTGTAGACACTGTGCACTCTGTTGACTTCACTCCTTCACTTTCTATTGTCTTACCCGACTCCCTCACGCTGATCACAATGTGACTGTCTGTCCGATGTGTGCCGGGACCTTTTGCTGGTCCACAATCCACGCTGCACCGCTGACCACACGATGCAGGACAGGAGGACGAAGGCGATGGAAGGACGAAATGAAAGGAGGGCGAAACGTAGACAGGTTGAGACTCCGCTCAAGTAGCAGCAGAACGGCGAAGAAGAAGAGGTGATGAAGTTGAAGAAACGCAGCGACTACGAGAACCAGGAAAAGGTTCACTATATCACACATGTGGCCACTGAGCCCATACAAGCCCCCAGCTTTCTACTGGATGCGAATTTCAGGAAATTTGTGATTATTGACTGCATTCCTTTGGTATGCATAATCTAAAATATTTGAAGCCTAACCCTATCTGCAAGACGCAAAGAGATACCAAAATAATTTTATTCGATGGTAAACTAATTCTATGCATATAGCTATATTTTCTGAAAATTAAAGCTAAACCACTAAAGAAATTGTAAGGGAATTTGCATCAATCTATCTTCAGTTTAAACTTCAGTCGAAATTTACTAAACCTAACCTTTGACTCATTATTTTGAGTTCCAAAACCCAAATACGAAAAGCATATGGTGATGGAGCTCACAGACAACATACAAGTGTAGTACGAACATTGTCCTCTTGTCTGTTCAAATCAATCGCACGCCCCTAGGAAAGACGAAGTCGGAATTTCACCTGCTGAGAACTACTGGGAGCTCGTTCTTTAGAGGGAATAAAAAGCGTGGGTTTTATTTGTTTTGTTTTGTTTTGTTTTGTTTCGGAAGGTCTTTACTTACATTTGTGCACAGAGTCGTTAAAGCTTCTGACAGAACTGACTTTTCTTTATCTTCCAACGATACCTTCGCCAGTAATTGCTGTCTTTGTATCGTGTCCATTCTTAAGGAGCATCTCTTTATCTACTGCTTTTTGATGTTCGTACTCAAACATTTTCAAACGGTAGAATTGTAAGTGAAGGGACCATTATGTCCATGACAATCATTGTTGACAATGAAGACAATTATCGAATGTACTTACTTGCTTCTCCTTAACACACCACTCTAATCAGTAACTGATATCAAATAAAAAAAAGAACTACAGCATTTGTATTACACCTAAACTCTCGTTTCACATGAAATGGATGAAACCAATTTTTGTTAACTTGTAAATGTGTTAAATCCTGTTAAATTAAGTATCTTTTACTTATCGAACAAAGTTTAAGATGTTTATGGACTGTAGCTTACCAAAAGCAATTTGTAGTGAGAAGAGTGGAAATGAAACAAGTAATGCAAAAACATTCAAGTAAAACATAAACAATGTTGTAGGTAAACCTGTAAATCACAACAGGTAGAAGTTAGATCAAGCCGGTCATCTTCACAACAGTCGAGCATTATTGTAATTATTAAGACATTTGTCACTTGTACAAAGAACAAAGATCTTCACGCATTTTTCTCTATATTTTCCTAAATGTATAAAACAAGTCGTTTGGACTAAAGTATATAACATGTCGTGAATATATACATAATTGTTAACCTACACGCGTTTATCCAGGCAGTAAAATACAGCGCAATAAAAAGCTTCAGCAAAAAGAAAGCAAAGAAGACAGCAGAAACAAGTACATTACAATTTTAAGACAATGATGGAAGTTTCCACTTTCGTTCATTTTTAAACACGCTGCCCGTTGGACACCGCGGAGCGTGCTGACGTCACGACTGTTTCCAAAAACAATGTTACCAATGTAAACAAGAGTGAAAGGTAAATAGAAGTAAACTGTTGATTGAACTGGAATCCATCTGCTTCTAAAACATTATATCTATTGGGAAAAACAATGCACACAAAATACATTTCCTGGAAAGTCCTTAAATAAACACAAAAGTCGCAACTTCAGTCCATTTATGTAGTGAGAATTGAACAAAGCGACAAACGGAATCATAGAAAGAATAATCAGTATTTCTTGTCTGCATGTAAACAATACACAAACACGATGAGAAAACAGAGACAATTCAGATACCAACCACCATACTTTTACATATCATTATTTCTCTCTGCTTTTATTACCTTTATCCTTATTAATGTCTGGTTTTTATTTCTACTAATTAGCCTAATGGGTCGATATAAAAAAGAATTATTTTTCTTGTTCTGTTATCCTCCATAAAAGAGATTTGTTCATTATTTGATCCTGTGAGGATTAACTTGTGACAGGTGATCAGGTGAAAGTTGTGTATCTGTGTGTGTGTGAGGGCGAGTAATTCTCATTGTATCTTTACTCCTAACTGTGTGTAAATGTCTGTATGAGTATGTATGCCTGCCCTTGTGAGCAAAAGAAAAATTTCTGTCTTGGGTCTCCTCGACAGACAATAAAGTCTGTTTTGATTACCTACAGCTTCAGATAAGCTTCAGCTTCCTGTGTTTACAGAAGACATGACTGAATTTTACACGTGGAACGTTTATACGCAGAATCGGCTTTATGCTTCCTACTAGACTACAAAGTACAATTGAGAGTTGCAAGTCCTTCAAGTGTACATTCGGACGTAGATCAGACGTATACTTGACGTATATTGTGTTTATCATACCACATGCATTGAGGGAGAAAGAGAGGCTTAAACATGTAAACACTGTCGTATACATTTTCTGTACACTCACCTTTACACGTCTACCATAATGTCTAGCTTCAAGCAGCTTAATAGTAACATGTTCACTAATGTTGGCCTTAGTACTCATCATCTATTCCATCTCCGTTGTCATGCGGAAGAAGTTTAATTAGTAAAGGTAATGGAGGTGGTAACGGTTTTAACAGTATCATCCGTATAGCGACCCTCACTATCAATGTTGTTGCCTTTAATAACTTTTCACATCATAAATGTCATCGCCATCAGTTCGATGCCCTTTGCCAGAAAATTACAGGTAAGTACAACATGTCAGAATGGCAGGAGATAAAATGTCACTTTGCAAACAAAACAAAAAAAACATAACACAATGTTTATCATAAATCACAAAAATTTGAGAAACAAAAATCAACCACTTACATTAAAAAACTAAGAAGAATAAAATGTCAAGGGGAATTCAAGTGTTCACCATATAAATATTTGATTGTAATTAATGATAATAGAGATAATACCTTAACAGACAAGCTGTTCTGTAGCTCGCATATATCCTTAACACCTAATATACATAAATGTAAACATTAATACAATAAAAACTAGACCTGAATTAACAGTGACTACACCATTTTATGTTGGTTTAAAGAACAACTGTTTTTAAAATATACTCAAGTAGTTGAAGGTACTCAACAATAACCCGTTTCATTGGAACTGTTTATTTTGATGGTATTTTGACCGTGAGAATCAACAGTCTTGGTCATTCGCTTTCAATCAAGGATAAATAATTAATTTCGAATACACTTTCCCTTTAAAATCTTTTTTCTTATTGATTGATGTAACAGGAATCTGGTAACAATTTGTCCTTAAGAATTCAATGTCGTTAGAAAAAACACTTAACATTGCTTGCCCTTGCTCTATGGTTAACCAACATTTTTCAAGCTTAGGAAGACAATGGCCCTTGTAGTGTCAGTGTAGTTAAAAATTTGTCCCAGGTGCGTGTCAGTACACGTGTTTACAGCCGCTCTCCCCCGCACGGCAGAAGCTCGACAAGTGTAATGGCGAAGAACTTCGCCAGATACTAAGCCTGGTCTTGGCAAACAAACAACGATCCACCTATACGTCTGTGGTCGACACATATGAGGCTTGCCCCGTTTTAAGACTAAAATCTTCATTTTTAGTAGTAAAATGGAGGCAAAGAACTATCAGAGCCACTGAATTGTCTGTTATACAAGATTAAGACCTAAGTAGGTGTCGTGGTTTGTGTTATTTTGCTATTATGAACCATTTATAACATGACTAGAGGCCAAGAGTATTTGATTATTACTGATATTGTGCAGATTGTGTTATGAATTCATCAAAAGTTTATTCCTTTTCGTTAAAAGCTTATCTTTCGGGAAAACATAAAATTAGTGTGCGATGGGTGTGTTAACCCTAACCCTATAAACTAGGGGTATCAAACTCAATTACCCAGGGGGCCAAATCTCACATCATACACAAGGTGGCGCGCCGAAGGTTATTATTTGTCCGATAACTTTTTATTGAACAGTAGAAAACTAAACTTTTTGTTATTGATTTTGTGTATCCAAAATAATACATTAAAACAAACATGAACTAATAACAAACTAAGGCATAACAGTTTTTCGTCTTAATTTTTGTTTGGGGGGGGGGGGTCAGAAGTGGACGTTTGTCATATTTTCTTGGCAACAAGTTCCTTTCCTTTGGAGTAAGTTTCTGTGTTGTGGAGATTCTCAGGATGGACTGCAAGTGTACATCAGTAAGACGACTCCTGTGTGATGTTTTGTTGATCTTCATCACAGAGAAAAGTTGCTCGCACAAATATGTGCTGCCCGAAGCTGGGGCATCGTTTGTGGGAGGGAATGAGTGAACTGTGCAGGCCCCACACAGTCGTACTTTGCCTTCAGTCACTCATTACACTGCAGTTCTATGAGTTCCATCTGCAAATGTGCAGTTTCCATGTCGATCACATGGCCCGTCCCTGGAGGTTCAAGGTGTTGAGATGAGTGGTTATGTCACACAGACATGCCAGCTCACATTTCCACTTTTCATCCTGCAGGACTGTGGGTCTTTTCCTTTTCTGTCTATGAACTGACAGATTTCTCCAATCAGCTGAAAAACTCGAGCGAGAACGTCTGTGTGATTCGGCCTGTCGCCCCACTGTGAATATTTCCTGCACGAGGGACTGAACCAGGCGGGAATTGAACCCTTTGGCTCTGATAAAGTTGACGGTTTGTGTTACAGTGCTCATTACATGCTCCATGTTGAAGACTTGACCACACAACGATTCTTGGTGTATTATACAGTGATATGCTATCAACTGCCCACTACAATTTTCTTTGATATGTAACCGCATCCTTGGAACTAGTCCACTCTTTGGGCCGCACACCGCCAGCGCCTCATGTGTTGTAAGTGCAACAAGTTTGTCCCAGGGCAGGTTCATGTCACTTATACTTTGACATACGTAGTCAAGAAATGTCCTTTTCTGTCGTTGTCCCATGCATGGAGGTGATGTCTAATATTTCTTCTGTGATATTTAAGCTGGAATCAACTCCACGGATGAAGATTGCGAGTTGTGCGGTGTCTGTCGTGTCAAGCTTTTCAACTTGTCCTGATGTTTAGTCTCGTAATGCCTCCTCAGCTTATATTTTTTAGTTACAGCTATTGTATCTCCACAAAGTAGACACACTGGTTTACCTCTGATATTACTAAACATGTATTAAGCTTCCATTGGCATTGAAAGACTGTTTTCAAAATCAACTTTTCTCTTGGCCATTTTAACGGCTAGCTTTAATGTGAAGTTTGATTGGTATTCACTACACAGTGTAGAGTTCTCGATCTTAATTAAGTAAATTAAAATTAAGTAAAAGTCTTTAGAACAGTCACAACACGTGCTTATCTTTGATCATCTTCCTTTGTTCCCCGACAGATGGCGCACCAATATATACGACTAGCGTTCAGTTTACACACTACACACAACTTTCAATTAATTCTAATAAACAATCGCGTGCTCTGCTCTGCTCTGCTCAGTACTATTTGCAATGGCGTGTGATGTTATTGCATTAGTGTATATATATATATGTAAAAGATGATATAATTAGGCAAAAAATGGCAAATCATATATGCACAAGCAGCAATTATTTCTAGACCGTGGCTTGCTATTTATACTCGGGTACTTATATCTATCTGGCGGCAGTCATTCCCTCTTGACGACGCAGGAACTGGACAGTCAGTATTCCACAGTCGGCACTTATCATCCACAGTTCGCGTGTGTAATTCACAGTTAACACGTATCATGCACAGTTTGCACATATAATTCCAGTTGGTATATATATATATAATCCACTGTCCTTGGAGAAGCTATACTCCCACCAACTTGATCTGCACAAGTTTTCGTCTCACAACTTTATGTCTCATCGAGACGACTTCTCGCCAGCCCGCTGATTCAGACAGTGATGAGTTTCTATTAGTATGAGGATTATCTGTCTCTGTGGTTTGCCCCTAGTCACCCTTTAATCTCAGACCGAATCAGGGAAGCTAACAGGTACTAAAACTCTTCGACCCGCGGCCCGTGTTCAGGCCAGCGGGTCCCGTGTCAAAGGTCAGATTTATGGGCCCGGTCTTGACCCTCCCTTCAGGTCAGTAACAGGAGCGGTGGTACCTTGACCAATGCACTGTTGGTGGTCTGTACAAACTTCACTAAACTCATCCCATCGCTTGCTGTGCTCGACGTGAACTTTTCTGTTGTTTGCCTTCTTATTGTCGCCGGGACATTAACAATATTTAACTAAGCTTCTTTCGAGGGCCAGGTAAAATTTCATGGCGAGCAGGATGTGCCCAGCGGGCCGCGTGTTTGACACCCCTGCTATAAACAAATGATTGGTTTTCGTTGTGTCTTGTACACAAATGCGCCTGTCAAACCATGGTGTGTGACGCATCTTCATCCTTAACCCCATAGAAATTCGGCTCGAAAATTAAGTATTGTAATTATTTAAAGTTTGTAGCTAATACCAAGAACAAAGGAGCTTTGAGCATTCTTGTCTAAATTTCCGCCCTGTAAGAATATAAATGTACGGATTTAACACTGAGTGTATAAAGAGAAGATGATACACAATTGCATTAAACAAGTCCTCAACGTAGATATAATTTATATCCGTAAGTATGTTGTTAAACCTATAAGAAAACAAAGCGCAATAAACAGATTGAGGAAAAAGAAAGCAGAAAAAAGCTGCAGAGACAAGAAGTACGGTCCGGACTAAAGACAATGATTGAAGTTTCCGCCTTCGTTCATCTCGAGACACGTCGCCCGTCAACAGGTTGGACACCGCGGAGCGTGCTGACCTCACCACTGTGTTTACAAGCACAACATTGCCAGCGACAACAAAAGCTAAAGGTAAATAGAAGTAAACTGTTAATTCTATTGGATTCCAGTTGTGTCTAAAAATCTCATAGCTTTCAAAGGAGGCTACGCACGTCATAATCTTTTCTTGGAAATTCATTAAAACAAACAAAGCAGATGCAATCTTGAGTCCATATATGAAGTGAGAATTAAACAAAGCGATACACGCTGTCATTGCTAGGATGATCAGTTGTGTCCGTCTGTATGTAAACAATACACCAACACGATGAGGCCAGAGGACGGCGACAGCTCTCTCCACTGTCAGCAGCACTGGCATCCAGCACGACATCCCTCTGATGTTGTACGTGATCCAGGTGAACATCTTACAGCAAATGTCGTTCATTTGTTCAAATGAAGTCGTAAAATTCTCAGTAATAAACATATCTAGCAATGTCAAGTTTATTAGAAGCAAATCGGACACGGCCAGAACCATAAAGCAGAGATGAGCCGAGCGGAAGTCTGATGTCACACGAGACAGAACCACGATACTGACGACGTTGCCAAACGTGCCGATGATGTAAAGAGGTAACGGAAGTGTTCCTCGGATCCAGTGGACAGCCATTTTAAATGGGAAACCCCAGTCGTTGGTGTTTGATTTAAAGATGATGTAGTCGGCCGGATACAAAAGGGTGGCGTTAGTTGCAGTGTTTTCCATTTTCTTTTCAACTCTAAAGGCGCCTTGCTCACCTCCTGCGATAAATATTTGTGTGTATAATGGAGTGTCAGCACAATGTGTGAGTAGTGCGTATTGCCACCTTTACTCCCCCGCCCCTTAGATACACACAGGCACAGAAAACAAGCCTACAAACGCATACACAACACAAATTGACAGGCACACTCCTAAATAAATTTAAGGCTGTGAATGAGTGACTGAATAGAGATGTAGGACTGAGTCATGTGGTAACCTAACTAACGAAGCAGCAATCGCTCCTTAGTGTCTAGGTCAGGGGTGAACAATTAATTTTCCCAAGGGGCCACATGAGAAATCGGGATGGTTTTAGAGGGCCGGACTAATGTAGTTAACTCAGTTTTACCCAATACTGTAGATATAGTATATATACTGGCGGGCGGGCCAGAGGGCGGGCCGGTCAGAGACAGGAGGCGGGTCGGATGCGGCCTGCGGGATGCTGTTGCCCAGGTCTGGTCTAGTGTGGCTTCTTGATAACCCGAAGTCAATTAGGCAAGAAAAGGATGGCGTATGTTCCAGTGTGCAGGTGTTGTATGGGGTAGGAACGTAGATGGGTTTTAATTAGCCAGCCCTAAGTGGTTACAGCAGCCAACTGTGACCAGCCGATTAGCAGAGATGACAGTGACGTCTATAAAGAGCGTGACACATCGGGGGCTACCACACTTGCCCGCCCGATTGACGAGGAGTGGTGGTTAGTCACGTGTCCACCACACCAGTGCAGGAGGTGCTGGAGCTTCACTAGGGTTGTCATTCTCTTGTCGATGTTGGCTACTTGATTGGTTGGTGAGTGAGCAGCTAATGACATTCCTCCGTGTATGTGTGGTTGCGAAAGTGCAATGTGAAAATAGTGAACAGATACAAAGGAGGAGATTTCTCGGCACTCTTTAAGGACAACTTCACTTGTACCTGGAGACCGGGTCTTAAGCCCAGGGAGCAATGTTCGGGAAGAAGGACGTTGGGTTAGAAAATCTTTAGAAAGTGAGCGAGTCAGTTAAGAAGGGATGTCGTGACTGTATGTCGTATGCCCTACCTGTGAGAGGACTTACACTACCGGTGAAAGGACTTACACTACTGATGAGAGACACAACCGGTGAAAGGACATACACTACCGGTGAGAGGACTTACACTACCTTTGGGAGGACTTACACTACCTGTGAGACTGTCTTAGGGAGAACTGTCGTCGCTCTCTGACGGAGTGTCGGAGCAACACTTTCGAAGTCAAGTCATCATAGTGCCGTGACTGTCGGCTGAAGTATTGGTGTCCACCCAGACACCGACAAATACAAAAACAATTTTAACATCAGAGCTAATTTGATGATCATGTGAAAGATAATAGCCTATGTAGAGAGAGATAATACGACTGGAATAGTGGAAATACTCGAATAGCACAGGGGACACTCACCCACCTACACGAGTCTTTTCATTGTATCTATTTGTATGTTTGATTAATCTATTATTTCTATACGTTACATCAGAGGTAAGGTTTCCTCTTCAAGAAACTGTAAGGATGGAAGCTCGTGAGCCGCGTGGTAAACAGTGTGATGGACATGTGAGTTTTGTACTATGGTTCCTTTGCAACCCGGTGCCAGTATTCATGTTTTGCTAAAAACCAGAAATACTGCAACAGACTGTGGATTGATACATGAGTGTTTGTAAGACTGCTTTCAATACACACCATGCACGTCCCACACATATCTACAAGCCATCGGAGCAACAAAGTAAATTGTAAACCAAGTCACAACATCTATCAGGGTTATCGATTCTAGGGTGTGGTCGGCAGTACAACCACAGCAGGGAATGAACAAGAATGACAACTTAATGTAAAGAAAGGCTAAATACAGTGTACCCTTGCTGTATATTATAGTAACCTACACTCACACAACAGTTAGTAATGTGATAAAACGTACATAAACTACATAAATTATAAACACGATATGAAGGGTACACGGACTTTTCGCCGACGGACGTTTCGCCGCCGGACGTTTCGGAGCCGGACGTTTTGCCGACTGGCTTTTCGCCACCGGACGTTTCGGCGCGGGGCACTTCATTTCGGCATTTCACGCGGGACCTTTAGCCGAAGTCAAGTGTGGGACGCCCCTTAGCTCACACATTTCTCTCGCCATTGTATCAATGTTTCAGTGAACTCTCTCTCACTATCCCTCCTCATGTGAACCGTTAGCTCACACATTTCTCTCGCCATTGTATCAAAGTTTTTTCTCAAAGCTGTTGCGCATAATCTGTGACAATCAAAGTGAACTGTCTGTGAAGTCTGTGTGTAAAATTTGTTTGAAATAAAGAATTATTGTGTAATCTAGTAGTTACTTTCATTCTTTGAGAAGTAAGTAAGCTCTCTCTCTCTCTGACATAATGCGGCGAAACGTCCGGCGGCGAAAAGCCAGTCGGCAAAACGTCCGCACACGATATGAATAGTTTTCTTTCCAATCGGCTGAGTTGGGAAAGAGCTATAGAATGATTTAACAACGAAATTATAAATAACCTGACGAGTAGTTTCCATAAGCTACTAATGATTACATTTTATATCTTGCTTCTTCTTTACTTTCATTAAATAAAAATGTTTGCTATGAAGTTTTAAACAGGATTCTTCCTAAAGACTTATCAGCTTAAAACTAATGTTTACAGTTATATTTACCTATGTGATGTATGGCTCTCGTGGTGTGCGTAGTTAAAACTTCTTACATATCTTATCCAGCGTTTTGTAGTCTTCACTGCCCGTGAATCTCTTTTCCTTTTTCTTCAGCTTGGAAACACATATTAACTTTTATCAGAAATATTCACTCATTGTAGCACACTCTCGTCTGATTTCTCTTTAAGGATCAGCTTTTCCTGTCAAACTGATCACTTCACTTGGTTTGTACAGTCAAAACCCGACTTGCCACACACAGATAATACTTTTATAGCACGAAAATGTATGTTCATAGAGACACGAAAGACTTCTATCAAGTTAGAAAATATATTTACACAACGACCAAATCCTTAAAACATAAACGTAGATTCGAAGATTACAAAAATGGCTGGAAATAGTAAAAAAATCTTTTACATAGATAAATCTTTAGAACAGTAAAAATGTTACAAAGCTACTAAATTATCAGGTACCCGTATTTATTAGTTCACTGTGTAAACACGATTGGATTGTAAATATAGCATTTTGCTTACCTTAAAATGTTAGAGAGAAAGAATAACAGTATGATAAATTTTGAGTAAGTTTAGTCAAATGATTGCTGTTTTCCATTTACCTCATTAAAATAGATTTCTCTATCGTTGAGACCTCTACATGTGTACTTTTTGTCATGAATGAGAAAGAAAAAATACATAAAAACTAACAAGTAGCTACAGAGCTATTTAAATAAAAGTCTTCAATATAGCTCGCATGAAAAAAAAGGTAAATTGTAAATTCTTAGTTTCCTATATTGTAGACTGCACAGTCTATTTTACGAAGGTGAGTAGAATCTTTAAAGTATCCACAGATATGACAACTACACGTATTATAGACCATTTGTCTGAAGTTCGGATATGTTAGACAATACAAAAAAAATTTGACTGAATGGAAGGTGGGTAATAGAAATGATCCGAGGAGATCAAAATAAAAACCGAAATAACTTTTTTGAAAATATAATGCAAAAAAGATAGAACAGTATAGCAGAACAACAGCTACAAACACTAGAGACAAAGCAATCAGGGTAACCGTGATGGATGTCGATGAGGTTCCAGTGACTACATCAGATGTTGTCCTTCTGGCAGCCGCGTCTATCGCACGTTTATGTCTTATTAACATAACACTGTTAACAAACACTACAACACACGGTATAATAAGATAAAGTGTTTGCACGATTACAGTCCACGGACCAGCCAAGAAAGCCAAATAATTGAATGCGGTGTAGAACGCACATGAATTACCGACTGTTGTTGTCCCTGTCAAACGATGACTGTTAAGAAACAACGCAACAACCGTTAGTACAAATGTTGATACAGGTAATATGCGATTTATAGTATTGGAAATGTTGGTGACGATGAGAGACAACGTGTGATGCGTTGTCAAGGCAACAAGAAACCAAGATGAGAGACAGACCGCTACTTCGCGGAGCCAGGCTACAAGTTTACACGTGACACGTGACCACAGTCTGACCCCGAAGGAAACTTCCAGCCAGGTAGGTGTCAAAAAAACAATTAAAGCAACAGAATCGGTCACCGCCAATAAAAGAAAATACATTAATAATGCCTTTTCTTTTTTAACCGCTTTCATTATTGTTTTGCGAATAGTGAGGATAGTAACTGTGTTTGTTGACAGTCCCACGAACAACAAAACAGGCGACAGAACGAGCCAGAGATAGCGTTGAAAGAGGCTCAGCACACGAAGAGATGCAGCGAACTCATTAAATGAGCTTTCCTTGAAGGTGATGTTAGAAGATGAATTCTCAAACATTGTGATATCTATGATAAACGTTCTTTACACATATTTAAATCTTGTTATTCAAAATTTGTTGCACACTTTAACGGTATTTTTGTCTTTAACTCATAATTATTTTCTGTATTTTCCTATGTTTAAGATAAAGTAATTTTATGTGGTGTGATCTATATAATGTTAGCCTGTACAGATATTTCTGTTTAATAGGTACACCTCATTAACACATTTGTATCCCCAACAGAGGAGAACTCCTGCTTAATTAATATCCACACCTTCACATCAATACATGACAATAAATACTGTTCCTAACAAACCGATCATCATCCGATAACACTAGCTAGTGGAATATCAGTGTGGCTTCCTGATAAACTAACAACCTGCTCATATTAATAACATCACACAACTTTTAATATGAGTTCCCAATTCAACTTTCAGAGCCTTTAAATTTTCTTTAAAGTGAGTTGTAAACACATGTCTACAATCGAAACATAAAACTGCTTACATCTTACTGACCAGCCGTTGGCTGATGTCTAAAATCATACTGAGTAGGAGACACACGGAGAAGCAGAGAAATCATGGCGACTATAGATAGACCTCAGCTACACAGCTTATATGGAAAGCGAAGAAGAGCTATCCAAGAAATATATTTACGAATAAAAACAAATTCCGACATTTCAGAATAATTTTAAATCCCTGCTTTCTAAACGCCAATTTAAAAATGAACCTTGTATTTCCCTAACGCTGATAGTGCACTGATAAAACAAAGTTTTTGAGAAGTTGAGCTACTCCAAAAAATAATTTATTTTGTCTTGTAAGAAGACAGAGGTCAATTCACTTTAAAACTTGTAAGATATTTTAAGAAACAATATTCAGCGAGCAAATTACTTTATTCAAACTATTTGTATCAATGTAAAAAAAAAACATTAATTAAAAATAGACGAAATAGAAACTTTTATTTTTTCGGAATTTACCTTTACAGAGATAAAATCTTTACGTTTAATCGTCACACCCACCTAGAACTAAGAATTCAGACTTTTATTTTCCGTATTTTTTAAAGGAAAGTCAGTCTTGAAGTTCCATTGTCATACCCTCTCTCCCACCTGATGAAACTCACAAAAGCGAGGAGTTTCTTTAATTTAAGATAGAAGAAATATAAGCTTGTATTTTTCTTAAATTAAAATAACGGGGATAAAATCTTTACGTTTATCGTCACACCCACCCCAGAACTAAGAAATAAGACTTTTATTTTCCGTATTTTTTAAAAGGAAAGTAAACCTTTAAGTTGCATTGTCATACCCTCTCTCCCACCTAATAAAACTCACAAAAGCGAGGAGTTTCTTTGTGCTCACAGTCGGCAGTGACAGTGGGGAAGACACAGATGGTGATGTGGCTGCCTGCTGTGTATTGAATGTTGCAGACATTATCTCTTGTACAGAGACTGAACCCGACATTTGCTACAGAGACAGGCAGCCTGATGCACCGCACGATGTTTTTCTTGCCTGCGGACTGAAGTCGGAATGTGTTGGAATGTGTGTGGGAATTGTATTCCCTGAAAGTGGTGCTGCTGATTTTATTCAAAACAGTCAAACGGCAGTCGACCGAAATAAAGGTTTTGTTTGAAATACTTTATCTTTTTTGGGTTAGAAGGATATTTATTCTTGTTCTCTGTCTCTTTCTCTCTCTGTCATCATTGTCATCTTTACAAGTATAGTTTTTGTTATGTACAGGGATATATGTCTAGTCTAGCGAGACTATTGGAAGACTTCTGCTGTGCAGCTGTCATCTCTCTAAAGGTCGGCTGATTGGGGCTGTAAACAGAATTATTCTTCTAGCTGTTCTTTGTTCAGATGTTTTTCCTATCACATTTTGTAAGTCCTGGTCTGTACTGAATATCAATTTTTCCTGTGGTCTGTCAGTTTGACCACAAAGTCTTGCAGTTTTAGGTCGTTTCGTGAAATAAGATGCATGTTCTCTGCATGTTTTAGTCCGTGTATAGGCCTCATACGAATAGAGAATAAAAGGAATTCAAGGTTATTATCAGGATGTTCTCCAAGAACATGCCAAGTTGCTTTCAGAATGTAGAGAATGCTGACCTCAGAGCTTAACAAAATGAAAAAGGAAAAGAAGACAAGCCGCTTTAAAAAAAATTGAGAGGAGAGCAGACGACACACTTCGATCATGCACTAGAGTCAATAATTAGTGTAAACGAAGAGGAAAATGTTCCGTGTTTAGTAAAGTAATTACACCGGTCATTAACTGAAGGGTCTTGTTACACCAGTAATCATGAGCTAACACTCTTGTCATTCGAGTCTATGGTTTAATGGGCCGCAGCCACAGCCACAGCCACAGCCACAGTCACATACACAGCCACAGCTGTGATCTTCAAGATTCAAGATTCAAGATTCTACTACACTCTAAATAGTATTGAGATGTTAGAAGAGTTTACACACATTCCTATCTTTATAAAAAGTATTTATTGGTCACAAACAAACTTACTAATTGTTTTATGACAGGTAATAAAAATCACCAACAGCAGCAGCAACAACAGAAAATAAAAACCTAATTTTTTATATGGAGTTGTTTCCGCTGTCTGTTGTTAGGCAGGCATTATCGCCCTTACCCGTGCGTGAGCGAGAGGAAGAGAAGGTTGCTGCGTCATAATCTAACGTCATAATCTGACGCAAGTTTGGATTTTACGTTTTTGGGGAGAAAAGAAAAAGGAAAAGAGCAGACGGCAAGAAAAGAGAGACGGGCGGAGGACTGAGAGAGCGAAGGTTTTGCTCTGGAACGTGTGAGTTAAACATGAAGGATTATTGGAGAACGCCAGCCAGGTGTCTGCCGAGACAACACCTACTGTTTCAAGACCTGGAAAGGGTAAATTATTTCAGAAGGATTTTTCTCAAGTGTGGATGTGTTTTTAAGTGTGACTTTCCCGAGACGGAATCCAAACTGTAAGTAAGAATTTTGGGAACTATTCGTAAAAACAGTCGACTAATTTAATTGAGGTACGCCGGTTGAAAAACGTCTATGCCGTAAATATTCTGTTTATGGTTTGCAGTAATGTAATTGCTAATGTTGAATTGTATAAACTTCGTTGCCAACGTCAAATCTTTGTGGTATCTGTGGCGAAAGAACACGTATGGGGACGTGAGTAGATAGTGCATACAGTGACTTCGTGTGATTCGTGGGGCTGTGTACGCGTCCCTGAAAGTCGGTTAAAGGGCTTTATTTGTTGAAGCAAATGCAGACTGGAATTTATAAGCATTTGGGATAAGTAAATAAGCGAATAAGTAAATGATTTTTATGTTGGGCGTAAAACATTTTAGAGTTAAATATGATTTCATTACTCCATGTTGCGTGCCGCCCTTAGCGTCGCTGGATGCACACTCGCAACACTCACACAGTCGCCACGACACACACACACCCGCTCAACCAGAGGAGGAAGACGAGGTACCTATCGAACCTTTGATAAACGCAAAGCACAACAAAGACCAAATGAACGGTACAAATAAGAAGTTAAAAAAACCAACGTAAAACTGATAAAAAAAAAAATTCAACACACTTAACAAACACACTAGAAAACCGGGGACTTCCCCACGCAGAAAAGAAAAAAAATGAGGAAAAATACCAATGAAACAAAATTCAAACACCAGCGCTCACTACAGCACAGTACTGTCAGAGTTCTTGCCCTTGATGCCTTCAGGCCTGACATTAGATGTAGACACTGTGTACTCTGTTCACGCTGTCTCCTTTCCTTTCTGTGGCCTTACGCGATTCTTTCTCGCTGACTACCACTGCACTGTCTGTCCGATGTGTAACGGACCTTTTGCTGGTTGACAGTCCGAGCTGCCCGACGCAGGACCGAACAATGAAGGTGAAGGAACAAAGAAAGGAAAGGAATGGGAAACGTAGAAAGGTACAAACACCGCCCATGTTGGGTTGCAAAAGAGGTGAGGAAAATGCGAAAATGCAGCGAAGACAAGAACAAGTACGAGGTTGACAAGAGCGCACGAGGATACGAAAAATGTAAAAGGCTAGAATGAATAAATAGTTGTGAAGGGCAACAAAGATCATAACCACGTCAAAACTGTTAAAAACACGTGTGGAGAAAAAAATGAATAACTGTCATTAGGTAGCTTCAGCATAAAACGGAAAAGTTCCCCCCCCAAGACCCACCTATAGCTATGACCTGATGTAGCCCTATTCAATCTTTTTAATGTGTGGTCACCCACCGACTATTGAACCTGCTCAAGCCCCACGAATTTCCACTGGCTCCTGATAGTCACTCAAGGCTACTGTGTCCACTGACAGTACCGGTCTCCAAGTCCACCCCTCGCCTGCTGGTCCTTCATGGCTGTTGTACACAACACGGTACCTTGCCCAGGCGACCTCTGACCTTTCACAACTACCCGCTCCTCTCAGCGTCTTAGGCTGATGCCTCGAGGGACGCTACGCTGTGGGACTATCACCACGATAATTATAATTTTTTTCTTCTATGTAAATAAGTAACAGATTTCATATGTACTTATGACAACTTGATAGGGAGAAATATGTTTCTCAAATATCAAAAGGTATTGTTATTATTGTGCTTAGTACACTAATCTTCCGGGGTTTTTAACGATTTTATCAATTGGACTATCCCAAACACAAGTGGATGGTCTGAGAGCGAATTTCGGGAAATTGTGATTCCTGACTTGCATTGGTATGCTTATTTAAAATATCGGAATCGTAACGCTGTCAGCAAAACGCAAAGAGATACCTGAATAATTTAATTCCATGGTAAACTAATTATATGCCTATATTACCATAAAATTAACGCTAAATTACTAAATAAATTGTAAGGGAATTCGCATAAAACTATTTTATACTTCAGTCTAAATACACAAAACATAGCCTTGGATTTATTATTTTGAGTTCCGAAACCCTAAGACGAAAAGCAGATGCTGATGGAGATGGCAGACAACGTACAAGTGTAGTACGAACATTGTCCTCTTGTCTTCAAATCAATCGCAGGCCGCTGGGAAAGACGAAGTCGGTATTTCACCTGCTGAGAACTGCTGAGAGCATTCTTTACTGGGAATAAAACGTTTTGTTTAGGGATGTCTTTACTTTCTGTTGTGCACATAGTCGTTAAGGCCTCCGACAGAACTGACTTTTCTTTACCTTCCAGGGATTCTTTAGCCAGTAATTGCTGTCTTTGTACCGTGTCAGTTCTTATGGAGCATCTTTTTTTCTACTGGTTTTTGCTGTTTGTACCTATAGCTTCTCAAGCGATAGAATTGTAATTGAAGGGACTATTATGTCCATGGCAAGCGCTGATGACATCGATCACAATTATCTAGTCCACTTACTTGCTCATCCTTAACACCCCACCCAGTTCAGTCATTTTTTTTTCTTTTTAGGCCCTTCACCCCTCCTGGGTTTAGGCCATCGAATACAGTCTTAACTGTTGTCGTTGTTTTGGTAGCAAGGATTTGTTTTACGGGGTGGGGGTGCTGGCCTCACGCCCAACCCTCCTACTTTTTTCAGCCGGGCTTGGGATCGTCCTTGGCGGAGGGCGGCCAGCCCTGTAAACAGATGCCACGTGCAGAGAAAGAACAGTGTGCCCGAGACGAGAAATGAACTCAGGGCAGCCAGCCTTCACTGTATTGGTGACAGGCGCTAACCGTTGCGCCACCGGGCCGCTAGTTCAGTCATTAGTATCAACTAAAAGAAACAAAAACATTTGTATTATACTCTCCACTGTCAGCAGCACTGGTATCCAGCACGACATCCCTCTGAGGATGTACGACATCCAGGTGTACACTTTACAGCAAATGTCGTTCACATATTCAAATGAAGTCGTAAAGTTCTCATTAATAAACATATTTAGCAAAATAAAGTTTATTAGAAGCAAATCCGACACCGCCAGAACCATAAAGCAGAGATGAGCCGAGCGTAAGTCTGATGTCACACGAGACAGAACCACGATACTGATGACGTTGCCAAACGTGCCGATGATGTAAAGAGGTAACGGAAGTGTTCCTCGGATCCAGTGGATAGCAATTTTAAATGTCAAACCCCAGTCACTGGTGTCTGATTGAAAGATGATGTAGTCGTCCGGATAGGAGATGCTGGCGTTAGTTCCTGTGTTCGCCATATTCTTTCTTTTGTTTCCAACACGTAAGGCTCTTTGCTCACCTTCTGCGATAATCATTCGTTTATATAATGGAGTGGGAGCACAATGTGTGAGTCAAACTAGCACACATATAGTACACACTCGCACACATACGCAAGTGCAAATACAAAACACGTATACACACACGTACACTTATAAAGTACAAACAGTACACATACATTACACAGGCTCACACCTATACACACATATACACTCTAACAGACAATACCCGCACACACATACACGATCAAAAAGGAATAAGTGCATGTATACACACCCTCCCTCCTACACACACTAACAAGAACAGAAACAGAAAAAACATACCGAAGCATAGACACATACATAGACAAACTTATACAACACACACTGGCAGACACACTAGTAAAAAAACGTGAAATGTGAGTGGCATAAACGCAGTGTAGGACAGTGTGTTAACCTAAAAAGGGAAGTAACAATCGCTCCTTACTGTCGAGGGTGGCTTGTTAACCGAAGGCTCATTTCGAAGTAAAGGAGAGCGTATTACCAGTGTACAATTGTTGCATAGGGTACGAGCGCAAAAGTGTTTTAATTATCCAGTCCTATGTGGTTACAGCAGCCAAGCGTGACCAGCCAAGTCGCAGAGATGTCAGTGACATCTAGGAAGAGAGTGACACATCGGGGGCTCCCACACCTGTCCGCCAGATTGAAGGGTAATGGAGGTTAGTCTCCTGTCCCCCACGCCACTGAAGGGGGAGGAGTTGGTGTTTTACGCCGTGCCAGCAACTATGGCTATATCACGGCAAGGCGGCCAGCCCTGTAAACTGATGCCACGTGCAGAGAAAGAACAGCGTGTCCGAGACTAGAAATGAACTCACGACCGTCAACCTTCGCTGTATTGGTGACAGGCGCTAACCGTTGCGCCACCGGGCCGCCCTACGCCACTGAGTTCAGTGCTGGAGAATCAGTAGGGTGGTCGTTCTCTTGGCAACTTGATTGGTTGGTGAGCGAATGACCAATGGCATCCCTTCGGCGTATGCGTGGTTGCGAATGTGCAAAGTTAAAAAAAAAGGAAACAGAAAACAAGGAGGACACTTCTCGGCATTCTCTAAGGCCAACTTCACTTGCCCCTTCAGACCGAGTCTTAAGCCAAGGGGGCACAACTCGGGAGGAAGGACGTCGGGTTAGAGAGCCTTAAGCAATGGTGCGAGTCAGTTACGAAGGGCTGTCGCCATGAAAGCAAAGAGCTAAGTGACCAGGTTTTGACTACCTGTGAGCGGACTTCCACTACCTGTGAGAGGTAGACCTTGCGATTGCAAGTTAAGAAGTCAGTCTCTAAGCAGGAGAACGTCTGCGTGGTTCCCCGCACTCAAACAAACCGGAGAACTTTGCAGCAAGATGGTGATCGTTTGGAGGCTGTACTTGTATGTCCCAGGACTGGGACAGGATCGACTCCCTGGGAGAGCAGTCGTTGCTGTTTGACGAGCTTGACAGATCGGGTGGGAAGGACGACAGACAGGCTGAAGGACAATTTCGAGAGAAAGTCATGAAAGATCCTTCGATGTATTGGTTTCCAAGCAACCGCAATGGTTAACCCACAAAGAATGGGTTTTGTGTTCTGTAAAAAGTAGGGTGGCGGGAATGAGGGCTCGTGAGCCACGTGGTAAACTGTGTTTTGGACTTGTGAGTTTTGTACTATGGTTCTCCTGAAACCCGGGGATAGCATTCATGTTTCTACTAAAAACCAGAAATACTGCAACAGACTGTGGTTTGACATATGAGTGTTTGTGAGACTGCTTAACAAACACACCATTCATCTCCCACACATATCTATAAGCCATCGGAGTAACAAAGTAAAATATAAAACAGTGTCACAACATCTATAAGATCAATCAATTCTAGGGTGTGGTCGGTAGTATAACAACCGCATGGAATGACAGGCTGACATCTGAATGTAAAGAAAGTATAAATATAGTTTTCCCTTACTGTATATTATAGTAAGGTACACTCACACAACAGTTAGTAATGTAATGAAACGTGATATATAAATAGTAAATAAATTGTAATAACTAAATAGTTTTCTTTCTAAATGGCCGAGTATAGACAAGCTTTACAATAATTTAATTGATAAATTATACATAACTTCATGTGTTGCTTCTATAAGCTAATCAGAATAACACCTTTATAATTTGCTTCAAATTTATTTTTATTTTCTATTCTTAAAGAGTAAGGTTTGCTATAAAGTTTAGAATACGTTTCTATTAAGATTCATCCTAAAGAGTCAGCAGCTTAAACTGATATTTACAGTTGTATTTACCTGTGTGCTGTATGGTTCTCGTGGTGTTCGTAGTTAGAGTTCAACAATATTCTTATATTTCTTATGCAGGGTTTTATAGTCTTTACTGTGAGGGAATCTCTTTTCCTCTTTCCTCAGCTTGGAAACACGCATTAACTTTTAACAGAATCACTAACTCATTCTAGTGTACCCTCGTCTGATTTCTCTTTAAGGATCGGCTTTTCCTGTCGTACTTCACACGGTTAATACTGTCAAACCCGACTGTCCTCACACAGATAATACTTTTTGCACCATGAAAAGTTATATTCATAGAGACACAAAAGACTTCTATCCAGTAGAAAATATCTTTACACAACCGCCGAATACTTGTGAACAAAAAGCAGATTCAAAGATTACAGAAATAACTGCACATAGTAAAAAAAAATTCTTTACATAGTCAAAGAATTCTTTTGAACTAGAAAGATTTTTCTTATAAAGCTTCTGAATTATGAGGTAACGGTAATTATTAGTACATTGTGTAAACACTATTAGACGATGAAGACAGCATTTCATTTTGTTTACTTCTACATTTTAGATACTATAAGCAGGATGTTATTTTTAAGAAATTATAGTCCAATAATTGCTGATTTCCATGAAACTCATTGCAAAAAACTTCTCCCTGTCTTTGAGACTTCTAGATGTGGTTTTACTTTGTCATGCAGGATAAAGAAAAAAAAAACAGACAAAACTAACATATAGGAAACTGATTTATTTGAAATGAATTCTTAAAAGTAGCTAACATTAAATTAACTAAAAAGTAAACTAGACATGCTTAGCTTCCTATTCTGTAGACCGCGCAGTCTATTTGACCAAGATGAGTAGATTCTTGAATTAATCCACAGATATAACATCAAAAGGTAGCGCAGATCGTCTGTCTAAAGTTTGGATATGTTACACAATACAAAAAAAATTTGACTGAATAGAAAGTCAAAAACAGAAACCATCCGAAGGCATGACAATAAAAAGCTAAAACAGCATTTAGAAAATATAATGCAATAAAGATAGAAGAGTATAGCAGGACAACCGCTATAAACACTAGAGACAAAGCAATCAGGGTAACCGTGATGGATGTCGATGAGGTTCCAGTGACTACATCAGATGTTGTCCTTCTGGCAGCCTCGTCTATCGCACGTTTGTGTCTTATTAACATAACACTGTTAACAAACACTACAACACAGGGTATAATAAGATACAGTGTTTGCACGATTACAGTCCAAGGACCAGTCAAAAAAACTAGGTAATTAAATACATTGTAGAACACACATAAATTACCGACTGCTGTTGTCCCTGTCAAACGATGACTGTTTATAAACAACGCAACAACCGTTAGTACAAATGTTGTTACAGGAAACATGCGATTCATAGTATTGGAAATGTTGGTGACGATGAGAGAAAACGTGTGATGCGTTGTCAAAGCAACAAGAAACCAGGATGACAGACAGACCGTTACTTCGCGGAGCCAGGCTACAAATTTACACGTGACACGTGACCACAGGATGATCCCGTAGGAAACCTCCAGCCAGGTAGGTGTCAAATAGACAATTAAAGCAACAGAATCGGTCATCGTCAATAAAACAAAATACATTAATATTGGCTTTTCTTTTTTAACCGCTTTCATTACTATTTTGCAAAAAGTGAGGATGGTAATTGTGTTTGTTGACAGTCCTACAAACAACAAAACAGGCGACAGAACGAGCCAGAGATATCGATGAGAGAGGCTCAGCACACGAAGAGATGAAGCGAACTCATTAAATGAGCTTTTCTCGAAGGTAATGTTAGAAGATAAATTCTCAAACATTGTGATATCTATGGTTAGCTTTCTTTACACATATTTGAATATTTTTTCCTAAATCTGTTACACACTTTAACTGTTTTTTTAAACTATTTTTAATTATTTCTTTAAAGATTTTTTCTTTATCTTCCTATGTTTAAGATAAAGTAATTTTATATGGTGTGATCTTTACAATGTAACCCTATATAGATATACTTTGACAATCAATCATTAAATCGTGATCTTCGACCAGAAAGTGAAACTGATAAAACTCCAAGTATCTGTTTAATAGATAGAACTCATTAACATGTTTGTATCCTCAACCCACCACCAATTGGTGCAACTTACCTTGTAGTGGTGTGGTGGCTTGTGTGCCTCGTC
>SRHC01002346.1:0-36178 GCA_004794325.1 Pomacea maculata
AGATATGACATTCGGAACGAATTTTTCTTACCTGTATAAGAAATACAAAACTATCCTTATTGTGCACGAACGAAAAAAGGAAACCGGAAGTATGGCCTATGTATGTATAGGATGCATGCTGGTTTACAGAAAAAAACAAATACAGAGAGAAAAGGACCTATAACTATACAGACTTTTTAGTTATGAGGACTTTTTTAAAATTATGCAAAACAAAATTGGCGATGTCTATGCAGCATCGATTCATTCATAAAGCCTACAAAGCAAACAACACCGCCATATTGGATATAATGTTAGTTTGGCGGTGCATTTCGATTGGTTGTAGCTTCGAGCTTTATGGGATGATGTGTCTGCCTATCAGACCTGATAGGTGATGACGAGTACGACTACGATATTTGTCTGATTTGTCGTCACCATGTGGTCTATGAGCAAGACAATAAGGTGGATGATGATGATGATGATGATGATGATGATGATGATGATGATGATGATGAAATCACCATCAACAACAGCAACAACAACAGGAGTTTTCTAATATTTGGAGACTCCAGCTGTCGAGTGGAAGAGGGTTCGTTACAATACGTATAAACACATAACGGCAACAGTATTGCACGAGTGTGTGTGTGACAGAATGTATGTCACAGATTTATGTTTGTTGAATTAGTTGGGTACTTTGTAAATTGTTCTCTGGTGAATGTGGCTGGATATTCAGCAAATAATGAGATGCTGGAAGTTGCCAGTCCTGTCCTGTGCAGCAGAATGTCCCTGATTGTCACGTGACTGGTGAGATACTCGTCTGCCAGCTGGAAATCGTTTCCAAGGATGTCCTTGACTGGAGTCTGCCACGTGTACTTCCTGTAATAAAAGTGCTGTGGATGATTAGTGTTTTATTGCTAGAGGTTAACAGCGATGGTTGGCACACTCTTTGACTAATCTTCGAGCCATGATATACATTCTAGAGTTTTATGAACGAATTGTAGAAAATGCCGACGAAATAATTATAAAAACACATCACAACAGACGATCTCTTACAGTTCTGATATCGTACAATCAATCCCCTTCAAAATATTTGCTACTTAATGGTCTTTTAATGCAGATTATTGGAAAAGGTCTTTTTTTAAACTGAGGTAAGTTTACCAAATAAATACATAATTTAATATTGAAAAAAATATGTATTTATGAAAGTATTAATCAGCATATTATTATCTATTTATGTGTGCATGTATAAGACTAGTGATCAATCCATGCGTATATGTTTATACATATATGTACGTTTTAATGTATGTGTCCAATTGCGTTTATGTGTATGAGTGTATAACATGCGCGAAGTTTTTTTCAGAAAAGAAGCTCTTAAGAAAAACATAAAACTGATTTTCTTAGCTATCCGAAAAGCTGGAATACAGCAATGAAGATGTTAAATACAAGTCGGATATTCAAAGAGGGTTGGCCATATTTTGCAGTCTTACACAGTATGCAGCGCTGATGGAGTCAACTGGCATTGAAATGTCGTCCTGTGACCTCGAAGTAAAATTAAATTTCTCGACCGACATTCCTCCTCTTAGATACGTATGTTCAGTCTTTACAATTTTCTTTTCAAGAAAACAGCACTAACATTTCAAGTAGTCACCCATATAGAGCCAGCACAGCAAAAAGACTGATAAAAGAAAGCTGCCATTGAGCGATGATGAGATGACAGGTGAAAGCAGAATGTCCTGTCAGCATCATGCAACTGCAGTAACTGGACCATTACTTAACGTTCTCCAACTTTTCTCTTTCTCACTTTGTGTGTGTGAGAGAGAGAAAAAAGAGAGAGTTGTGAAGGTACATTTAATGTATGTCCTACAAACGTATATGGTCATGTGCCTGTGTGTATATGTGAATTTATTGTGCTGCAGAAAAGCACTCAACAACTGAAAATTATTATTAAAAATATTACTATAAATAACCAATAATAGCGTAAGTTTTAGTTCTAACGACTTTATCAGTCCATGGTTTTTGCTTCACCTTTCCACAAGACTTAAGCAGCTTTATCAAGTTCTTTTGCTGACAATGAAAGTCACTAACTCTTACTAATACATTGACAGTGAAGAGGAAAGTCACAAACCCTTTTGCGACATTGCACAGTGAAACGTTTCTCCACCGGGTAAAGATATTAATCCTTCATGCTAGACATTGCCCAGTAATCTGGTAGATATTATATAGTGCATATGTTTATGTGACACCTTATGTCAGATGTTTTGTCTAGTTATCACACAATAATAAGTAATACAAATGCAAGATATTTTCCTAAATTATATATATATTCTATTTGCGTGAGTAGTCAGTCTACTTACCCCCAGCTCTCCTCAATCAGCATGGCCAGGATGGTGGAGGTGAAGGCCTTGGTCACAGAGCCGATGCCGAACAAAGTGGAGGAATTCACCGGTCGTCCAGAGGCTTTGTCGGCCATGCCGAACCCTCGAGTCCAGGTCTCGTTACCCTTGACGACGGCCAATGAAAGGCCGACCCCGTTACGACACTGCATGAGCTTCTCCACAAACGCCTCAATTTTGGAAGTCAGTTGTGGAGTGAACACCTTGCCATCCGCGATGGTCCACAAGGTGAGGCTACAGAGACACAGTAGTGTCAGGACAGTCGACATTGTTGTTGCCATGTAGAGACGTGGGAATCTGGTTAGTCTTTCAAATATTTCTCTAGTGCCGACAGCATGCGCCTGAAGCACTTGTTGCTTCACGTAAAAGTGTGGAGGCCTACGAGTTGAAACTAAATGGTGGCAGATTTTAAGCAGCCTGGCTTTTGAAGATGCAAGCACAAACGAAGTGGGTCACCTTGATGTACTTACTGGTGACTGATAAGCTGTGTATACAAGACTCATAGGGACAAAGATCAAGGGGAATGTGGCTGAAATGCAAAACTATACAAAAAAGAAATACAAAATTAACAGACACTTGCGATAGATATTGCACTTAAGTTTGCCTTTCAGCTCCAAAAGTTGAAGGTAACGAAACAGACTTGGAGACTTAGAAATGTTCTTTGGATCCTCAACCCGCCAATCTAGTCCGCAAAACTCCTGAACCATGCGAAATATTTTCAAAATGTCACTATGGCAAAAAAGGGACACAACGGCCACGCAAATAATGAACAAACTTAGTCTTGTCTATGAATATGTGTTAAAAATTCACTAGGAAAACTGCGAAACATAACTTATCAGGGCTTCTGCTTACGCAAAAAATTGCGTACAGTACGCATTAAAAGTTCGGAGGACCTGTTCAATTTTCGTCAATGGGGTCCCCTTCAAATTTGGGCGAAGAACAGGGACCCCTTAAAAATCGGAAGAAGGGGTCCCTGGGACCCCAACGAATTTAGCCTTAGCAGAAGCCCTGACTTATGTTATAAGTATCACCTCAAGACTTTTCCTCACACTAAGGACTGGCTGTCCTTGTTTTTAGACCATGTTTCGGGCATGCTTCTCTTTCTGCATGTGCCATCTGATAACAGGACTGGCTGCTTTGTCATGATATATCTTTAGCTTTGGCCCGGGGTAAAACACCAATTACTCCCCCCCCCCCAGAAAAAGGTGCACTTTTTAAGAACACCGCAGCCTTCACAAAGTTACATTCATGTGAAGTGTCACCAAGAGATATGAAAAAAAAAATTCAAAATTTCTTTTTTGTAATGGCAGGCACGCAACGTCATCGGCGGTCGAGGACAAGTGAGGACAAAAATCATAAACTTTTCTCGGCCCCAAAGCGACCTTTTATCTTCCTCGTGAATTTAGAATTTAGAAACCTTGTGTTCATTCTAACCTGATGCAAACACAAGAATATTTGCCGACAACGCCGAGAAACTGTCTCCCCTATTCACACAAGTGTGTTTCAGGTGATGTCAACAATGCTTCCGATATGTGCACAGTGTTATAAGGCTCGACACAAAGCAAGAGTCTTAGGTAAGTCTCAATGTCTCAGTCGAAAGGAAGTGGAAATGGCAATTAAGCTCATCTTGCATTTCTTTTTAGTCAGGCATCGGTTCAGTGGCTAGAGGATAGTCCTATTTACCGGTCACGTGCGAAGGACGAGCAATATGCGTGCACGCGCACCTTACCCCCGAGACATCACGAGAAAAATACTTAGGTAGCCAGGTACAATAACTTTCGGATCCTCCGTCTGACGCATGTAACTAGCGTTTTTAACAGGACACATTGCACGATACGTTTGAACAAAGCAGAGATCTGTATATACAGTTCTGTGAACAAAGTTAATCCACTGGCGTTTGCGCCTTACAAAGCCTCTTTCACAGTTCTGACATAATTTCCCAGCTCCCTGTTTTGCCCCTTTCCCTTGCACACCCTCTTTTACACAATTCCACTATACAACCGATAACACGTCGTCTGGAACCCACTGAAAATACCACCCGCATTATCCCCTTTGCACAATGATGAAACTTAAGAGAATTACAATAATATAACTTACAAGCATCATGTATATCAGTAATTAACCAATGACGGACAAAAAAATCAAATTTGTGCAATCAGTATTATTCAATTAAATATTTATAGAACAGCTATACTTAACATTTCGTGCTTACATTACTATTAGAAATACATGAGACTGATTTTGTAAGGCGTTTTTACGAAGGGATTTAGACCGCTGTTTAAGGAAGGTTGCACTCACTTTACATGGACTTGTGCAATATGCAGTAGATTCGGGGTCATGTGTGACAAGCAAAGGGACATAGCTAACAACTTTGTTTGGTTAAGATTAAAAGTGTGGTGGATTGTTGAACAAAAGATCTGTTAAAATCTGTTCAAGCTCTGCTTCTGACGTTCAGAAACTGTCGGTGTAGTCACTGCTGTAATCTTTCGCAAGTGACAACTTTATCAATAGTGAGGTAATGCAACACGTGATGTTTCTCCCGGTCAGTCGTATCAGACACCACTGGGTACATCAACGTGACCTACATCAGCAAGCACGAGCCTTGAAACGCCTGGTTGTTATTTAGTTATTTAGTCTGTCCTGAGCCACGCGCACCTTTAGTGAACCAACAATCGTTAGAGGTGCCTGCTGCAAGACTAACTTCAGATCCCCACGTCTCTACAGGACAACAACAATGTCCACTGTCCTGACACTACTGTGTCTCTGTAGCCTCACCTTGTGGACCACCACGGACGGCAAGGTGTTGACTCCACAACTGACTTCCAAAATTGAGGAGTTCGTGAAGAACCTCATGCAGTGTCGTAACGGGGTCGGCCTTTCGTTGGCCGTCGTCAAGGGTAACGAGACCTGGACTCGAGGGTTCGGCATGGCCGACAAAGCCTCTGGACGACTGGTCACTTCCTCCACGTTATACGGCATCGGTTCTGTGACCAAGGCCTTCACCTCCACCATCCTGGCCATGCTGATTGAGGAGAGCCAAGGGTAAGTAGATTGACTGTCCACGCGGTGAAAATGTGGAGCCTGTGAGTTAAACAAGGAGGATGCAGGAACATTTGGATAATTTTTACCGAACGAACACTCTATGAATTTCCGGTTAAGAAGGATTGTGACCCGGTGGAGAAACATCTAAGTGGGCAATATTAAGCCTAAACTAATATTATCAAACAAAAACACATATACAAACATAATTGACCGATTAACACATACACATGTACATACATATATCGATCGTTTGATTGATGCATATACATACAAATATAGACTTATTAATTGATCGATTGATACATGTTTCTAAATTAATTTGTTTTGACTGGTGTACGCATAGCTCAGTAAGAAATAGGAATAGTTTTTTTTTACTGTTATCTAGAGTTCCTTTACACGAGTCTCGAATGTTTCATAAGGATAGGATTTATTTAAGCACCTTCGTTAGTTTTCTTCTGTCTTTATGCTTACCACTCAGTAAAATTACATTGCAGAAAGTACACTTGGCAGACTCCGATCAAAGACATCCTTGGCAATGATTTCAAGCTGGCAGACGAGTATCTCACCAGTCACGTGACAATCAGGGACATTCTGCTGCACAGGACAGGACTATCCGCTCCCCTGACTCCCTTATTCGCTGGATTCCCACCTACAGTCACCAGAGAACAGTTTGCAAAGTGCCTAGTTATCCCAACAACCTACTTAAATTTCACACACACATACAAAGCTTCTATTGCCATTTCGTGGTTATAGGCATTGCAACATAAACAACAGAAAATCTCGAGAGTTATTCTATTCCTGTTACATTTCACTGTGCAGTCAGGGTATAATTATCTACTAATACTACAAATTAATAATAGCAAAATAATAATGATGCAGATGAGTTGTAGAATGAAGAGAAGGGCGAGGAGAATAATGATTTTGTTTCAAAATTCTTCTTTAGACAATACAGCTTTATCGCATAATTGAGCATATCAATATATGTGGCATCTATAACTACAAGCAGCGATCATGTAACAGTGTATATTACGTCTTCTCGGTGTGTCCACAGCCGACTTCAGTATCTGCCGATGTCAGGACTGTTTCGTGACGAGTTTAACTACAACAACTGGATGTACGGACTGGCCGGGAGGGTCGCCGAGGTGATGGGCGGAGCATCCTGGGAGGAGCTTCTCCACCAACGCATCTTTCAGCCTTTGCAGATGAATGACAGCCGGGTCATCGGGTACAATGTGAAGGTGGATGCGGACAACTTCGCCTTGCCTTATGTTCAGCTGAGGAATGAAAGCGTGCTGTCCGACCCCGTGATTTACAAGTAAGTGATAAATAGACTGTATAGTAGGAAATACGATCAGTAAAGGACAAGGCGAGTACAGCATATTTTCTTTATGATTGGGTCAAGTTAATTTCAAAATAATAATTCCCAAAATATGAGTACAAGATTGCTCTTAGTTTTCAAAATATCAGCTTTCAAACATCGGCATTTTCACCTTCTACTAGTAAAGCAGAAGAAAATTACTCTCCTATACTGAAGGGTTTTTTTTTTCTTTTTTTTTTTTTTTACGAGCCAGTAGTATTTGATCCAAACGGATACGACTGATGATGCTATTTTTGTGACTGTGTCACGATATTATCTGTAGACCAGAACGGTGAATAAAGCGTCGATGTTGCATATTTGGTGGTTGATCTTTGTTTAAGTTTTTTTTTCTTTTTTTTTTTTTAAACCAGAAATCATAAATGATTTTAAGACTCGTGCTTTTGTACATTTGGCACTGCAGTGGGAAGAGCTCTTCGTTTTACTGAAAGTCCTAAACCTGCTTATACTGTATAAGTAATTGGATAACAATAATTTTTAAAACGTTTTGAGGAGCAAATTATTGAACAGGTGTGGAGACAAAATTCACGTTTGAACAAAGCAGAGATTTGATCTGTATATGCAGTTCTCTGAACAAAGTCAATCCACTGGCTTTTGTTGCTATTATTTTAAGGATTTTCTGATGAGTTCAAACTAATTCTATCTAAGTATCTAAGAGACCATTCAGTAAAATAACATTGTGTTCTGGTCTGCTTTCTTTTACGGAGTAATGCATCTGTCCTGTTTAGCTTATTCCCTTTCGTCACTTCCCGTTTACTAAACAAATCCAACAATGATTAAGAGAAAAAAAAATATATATACTCGTACTTTCGTCATAAAATATCACCGTCCACCGGAATATGTTTTTGTGATACTGTATGCTCTCTTTCCAGCGATTTTCACTGAGCGCTCGCGTTGTTCGTTACGTCCGAAAAATAAATCAAAACCCATTTATAATAAAATTTACAAAGTGCATATTGGAAATCCTGTATCATACAATCTTATTTGTTTAATGCATCGATTAGTTCAAATTATTACTCCTTAAAATTAACCTTTTTTACTTTTAACCTCAACATGAGACGAAAATACAGAGAATAAATCCAGGCACACACACAATATACATAAATATTTGTAGAGAAAAGCTGTTACTCATCAGGTAATCAAACTTGTAGTGAAGTAAAATGTCCTCTCTTCCTCTCGAAACTAAAAATTCCTGCAGTATACATCCAGACGAACCTGCTGGCGCAATCGCTTCTTCGGCAGACGACATGGCGAAGTGGTTGTCATGGCACCTACAGGGAGGAGTGACGTCAGACGGTGACGTCCTTCTCAATAAGACAACTCTCCAAGACATGTACACGCCACGGGCGATCATCACTTCTCTCCCCTTACAGAAGTCCAACTATCCAGTCACCTACGAAACCTTCGGCTATGGTTATGCCTGGGAGACGTCTTCTTATAGAGGTGAGTATAGGTCACGTCATCTTATACAGGTGAGTATAGGTCATGTCATCTTATACAAGTGTACGTGGGTTACCTGTTGGTATACAGGTGTACGTTACTTAGCTCCTCCTATACAGGTGTTTGTGGGTTACCTTTTCTATAGAAGTGAGCCTGCGTCATACAAATGATTTGCTATGGATTCTTTGAAGGCTCCTCCCCTGCTACTTTCCTGAAATCTTATCTGCCCACGCTCCTCCCCGAACCCTTCGCTCCTCATCTGACTCCCGCATTCTATCCTCCCTCCCACAAAGACAGTCACATACGACAACCGACATCTTCCTGATTATTAATTCTCTGAGCTGCTTTTCCTTCACGTTCCAGCTAGACAACTCCGCTTCTTGACTGAAGATCAACTCCTTACTCTTCCTGTCACCCGAACAACAACGTATGGCCACGGGATGTTTAGTTATTGTACAGCCAAACAATGGAACTCTCTCCCTTTCCATATCCGCCACCTACCCACTATGGAATCCTTTAAACGTGCCCTGAAAACACACATCTTCCGTAAACATTAGTCCTAACAACCTTTCCCATAATGCTTATCCTTTGTCACATCCTTCCTTTCGAAGTATCATGTTACTCTCAGTTACTGTTATTTGGTTGCTCTTTCTGTTTTTGATTTTATTCTACGTTAGTACTGTTAACACAGGCTTCTACGGTGGTCATAGCAGAGTGAGTAAAGAGCGAACTACGTAAAACATTTGAGTGACACCCATACCTCGCCTATTTGTGACCTCTCCTTCTATTCTATTTATTTCTTTTGAATAAAACAATGTTTGACAAATATTATGTCCTTTATAATTATTATTATTTATACACATCTACCCTGTACATCGACTAGAGATGCTAAATACTATAAAGTGTAATGCTGTACACTGTCAACAGGCTATCCAGTGGTCTGGCATAGCGGCGGACTCTACAGCTATCTGACCTACTTGGCTCTGTTAAAAGACCTTGACCTTGGTATCTTCATCACCACCACTGGTTATAATGCTCTAAATGTGACGGCAACCTTCCAGGAGATTTTGTTCTACATAACTGATCTGTTCCTTGGAGAAGAACCTTGGCTTAATACAACAAACGCATGCCAGTTTCCTCAGCCATGGGTCAACACTACGGGTCAGACTCCTTCAAATGACACAAATATTGTCCCTGGAAACATCGAAAATCCTCAAGACTTTGTGGGACAATATGAGAACAGGTTGTTTGGAAACATTGTCGTAGCTCAAAATGGAAGCAATGAACTGTTAGTGACCTATGGTCGTATAACAGGCAAACTATATAAGACAAAAGACCGCAATGTTCTTATGATGGATATATACGGCCTTTTTTATTTCTATACACATCTAGGAGATAGTGTGCCGTACCTTAATCTGACCTTTACAAGAGAAGATAAGAATGTAAAGTACCAGCAGCTTCTGCTCCGTTGGGCGACGGAAGATCCAGCACAGGCTTTGGTTTATTCGCGAACAAATGCTTCTGCACCTACAGGTGACACACTCATCGGGCGTTAGAGATGGTCGTCTTATTTACTGCTGTAATGATCGTTCCGTATATTTTGGTACAGGTTCCCGTGTCTCTAAGTATATGACAATGAATGGAAGAAACATTCATGTATTGAAGGAGTTCCATATTGAACATTTTAGTGATCTATAAGTAAAACCAATATTCTAGATAAATATTCTAAATAAATATTTTTCCTTTTTGTTTGACTTTTGAATGAGTTTGCCAGTTTATAATTTGTATTGATTGTTCCTTGGATAGTTGATTCTTGAGTATATTTCTTCCCTTCAGAAATTAGAAGGTGAAAGAACAAGGTGTCTTGTATCGTGTAGTAACTAAATGAGGGAGCTTCCTGTATTTGATTTGTATATATATCGTATTAGCTTTTTATATAGATTCATTGTATTATTATTATTGGTTCTGTTTCTGTCTCCTCGTAATTACAGCAGACGTAGATGTGAGTTTATGAAGTCGTAAGGTGTGCGTAAAGATAATAATATGGTGCCACTTGTGGGTAATGAAAGAATACAAATTCAAAACTGATACTGAAAGTGATTTTTATTTTTACAGAAAAAGTAATGTTCATAGAATTTGACAAAGTGTCTGATGAATTTTTATTTTCTGTAATTTTTCGTACTGATTACATCCATTAAAAAAAATTCGATTCTTTGTATTATATGAGATATTTCTAATGTTTTCTGCTAGATACCGAAACATTGACACATGAAACGTGATTGTGTGTTTATATTAGATATTAGTGCTTCTTGTTCAATCTGACAATAATTATTACATTGTAGTACACAATTATTTTAAATTATGAAACAGTCGTAACATGGTCAATTACTGATAGAAAAATAAATTCTTCTATGCATAATAGTTGTTCCGTAATATTATTTCTTAATATGTTGATTTGATATGCGAATCCCAGAGATTTTGAGTAACAGCAAAGTGGATCATCAATGGCGCTTTCCACAGATGACGTCACGATCTAGCCGCGCAAGGGCTTATGGGAATGCAAAGCGGACAAATATATTCCCCGCATGTACTACACTAGCGTTTGCAGCGAGTGCGTTGCTGTGCAGTTTATTGTTCCAAAAAAAAAAAAAAAACAAAATGTGAGCGTGTAAAAAATACAGTTTTAAACTGGAAAATGCAAATGGAGGCGGTGGTTTTAACGGAGAAAGATGTACCTGGAGCCTTCCTTGTCGGCGATCCCTCTGAATACCGGCTAACAGAACTGAAACGATGGCTCGAATGCCACGGACAGAGTAAGAATGTGACTTGACGAGAGGCAATTGAAAAAGTTCGTGCGTGTATTGCATTGGGTATAAAAGTTAATCCAGGGGTAGACAACGGTAAATGGTATGAGCTGAAAAGGAGGGGGATCAGTAACCAAACGACACCTAAATGAACCAGTTTTCTTCTCATTTGTCCCATTGGTTTCTCTGGTATTTCCCTTGGAGTCCCAGTATTGAAGGTTGTATTTTGCTGGACCAAGAAATGTGTACAAAACGTCAAACTGCTCGGGAAATAGTCCAACTAAAAACTTTGTATTCTTCCTGTCTTTAAAAACAAAACTTGGGTCCATCCTGTTGGTAACTTCAGGTTCACTTCGATCATTTTTCACTGCAGCAGCGTTTCTCATGACCATAGTTTCGATTTTAGCTCCAAGCATGTACTGATCATAATTTAGATGTTTGTGTAGCTTTGTGGTTTGGGCTAGCCGACTTACATTCAGCAGATGCACTCTCAACCACGGCTTCGCCTGCGTCTTCAAAAATTGTGTTGTCACTTTGTTCTGTGGATTCTGGAAATGATGAGTTTTCTTTGCGAAGCTTTTTTCTCCCACGTTCACGTTGATAATGTGCAGTTTGGTCGCCACGTTGCGCTGGAGCCTAGCTTCCTGTTACCTTTCTGTCGCTTTTGTGTTTCCTCGTTTGTAAGCGTCGCTAATATTGGTTCGTCGTTCTCAGATGTTGGGCCTTTTCCACCAAGAAAATGCAGAGAGCAGATATATGTGTTCCTGGTTATTTTCTCCACATTTTGGAAATCAGATTGCCCCCATAAAAACTGCCAGCGCTTTGCTTTCTCAGTCTTGAACTTGGCCTGTTCTCTTTCCCACTGCATGGGTCATGTTGTCACTGGTCTTACCAGGCTTTGGAAATGGAATAAAAAACGTCCCCTCCGGTAATCGCTCTGGATATCTGGAGTCCGATTTACATAAACCCCAACAGCAGTGTTTGGTTCCTCCAGTTTTCAGCATTGTTTCAGAGATTAATAGCAAAAATGTCGCTTTTTGTCAGTCGCGGTAGCGTAGAATACACAGAACAACGTGCAGCGTTTGTCCGGGAAGCAGTCCCATGATGCTCTGCTGCGTGACGCCACAATCTATTTTTAGTAACCCGAGAAAGCGCTATTTAGACACTTGTACCCTATCAACACACATTAAAAAAAAGAGATTTGAGTATTGATAATTTTGAAGTGCAAGGTGCACGAAGAAATAAGTCCTAGCATTAATATCAAGCCACTAACTCTAAACAATTTTAATAATATATATATATCATGCATAATATATAACAATATAAATCATTCAAAATAACCAGCTATTATGTTTTTGTGACTTATCTGATTCTTTTGACAGAGCTTCTGAGTTCAACATAGCTGAGCTATGGAATGTTTACTATGAGTGCAAGAATGCGTCTTTTGACTTGTGTATATCATGTGAAAGAAAGCATCGCACTAGCCTAGAACCTTCTGAAGATTGCTAGATCCTTTCTTTTCTACTTCGAGGGTAGTAGCAAGACAATTCTTTTAAGAACTTCTTTTGCTAACTACTTTGACAGAAATTTTTCTTTCTTCTCTGTCGTCTCTCTCTCTTTCTCTTACACACAACACACCCACACACACGAGCATGTTAAAATTCTTTATTAGATCTTCCTGAGTGGACATGTCGGGCAATGAGTCAGACGAAGGCTCTGACAGTTACTAAACGTGAGTACGTACTTGTTGTTTGTGATGTGCATGGGATATGGTGT
The DNA here is from genome assembly GCA_004794325.1 of Pomacea maculata. NCBI lineage: Eukaryota > Metazoa > Mollusca > Gastropoda > Architaenioglossa > Ampullariidae > Pomacea > Pomacea maculata. The sequence goes on from SRHC01002346.1 coordinate 12,807, forward strand.
GGGTGCATATTTGTTGCTCATCTTGTTTGACGGGTAAATCTTGTTAATAATGCTAGCCTGTAGCCATTGCACCTCAATGCACAGCTGACAGAAAGTTTGAAAAGGAAAAATGGATTATCACAACTGATGTGTGGCCGTCTGCCATCTTTGATGGTATTTAGAATCAACCTAAAATTGTTGAGAATAAACATTCTCATTTTAACAATTCCTGGAAACTCCTTGATTAGTTCTTAATGCAGAAATTCAACAAATTTAAATTGTTAATAAATACGGGAAAAAATGTAACAAGACTGAAGGGGTCGAGTAGGGGACATTGCCAATTGCAGTAAATTCAGAACATTTATTTGCTTTTATTATGATGTATGACAATATAAAGTTTTGTGGTAGACATTACTACTACATTCTTGAGTACAGGTCTAAAACCGAAGTTTATAGAATTGTATTATGTCATCTTAAATAAAATGTCCATGCAAGAGTTAGTCTGTAATTCTATGTACACTAACAAAACTAAAATAAAGAAACAAATCAGCATGGACATACACCTATATTTACACCATATAAAAAGCTAGTTACACCTGTATAAACAATTGCCATGGTTTGACAACTGAGTGCTACCCTTTAAATAATTGAAATTTAACAGATGTCTGTGCCAGGAAGTCATGTGCAAATGTGGTAGCTTAATGTCTGTCAGAAGTGGTAATAGTAAATGGTTATGTTCTTTATTTAGAATAATTTGTTTATTTTTTATTTAAAATTATTTATTTATTTTTTATTTAGAATTATTTGTTTATTTCTTATTTAGAATTATTTGTTTATTAACATGACAAAAATGATAATAAGCTCGTTATCTTTGCATCTCTACCGTATTCAACAGTGACACATAAATACACATGAATACAACGCATGGCAAAAACATGACAACAAGCAAACAAAGTCATCATCATCATCATCATCATCATCATCAATCATCAATCATCAATCATCATCATCAATCCTCATCAATCATCATCACAATGCTACCTCGATGTAAACAGTACAAATATTACAGAAAGTTTAAGAAACATAAGAAATGTCTTTCCCCTTTTTTTCTGTGGAAATAAGAATCACTTTCAGGATTAAATTGGAATTTATGTTCTACCATTACCCACAGGCGGCACTTCATTATAATCTTTAAAGATAGCACAACCCTTCATAAATTCACCCTGTTGTAAAGAGACAAGAGGAGAAAGAAAAATTAAACGAAGAAAGTTCCCTCATTCATTTACTGCAAGATACAAAATACAAGAAACCTTGTTTTTTCACCTTTTAAAGGATATAAATACACTCAACAGTCTACTATTCAAGCATCAATCAATCTACATTATAAACTGGCAAGCGCATTCGAAAGTCTGATAGAAAGAAAACTATTTATTGCTATAAGCTGAAAAGAACTAAAAACCATGAGCTTACTTGAATAAGGATCCAGTTCATTCTTAGTTAAGATAAAATTTTTGGTGTGGTCATACACGTAGACTACTTGAATTAGAACACTTCGGCTAAGATATTGAAAATGTTCAATATGGAACTCCTTCAATACATGAATGTTTCTTCTTTCCATTTTTATAGATTTGCAGATTCGAGAACCTGTGCCAAAATATACTCAACGATCATTACAGCAGTAAATAAGACGACCATCTCTAACGCCCGATGAGTGTGTCACCTGTAGGAGCAGAAACATTTGTTCGCGAATAAACCAAAGTTTCTGTTTGACCAACCAGAAGCTGCTGGTACTTCTCGTTCTGATCTCCTCTTGTAAAGGTCAGGTTATAGTACTGCACACTATCTTCTGGATGTGTTAAGAACTCAAAAAGGCCATAAATGTCCATCATGAGAACATTGCGGTCTTTTGTCTTATATAGTTTGCCTGTTATACGGCCATAGGTCACTAACAGTTCACTGCTTCCATTTTGAGCTACGACAATGTTTCCAAACAACCTGTTCTCATATTGTCCCACAAAGTCTTGAGGATTTTCGATGTTTCCAGGGACAATATTTGTGTCATTTGAAGGTGTCTGACCCGTAGTGTTGACCCATGGCTGAGGAAACTGGCATGCGTTTGTTGTATTAAGCCAAGGTTCTTCTCCAAGGAACAGATCAGTTATGTAGAACAAAATCTCCTCAAAGGTGACCATCACAATTGGGGTTCCAGGACCATTGGTGGTGATGAAGACACCAAGGTCAAGGTCTTTAACGAAGTACAAATAAGTCAGATAGCTGTTTAGTGCTCCGTTATGCCAGATAACTGGATAGCCTGTTGACAATAAACAGCGTTACAGTTTATAGGAATTGGATATCTATACTCAAAGTACAGGGTGTTTAGACGTTTGTGAACAGTGTTATTTATAAAAGACACAGTATAAGATTCAAACGTCAAATATGATTTTACTTTTAAAAAAATACGATAGAGTTGTTGGAAAGCTCACATACACCATTGTGTAAATTGATTCAAAAAAATTTCCTGTAACCTTCTTTTTCGGTTGTAAATCTCTTTTTATATATATATATAAATATAAATTGGCTGTGTTTTTGTCATTCCATGGCAGGATGTTCACTTTGTAATGTGGAGCAACACATTCGGGGATGATACTATAATAGTGATGTTTTGATGTTTTTTATCTTATTTTAAAATAAACAATATATCCCTTGGTTTCCAAACCGAATGCCTTCTAACATGAATGTTACATCCAGATAGCGTGGAGGCAGGGCTTCTGCTTACGCAAAAAATTGCGTACAGTACGCATTAAAAGTTCGGAGGACCCCTTCAATTTTCGTCAATGGGGTCCCATTCAAATTTGGGCGAAGAACAGGGACCCCTTAAAAATCTGAAGAAGGGTGCCCTGGGACCCCAAAGAATTGAGCCTTAGCAGAAACCCTGGTGGAGGTATTGTGACTTTACATGAGCACAGTGGAAAGACCTACAGAGACAGAGCCATGACTGTTGGTGTCAGTTTAGCCATTGTCAGCCGCATCTCCAAAATTCATAATAAAACAGGATCTGTTAAGCCAAAGCGGGAATGTGACAGAAAGATGAAAACTATACGGAGATGTGACACATACTTGACTGGGGAAAGTATAAAAGATCATAGAAAAACAAGTGACGCCTTACAATGTGATCTGAGAACTAATGGATCAGACATTACTTCATCGACCGTTCAAAGGCGTCTCTTGGAGGTAAGCCGAAAATCCTACAGATCAGTAAAAAGGCAACTCCTGACCAACGAGATGAAAGCCAAGCGTTTCAACTGGGAACTGAATTATAAGCGCTGGACTCTGGAAGACTGGAGAATAGTTGTTTTCAATGCTGAAAGTAATTTCTCCTTCCAAGCCAAGAAGCAATCAAATTAATACCAAATAAGCATATCATGAAACCAAATTAATAATTTTTCTTTAAAAATTTAATACCATTTACCCAAAGTTTCCGATAGTGAGTTTTTACAATTATCGCGCACAAAAGGGACTAAAGGAACTAACACAGGCTCACCTTTAGAAGAATAAGTAACCCAGGCATAATCTCTATCAGAAGTCGTAGCACATGTTCTCCTTTATAAGAATAAGTAACATAAAATATTTATATGATGACGTGAGCCAGGCTCGCCAATTTAGCAAGTAGCAGGCTTACCTTTATACGAAAACGTGACATATACTCACCTCTATAAAAAAAACGCGACCTATAATCACATGTATAAGACGTGACCTATACTCACCTCTATAAGAAGACGTGACCCAGGCATAACCATACCCGAAGGTCTCGTAGGTGACTGGATACTTGGACTTCTGTAAGGGGACAGAAGACATGATCGCGCGTGGTGTGTACATGTCTTGAAGAGTTGTTCTGCTTAGAAGGACGTCACCGTCTGACGTCACTCCTCCCTGTAGGTGCCATGACAACCACTTCGCCATGTCGTCTGCTGAAGAAGCGATCGCGCCAGCAGGTTCGTCTGGATGTATACTGCAGGAAGGTTTTATGTTTAAAACAGCAAAATCACCTTTAAAAATCATTTGCAGGTGTGATTACCTGACGAGCTAAGGTTTCTCTCTCTATATATATATTGTGTGTTATTCTGCGAAAATGACAATGTACAAGAAGGCTGATTTTCTGTAAAAGAAGAAATGACGGTGCCTAGTCGATGCATAAAACGATTGAAATCGTAAGATACTGGGTTTCCAATATGCCGTTTACCGACCTTTCCAGATATTATTTTAACAGGGGTCAGGATTATTTTTCTGGAAAATATTGACAGTAATATTGTGTAGAACGTCGATTTATCACTTACTTGTAAATCACCGGGTCGGACAGCACCAATTCATTCCTGACATGAACATAAGGCAAGGCAAAGTTGTCCGCATCCACCTCGACATCGTACCCGATGACCCGGCTGTCATCCATCTGCAAAGGCTGAAAGATGCGTTGGTGGAGAAGGTCCTCCCAGGATGCTCCACCCATCACTTCGGCGACCCTCCCGGCCAGTCCGTACATCCAGTTGTTGTAGTTAAACTCATCGCGAAACAGTCCTGATGCCGGCAGATACTGAAGTAGGCTGGTAACACATCAAGTAGACACAATATGCACCGTTACATGATCTTTCTCATAGTCATATGTCAAATATAAAGATATAATCGAGCTTACTATAGGGATGCATTTTCTAAAGGTATGTTTTGCTCTCCTTCTCTCTCCCCTCCTCATACTTATCAGCAGCGCCATTTCGCTGTTAACAAAGCATGGTATTATTAGCGTGACTACATAGTGAATATGACTCCACCTTGAATATTACAACATAGAATGTAATATAATTTGGTATAATAGTGGAGATAGTCCTCTCTGTGGGTTATGTTACAATACATATGAACAAAAATAGCAATAGAAATCTCTATGTGTGTGTGCATGTGTGTGTGCATGCGTGTTTGTGAATGTGTGTCGCAGATTTAAGTAGGTTTTGGGATTAAGTAGGCACTTTGTAAACTGTTCTCTGGTGACTGTGGGTGGGAATCCTGAAGATAACGCAATGCTGGTAGAAGTCAGGCCTGTCCTGTGCAGCAGAATGTCCCTGATTGTCACGTGACTGGTGAGGTACTCGTCTGCCAGCTTGAAGTCGTTGCCAATGATGTCTTTGATCGGAGTCTGCCACGTGTACTTCCTGCAATGTAAGTTTTGTGGGGAGTAAGTGTAAACACAGAGGAATATTAACAAAGAGAGGTTTGATTAGATTTACTGACGATTTATCTTTTTCTTTTTTTAACCTTTTTAGGGCTAGGGTTAACTTAATATGTTTTACAAGTTCCTTTTTTAATACACGATAAAAGTCATTTATCCTTGATGTTCATTCTTGCACATTGAAGATAAAAATCGCTTATCCTTTACGATAAGAATTGTACAGTGAAGTATTCATCCACCCTCGTAAACCAGAAATATATGAAGTAATCCTTCGGTGCAGAAATATGTTAAAACTCTTTCACTACGTCAGGCTTCAACTAGGTCACATCACCCTGGTGGGCATGGAAATCCACCAATTTCAAAAAATCATTAAAAAAATAACTATAAGAGATAGAAAAAAATTTTAACTGATAATGAGAGATCAAACTGTGTGAAAATAATATGTTTACATCTGAATCCTGCATAGACAGTCACTTATTAGGTAATCCAAAGCAAATCAGGTAGGTGTAGCATTTAAAAAAAATTTCGAACAGGGTTGCACATGCTGGCACAAGTTACACTTCCAGGAATCACTCTTTGATAACCGCATATAAACTTGAAATGAATAAACATCGCTCTTGTCGAAAAAAAATCAGATCGATGCATTTAATAATATTATTATCGGTACGCTACGAAGGTACAGAGCAGCGCGAAAACGAATCGCTATGGAGCACTGAGTGCCTGCAAAGCAAATTTTGACCGTTGTTTTAAAAAATGTATTTGTTAACCTACAAAAAAGACAACTATATGTGATACACCGTTTAAAAGAGTATTTTAAAAACATTTGCGTGGTGTTAATTTTAAGAATTATAGGTTCTGATTTGTTGTAGAAAGCTCACATCAAAGATAGTAACTGTATGGGGTAGAGAATTCAGAAATCGGGCCAAAGGTCAAAAGTCAGAAATTAAGAAAAATATTTTTTACATAATATATACTAACATAAAGTACCAAACAAGATCATATTTTATTAGAATATACATTGGAATTTAAATATTACTTACTGTTTTATTCTCATTTTCTGTTGAGTACAAATCCACGTCAAATCGAGTAACAGGCAACGAATGTCAAAATGGCGCTCAAGTAAACAAACCTTCGCGTGGTTTTAAAGAATGGCCAGCTGTTCTTACAGCACCCTGTTTAACTCACAAGGCGCTAAAATGCCGTCGCAGTATTATAATTAATAACAATGTAAAATATACACCTAAATGACAAAAAGCAAGACGGACAGACAGACAGACAGACAGACAAGGTTTGCCATTTTCACCGCGTGGACAGTCTACTAACCCTTGACTCTCCTCAATCAGCATGGCCAAGATGGTAGAGGTGAAGGCCTTGGTCACTGAGCCGATGCCGAACAACGTGGAGGAATTCACCGGTCGTCCAGAGGCTTTGTCGGCCATGCCAAACCCCCGGGTCCAGGTCTCGTTACCCTTGACGACGGCCAATGATAGGCCGACACCTTTACGACACTGCATGAGGTTCTCCACGAACGCCTCAATTTTGGAAGTCAGTTGTGGAGTCAACACCTTGCCATCCGCGGTGGTCCACAAGGTGAGGCTACAGAGACACAGTAGTGTCAGGACAGTCGACATTGTTGTTGTCCTGTAGAGACGTGGGGATCTGGTTAATCTTTCAAATATTTATTTGGTACCGATAGCATGCGCCTGCAAACGCTTGTTGTTTCACACAAATGGTTCCAGGCTGAAACCAAACGGTATCAGCTATTAATCAACCCGCTTTATAAGGCTCGCACTTGCTGCCGCATGCACTAACTGGGTAGGTCACCTTGATGTACCTGGTGATGTCTGATAAGCTATGTCTACAAGGGTCACCTGGACAGAACTCAGTTTTTGGATTACCTCAGTAATGATAACGTTGTCACTTGCGAAAGACTACTGCAGTGACAATACCGACAGCTCCACAAAGAAGTAGAAGGTAAAAAAACAGATTCGGACCAGCGCCATCCTTAGTCGACCAAACCAGTCCGTCAAACTTCACTTCAGTCAGCAAAAAAGGATACTACAACCCAAAACATTTTAAACAAAAGGGGTCTCGACTTCCACAATGTGTTAAAAATTCCATTATCAAATCACGGAGAAAAGTGGTTGATGTAAATATTAATTCTAGGCGATTTAATAAATGGAAGGAGAGATTTATGGTAAAAAAAAGCATTAAAACTGTGGACCCTTTATTATTCAATTACATATTTATAACTAATATTTATATATAACAGTTATATAATACAAACTGTTCTATGTTTTAATGTCTTTACTGGCACCTGATTATTTCTCTGAACTGCTCTTCCCTTACATCCCAGCTAGATATCTCCGCTCCTCGTCTGACGATCGTCTCCTTACTCTTCCTGTCACCAAAACAACAACATATGGCCACAGGATGTTTAGTTATTGTGCAGCCAAACAATGAAACTCTCTCCCTTTTCATATTCACCACCTACCCACTATTGAATCCTTTAAACGTGTACTGAAAACACACCTCTTCCGTAAACATTAGTCCTAACAACCTTTCCCACCATATTAGTACTTTTTTAAAATTTGGTTTATCTTTGTGTTTTCTGCATTAGTTTTTATTTATCATTAGTACTGTTGTTTATTCTGTCGTAGTTCATATGTTATTCGTTTCCTATCGCTGGTATGCTGTCCATGTCTCGTTCTTGTTCTTAAGAGCTAAGAGCATGCTCCTTAGGAGTGTGAGTATGCTCTTTACAAATTTTGCAATTATTATTATACATGCGTTTTTACATGACTGTATGAAATTCATGATTTTGTCAGGCCTTCTGGAATACTTATCCGATTGCAAGATTTTTTGTTATGATCGGGTTAATTTCAGCTAAAGTTATGATTCCCCATATATGAGTACATAATTAAATTCACTTATTTATAAACTCAATTATGATTAATTTTCAATATATAACCCTTCACACATTGGCATTATCACCTGCCACTAGAAAAGCAGAAGAAAATTCACCGCTAAACTGTTCCTTTTTGTGTAAGTGGTATTTCTAACAGTGAGCGTGGCTCAGCTCAGCAAATCTGCATGGCTTCGAGTCAGATGAAGAAACATCGCTCAGGTTCAAGAAGCGATGTTTTGGCCAGAAAATGAAACAGCTTATTTCGGAATACAGCCCTACAGATTTGAACTTTAATTATTTAGAAGTCAAAGATGATCCAGCTTAAGCTTCTACTGAAGTTGAACATTATAACATTATATTTCTCGTGTCTCTTTGTCATACAATACCACCGAAATATGTTTTGTTAGACTTTATACTCTATTTTCAGCAATATTCGCTCAACACTAAGGTTAGCCTTTAGGCGGAGAATCACAGCAATGAGGATGTTAAACGTTAGACCAATAGTAGACGAAGGTGTCCCGCATTTTAAAAGGACTTGCACAATGTGTAGTTCATTCTGGGTCAGATAGGCAATAACCATGTATTCTCAGTTTAAAGATTTTGCAGTCATGGTCAATGGGCCACAGATTTCAAAAGAAGAACTGCACGTTGCGTAAGACATTTGTGTAAATTGAGTGAAATCTGGATGTGAAGTATACTTGATAATGGTAGCCTCCAAAAGTGTTCCAAGCACTAAAATTTTCACGAGATTTACAATAGTTCCCAGAGAAGGGACAAATAGACCACATATATAAGTGTCTATATCGATGAAGCATACACATTTATTGTATTATAGAAATTTCGAAATTTTCAAAACCGTACAAGCTGAGATTACTGCCTATCTGATACGTAGGTATGTGTGACTAGATGTGCCGAAAAAAAATCATTGTGCTCTTTTAAAGAGCCCACAGTAATGTCAGTGGAGAAATTCAGGCGATGGCCTTGGTAAACATTTCGATGACACGTGACCTCGAATAGACTACACATTGCACAAGTCCGTGTAAAGTGCGGGAAACCTTCGTGTAATATCGGTCCCATAGTTAAAATCCTCACTGATGCGCTACCCATCTTAAGATTGCCTTACAAAATTGGTTTCGTGCATTTCTTAGAGTAATGTGAACATTACGAAATACAGTGATACCTCGGTTCTCGAACGCCTTGACTTTCGACCAAATCGGTATTCGACCAGGAAATTCGAGAAAATTTTGTCTTGGAATCCGAACAAATATTTGGAACTCGAACATCCGAACGTCCGAGATGAGCCGAGTTGAGCCGAATGGTGTTCATTCGGCCCAGCGCGCCTTGCTTGCGTCATCAGTGTGAGTGCAGAGAGAGAGTCACGTTTTGGTGGAGAGAGTCATGAAATGTGTGCAAAATGGGCATAAATCGCAAATTTTGTTGAACAACATCACCCTGATAAAGTGGTAGCAAATAGAGCAGTTAACATTTTTAATGACAATGTTATGTACACTTTCCGCAAAATTTTGCAAAGGAGAAAAAAACAGCAAACAATTGACAAATTCTTCCGTAAAGAAATCAGACAAGCAACTGCAGAGCAAGATTCTGATTCTCCTCAGCAAAAGATACTGAGAACATAAACACCCGAAGAGCAGTTACCCTCTGTTTTTATTGAAGAGGACTCCCCTTCAAAACAATAACCATCCCCCTTCCCTACTCCCTCCACATTCATTCCCTCCTGCCATAAAGTTTGGTACAGGTACAGTAAATGAAACAATTTACTGTACTGTACTGTACATTTTTTTTTGTTTTTGTTTTAATAAATACACTTTTATTTCTTATTTCTTGTTGAGACTCATGTTTTTCTACATATTATATACAAATTAGGCCAGTAAATAGGCATTTTCTGGGGCTTGGAACGAATTAATCCAGTTTCCATTATTTCCTATGGGTTTCATTGCTTCGGTTCTCGAACAATTTGGTTCTCGACCGTCCTCCCGGAACGAATTATGTTCGAGAACCGAGGTATCACTGTATAGCGATTAATTACAAATGCGTAAGAAAATAACACAGATTACACATTTTTCGAAGCTATTTTCTGTTAAAAAGCTGTACTTCAATCTACCAATCTCCAGAAATTAATATTTATCTCAATCTCTTTTATCACGATCATTTTGGGGATTACCACGATGAAGCGTAATTCACACTTTTTAATGTTTTAATAATGAAATTGTTAACACGTCCTCGAATACGAAACTATTTTTGTTAATTATGTTTTGGCTGATTTGTCCCTTTTGCAAACATTGAGTAATATTCAGTATTATCCCTATATTAATAAGGGGTTTGACGGATTTGTGTGTTGTGGACTGAGGATCCAAAGATGGCGTTTTCGAGATCGGGTCGAAATCTGCTTTTCCCGTTCTACTTCGGCAAGGAGAGGTTGGTGTACTCCCTGCTGTAGTCTTTCGCAAGTGACAACGTTGTCATTACTGAGGTAATCCCAAAACTTATTTCAGTCCAGGTGAGACTTGTAGACATAGCTTATCAGACACCGCCAGGTACATCAAGGTGACCTACCCAGTTAGTGCATGCGGCAGCAAGTGCGAGCCTTATAAAGCGGGTTGATTAACAGCTGATACCGTTTGGTTTCAGCCTGGAACCATTTGTGTGAAACAACAAGCGTTTGCAGGCGTATGCCGTCGGCATCAAGGACATTTTTGAAAGACTAACTTCAGATTCCCGCATCTCTACAGGACAACAACAATGTCGACTGTCCTGACACTACTGTGTCTCTGTAGCCTCACCTTGTGGACCACCGCGGACGGCGAGGTGTTGACTCCACAACTGACTTCCAAAATTGAGGAGTTCGTGGAGAACCTCATGCAGTGTCGTAACGGGGTCGGCCTATCATTGGCCGTCGTCAAGGGTAACGAGACCTGGACTCGAGGGTTCGGCATGGCCGACAAAGCCTCTGGTCGACCGGTCACTTCCTCCACGTTGTTCTATATCGCATCGGTTACCAAGGCCTTCACCTCTACCATCCTGGCCATGCTGATTGAGAACAGTCAGGGGTGAGTAGATTTACTGTGCACGCAGTAAAATTGGATTATCTTTCTTTCTTTTTGCAATTTAGGCATATGTTTTACATTATTATGACATTATTATGTGATGACATTTTAAGGCCTTGAGAGAGAGCTTTTACGAATAGTTGGTCATTCTTTAAGATATTTATTGACTGGACAATTACTTGATATATAGTTTTGGTTAAGAACATTTAGATCGTGACCTGGCAGAGAAATATCTAGCTGTGAAATGTTTATCATAAAGGAGAAGTGATTTGTATTATTAATGGGCGATAATTAACACTAACGATTAGTGTCTTTCATCGTGTGTTGACAAAGGAGCAAATTAACCATAACCCTGGAATGGTAAAAAAACAAACTAACCCTGAACTAGTCAACCAGATTTGTGTAAATACAGTTTCCTACTATTACCAACAGTTCGTTTAGAACATTTTCGACTGTTGAATATGGATTTGAACTACTGAATACCCATTTGTTAAATTTCTTCAGTATTTATTCTTACCCCATACGAAACTTACATTGCAGGAAGTACACGTGGCAGACTCCGATCAAAGACATCCTTGGCAACGACTTCAAGCTTGCAGACGAGTATCTCACCAGTCACGTGACAATCAGGGACATTCTGCTGCACAGGACAGGCCTGACTTCTTCTGGCATTGCGTTATCTTCAGGATTCCCACCCACAATCACCAGAGAACAGTTTACAAAGTGCCTACTTAATCCCAAAACCTACTTAAATCTTCGACACACATACACACAGACACACAGACACAGACACACACAGACACACACAGACACACAGAACTTCTATTGCCATTTTATGCTTATATGTATTGTAACATAACCTACGCAGTAGACATTCTCCTTAGTTACTCGAGGTACGCCACATTCTACTCAGTAGTCATTCTATAGTGATCTACTAGTCACACGCTTTAAAACAGGACAATGAGGAGAGGGAGGAGGAGGAGATACAACCTTATTACAAGTATGGGTATATTAGTGACATGTAATTACAAACAAAGGTCAAGTAATAATATGTATTGTGTCTAATGATGTGTCCACAGTCGACTTCAGTATCTGCCGCCATCAGGACTGTTTCGTGACAAGTTTAACTACAACAACTGGATGTACGCACTGGCCGGGAGAGTCGCCGAGGTGATGGGAGGAGCATCCTGGGAGGAGCTTCTCCATCAACGCATCTTTTATCCGCTGCAGATGAATGACAGCCGGGTCACCGGGTACAATGTGGAGGTGGATGCGGACAACTTTGCTTTGCCTTATGTTCAGCTTAGGAATAAAATTGTACTGTCTGACCCGGTGATTTACAAGTAAGTGAGAAATAGTCCATACCCTAACATTACTATCAATACTTCAGTCCGAAAATTACTCCTGACCCCAGTTAAAATAAAACCTCTAAATGTCGGTAAATGGCAAGTTGGAAATCCAGTGTCATACTTAATAGTTTTATGCATCGACTAGGCATGGCCATGACTGCTTGAAAGAAAATCCACCTTCTTGTACGTTGCCATATCATTAAAATAACACACACACACGAACGCACCTTTTTTTCTTCCAGTAATCACATCTGTGAAATGTCCACTCGTCTTGTTTAAAAGTAAAATTTCCTGCAGAACACATCCAGACGAACCTGCTGGCGCGATCGCTTCTTCGGCAGACGACATGGCGAAGTGGTTGTCATGGCACCTACATGGAGGAGTGACGTCAGACGGTGACGTCCTTCTAAGTACGACAACTCTACAAGACATGTACACACCTCGCGTGATCACGTCTTCTCTCCCCTTACAGAAGTCCAAGTATCCAGTCACCTACGAGACCTTTGGGTATGGTTATGCCTGGGTCACGTCTTCTTACAGAGGTGAGTATAGGTCACGTCTGCTTATGCAGTGAGTTACCTGTTGGTATACAGGTGTAAGTGGGTTACCTCTTCGTATACAGGTGTACGAGGGTTGCATTTTCGTATAGAAGTCAGCCTGTGGCTGCGGCGAATTAACTACGTTTTCCTTTCTGGCGCGAACGTGGGAACACTTAATTACCAGAAACTTCTGGTACGCGGCATTAGGTTTAAGAAAATGTACTCACGCATTTATGTATTATTTGTTAATTTGTTTTGTCTGTTGATTAGTTTATACTGGAGTGTGTGCTGTTTTATATTGCTTGTGGTTTTCTTTAATTTAAATATTTCTTAAAATTTCAAAAACGCACATATTTTGATATTTAAAATACAATTCAAATTATATTATCTGACCAACCTTCAAATGTGTCGTCAAGCGATAGTGTTCAGTATATTGTAAATGTATAATAGTGCCCAAAATGTTTTTATGGAATATGTATGCTCATCGACTAATACAATATCACAGAAAGGCAGCAGAAGTCAGTTGATAACATGGGGATTTTTATAATTAGAATTTTTACTCAAGGCAGAGCAGTCGTCCCTCTTTGGGGTAGACTCCATATCATATTTTCTCACCAGAAACAGTGATACTGTGGTGATATGCCGCTGTATGTGCAGTCTTTCTATCAGTGTTTTGTCGAGACCCAAGCTCCACTGCAAAGACATCGAAGTTAAAAATGATTTGCCTTAAGATATTTTCTCAAGGCTTCCTAAGGATGCGCTTCTGATTTGGTGAAGAGAAAAAAAGGAAAGAAGACTCATCGGATGATGTTTAATCAGACAGTGACCGCCCGCGGTTCCCTCCTTTCAATTATCACCTTCATTATTCACAATTATCCACATTCTCAACTTACTAGCCTGTCATTAACATCCACGATTCTCTGACATTATCTTTGCTCCAATCCTCAGACGCCACCACAGCTACAACTACTCAGTAGGTGCCTTATCTCCCCTTTCGCTCCTTATCTAAGCGGCAGTTACCTCCCTTACCCTAACCTTCACGTAATAAATCCGCTTTGTTGCTATGGTGGTCTGACATACAGTGACTTACATCATGAGTAATGAGCAAAGTATGAACATTATCCAATTACACCCATACCAGTCCGTTGTGTGACTTCTCATACAACTCAATAAAACCATATTTGATATTGAAAGCAAATATTTTTCTATTATTATTTACACCCATACACATAACCTGTCTGTCGACTATAGCTAGGTAATTACCATCAACTGTTTTGCTGTTTATTGTCAACAGGCTATCCAGTGATCTGGCATGAAGGATCATTATTTAGCTACAATACTCACTTGTCTTTTAATAAAGACCTTCATCTTGGCATCTTCATCGCGTCCACTGGTGATAAACCACCCGAGGTGACGTTTAGCTTCCAGGAGATTTTGTTCTACATAACTGACCTGTTCCTCGGAGAAGAACCTTGGCTAAATACAACAAACGCATGCCAGTTTCCTCAGCCATGGGTCAACACTCCGGGTCAGACACCTTCAAATGACACAAATATTGTCCCTGGAAACATCGAAAATCCTCAAGACTTTGTGGGACAATATGAGAACAGGTTGTTTGGAAACATTGTCGTAGCTCAAAATGGAAGCAATGAACTGTTAGTGACCTATGGCCGTATAACAGGCAAACTACATAAGACGAAAGATCGCAATGTTCTCATGATGGAAATTTATGGCCTTCTTGAGTTCTTAACACATCCAGAAGATAGTGTGCAGTACCTTAACCTGACCTTTACAAGAGAAGATCAGAGCGAGAAGTACCAGCAGCTTCTGGTTGGTCAAACAGAGACTTTGATTTATTCGCGAACAAATGCTTCTGCTCCTACAGGTGACACACTCATCGGGCGTTAGAGATGGTCGTCTTATTTATTGCTGTAATGATCGTTCAGTATATTTTGGTACAGGTTCTCGTGTCTACAAGTCTATGAAAATGGATGGAAGAAACATTCATGTATTGAAGGAGTTCCACATTAATGATTTCAGGAAACTTTTATTAGATAGTTTAATCGTAGTGTTCTAATCAAGTAGTTTACGTATTCAAAACCACCAAAGATTTTAGTGTAACAAATAAATCCCCGAGGGATCTCCTTTGCTCATTTTGTTCCTCTTTCTGTCTCTTTGTGATGACAGCACAGATGGATATAAAGTTATTAAGGGGTAGAGTGTACTGAAAGATACATGTAAGAGTGAAGGCCCAAGTGTGTGTAATGGAACAAAACAAATTCAAAATAAGTCCTGAAAGTCTTTCCTATTTGTACAGGAAAATGTAAAAAGTCCTTCTGATGGTTTTTACATTTCGAAGTCCCTTTTCAAATCCCTATCACTAATCCAGGTATCGCAAGTCACTAACTTAAGTACTACACACGATACAATATACTACTTCGACACACACCCGTCACTTATCTCTACACACGAATCACGAATGTCTCTTGCCACATGGAGGGCCCTCCGATGTTCTTGCATGAAAATCTAAAGGAAAAAATATTTCACCTAGATCATTCATATGCACACTTACATCACACACACACACACAGCACTGACAATTCATCTGTGATTGAGCAACTGGACAGCAGATGACACAAACGATTTCAGGTGCTTATTGTTTTTATAGCAGGCATAGCATTACCTTTACCTGAAATAATAACATAAATTCTTCCGATAGTTCATATTCAAGTATTGACAAAATGCGGGAAGCTTTCCTGACTATTTGTTGATCACAAAAAGAAACTGAATCCCTCTGCTTGATACCAGATGTGGACAATACTGTTCACACTACACTTACAAGTAAGGTAGAATAACTTAAAAATCCACAACTACATAATAAATAAGTAAATAACAATAAGCTGAAATTTCTGTTTTCAATATATTTCAGATATTGCAGAAAACGAAAGTATACTATAGTATAAATAAAAATATGCAGGCAAAGTAATATTTCATAGTAGCAGCTCTGAACACGTAGTCCCACTAAATTCAATGTTTTGATAAATGAATCTAGAAATATTAGTGCCTCTATAATCCCCAAAATGGACAATGAAATGCTCAAAGCTCAAAGACATTCTAGCGCCCTTAAACGAATCTTCGTAAAACTTAAACTTTGCAAGCAAAAATCCCGTTAAAACACAAAATGAATGAGAAGAAATTAATATATAATTCATGTCCTTTCATGAAATTTTTGGTCAGGAAGATGAATACATCAAATACATTTTTCAAAGTTTTTATACGCAGAAAGTATAATTTATTTAATTTACTGTGCAACATCTTAAACATATTATTACAATTTACTATCTGGTAGAGGCTGCCGTTAAAGTGTAAAGATTATTGATAAAATATAATGATTATCCTTGCTATTAAACTCTACTGATATACATCTTTAAACAGATTTCAGAGGCATTGCCTAATTAGAATGTTCACCAACATGCTTTGCATAATAAAAACAGACCCAACAATAATGGACATCGTGGAACTTTCACTTACATCACCACCTGGAGGGTCGAAAGTCTTCACTCCCCTTTTATAAACTAACACGTCTGTGCCGAGCAAAAACGGGGCACTAACCAGGAGATCTTGATACCTTCCTCTCTCATCTGCCCTAGCGAATGTCATGTTAAAATACCGCAGTCCTCTTGCTGTTCGAGTTAAAAACGCCAGAGGACCATCCATCTCCATCATGAGAATGTGGTCCACATTTGTTCTGTAAAGCTTGCCTGTAATACGGTTGTATCTGACCAGCAACTCCTTGCTGCCATTCAGCATGATGGCGATTTCTCCGAATAGCTTGTTTCCATATTCTCCCACAAAGTCTCCAGACTTTGAAATCCCCCCTGGGAGGATTGGCGTATGATTTGAAGATGTCCAAACTGTGGTGTTTAACCAAGGTGAAGGATATTGGCAAGCATTGGAGATATTAAGCCAAGGCTCTTCTCCCAGGAACAGGTCTGTAATGTAAAAGAACAGTTCTTCTAAAGTAAAGTTCTCAGTTCCGCTGTCACCGCTGTTGGTGCTGATGAAGACGCCCAGACCAGCGTCTTTCATCAGCATCAGAAACGTGGTGTAGCTGAATAACCTCCCCGTGTGCCAGACCACAGAGTAACCTGTCGACAACAATTAACGCCAGGCTAGCCACTTGTTACCTCAGTATGATGAACAACTTAAATTTAAATAAACAGATATATACTATATACTTTGTTTACTCCAGAAGAAAATTTATATTAAAAACTCAATTTAGAATTATATTTTAAACCACACACGCACGGTTCTTGACCAGCTTAAGTCGAAGGACCTGATAAAAACTTCGTTTGGTGCGGATCCAGGTCTGCTCACCTCTGTAAGAAGCGACGAACCAAGCATAGCCATAGCCATAGGAGTTAAAGGTCACTGGGAAGTGAGGCGTCGTGACGTAATCGCTGCTTAAAGTCTCAGGAGAGAGGATGATATGTGGTGAGTACATAGCTTGGAGTGTTGAACGAGTGAAAATCGTGTCCCCCTGTGACGTCACTCCTCCTTGTAAGTGCATAGCCATCCACTTCGCCATGTCGTCTGCTGAGGAGGCAATGGATCCAGCTGCCTCTGCTGGGGTGAGTCTGTAAGGTATTTAAAGACACGTTTCACTGATGCAGTTTCGGCTGTACTGATTGAAAATACAAGCATGCTCTTTAAAGAGTAATATTAATTGACATCAATTTAATTAATCTTTTCAAAGGCACGCTGTGACACTTATTTTTTTCTATTTGGAGAAACCTTTTCAGGTCGAGTGTGCATTCCAACAGCTTTGATTTGGTTGACAAATTATTTACTGGTGACTATATTAGTCACTGATGACTTTATTGGTCACGCACTTCATTCACAAAAGGTCCAAGCAATGTTTTTGATTTATGCACTACCTACTCTACCCGATTTTGCTTACTTGTAAATTACCGGGTCTGACATCACCAACGCATCACCAAGACGGACATAAGGCAATGCGAAGTTGTCCGCATCCACCTCCACATTGTACCCGATGACCCTGCTGTCATTCATCTGCAAAGGCTGAAAGATGCGTTGGTGGAGAAGCTCCTCCCAGGATGCTCCACCCGTCACTTCCGCCACCCTCCCAGCCAAGGCGTACATCCAGTTGTTGTAGTTCCACTCGTCACGAAATAAACCCACCACAGGCAGAAATTGAAATCGACTGCAAAAGCCAAAAATAACAAAGAAATACCTTGCTGATAATTATTTTACCACCTGTCTTCGCCGACTGTAACTTACCGGATAAGCTCTTCTCTCGTAAATGCTGCCGGGAAACCCGCAATGAACGCCATGCTGGAGGTGACCAGGCCAGTTCTGTGTAAAAGCACATCCTTGATCGTCACGTGACTGGATAGAAACTCGTCTTCTAGCTGGAAGTCCTTGCCGAGGATGTTCTTCAGTGGAGTCTCCCATGTGTACTTCCTGGACACGACACAATGTAAGCTTGGACTAAATCTTTGCTTTTTCGTATTACATCATCACTGAGATGAATGTGGATCAACAATTTCATCTTCTATCTAGGTAGCTACAATGGGGAGGAATCTTTTGGTATTGTGCATCTCAGACACATCTGCAAAGGTGAAAGGCATTGCGAACCTTCACGAATCCAATATTCCAAAGTGAAACAAGTGAGCTTGCATTGTGTTCCTCCAGGTAGTATGAGCCTACACGCCAATATTTATTCTATTTATTATAGTTTCCTTCTTATGAGCCATTGTAATAATAATAATAATAATAGGAGGAGGAGGAGGAGGAGGAGGAGGAAGAAAGGGTTTTGGTGGAGTCTGTGTGACAATATGCGAGAACTGCCATCAAGCAGAAGAAGGAGACTTTATGACCGCTACATCTCTCTAGCACACACAGATGCACGTGTATGTGCAAGAGTTGCCATTCAGACAAGTTAGTCATCTCTTCTATGCACAAGGCCCCGCTTTCTACCAGAAAACAAAGTACCAACACTTATTTTGGCCCGCTGTTTATGCCCTTATTTATGACGCTGCTTCACTCGTTCTAAGGTCAATGGCAACGATCACGTGTACTCTCTCTGGACGGAAGGAGTGGGGTCAAAGTTTCAAGGGGAGGAAGAAAATGCTCTCCACACGGTAAGACTATAAATTCCGACTTAAATCCAGTAACCAGGTCATCGACTGCGTATATTGTGTTTCGGGTACTCAGTGAAGGCGAATAGTTTGTGTGAAGAGTACAGATAACAATCTAGTACAAGGACAAGGAATAAAAGATTTTTTTTCGCTGCACGATTAGTAACTACAATAACAAGTGGCTGGAAGAAACCGTATAGCAGTTAGAGTTCATCTAAAAATAGTTACTTGTTGCTATGAGATAATATAATATCGGGTTGTCACTATTGTACACCTAAGCAGATCTGATCATATTTCATCTATGGTTGAGGAGCTGGACTTTAGAGGGTACAGACAATTTGAAGTGTCTATTACTTCGGTATACAATCAAAGCATAATGATTGCCTGCACTAAACATAACAAAGTTTCCTGATAAATCATGTTTTGATAGAGACAAAATGCTGGAAGCTCTCATGACTAATCAATTAAACTAACTCAATGACCTAATCACACAAATAACAAACACACTGATGCTCACTGCAAGAAAAGAAAAATCATTTTCAATCTCAGGCCTGAAAAACACATTTAAAACAGAAGTGATGCGGTCTAAAGACTTTGTTTAAATTTTCAATCCGTGTCTGGGCCTAGCCACAGTGCATTCGTGCACGCGTACCTGTTTTCAAGTCGTTAAATAGCAGTTTGAATAGCAGCTCGGGAATAGCAGCTAAACATTGCAAGAAACTAAAGACTTATACATAGCGGACTGTCATTAACAGAGATAATTTCTGGCTTAATGTATTGCCGAGATTTCTTAAACAATGAAATAAACAGTAACGATCGCTAAGCGGAATGATTTGTGCTGAAAGAAAATAAATATTGTTCTTATGAAAAGTCACCTAAAGTTCAGTGCTTGGTAAGTCATAAAGATGAAAACTCTCGAGTTCATATGTTTGTCATAGATAGGTATCTCAGAGCGCAACCAAGACATCATAGCTCACTCAGTATTTCTTGAGAATCCACCAAAGTGTTTCAGGCAACTTTGAATTTCACACACAAAACTCTGTGTTGG
Organism: Pomacea maculata; assembly: GCA_004794325.1. Classification (NCBI taxonomy): domain Eukaryota; kingdom Metazoa; phylum Mollusca; class Gastropoda; order Architaenioglossa; family Ampullariidae; genus Pomacea; species Pomacea maculata. The sequence goes on from SRHC01002346.1 coordinate 33,068, forward strand.
CTTTACACTCACCCCCGGCTGTCATCAATCAACATGGCCAAGATGGCGGAAGCGAAGGCTTTGGTCACCGAGCCGATGCCAAACAACGTGGAGGAGTTGACAGGTCGTCCAGAAGCTTTGTCGGCAACGCCAAACCCCCGAGTCCAGGTCTCGTTGCCCTTGACGACGGCCAACGAGAGGCCGACGACTTCGCGACATTGGATGAGGTTCTGAACGAACTGTTCAATTTTTGAAGTCAGTTCTGGGGTGAACACCTTGCCGTCAGTGGGGGTGCACAAAGTCAGGCTACAGAGAAATATTAGTGTAGCGAACGTAGGCATTGTCTTTTGTCGTTGGCAGCTTGAGGCTTTCACGAACTTTGTCTTTTAGTTTTGGATCCCTTCCAAAATGAGTCTTGAGAAGACCACTGTCGGTGGCTCAGTCACTGCTTAGGATGAGATGAGAGACATCACTGTGCATCTTCCTAATATAGTGTATTTATTTATTTCGTTACACGAAGAACGAAGATAAAAGTGCATCTACTTCGGTCAGCATTAACTTCAGTTTGTAAGCAAGGTTACATGCAGATAATAAATCTTTCTTAAAAAGGAACTGCTACGTCCAAAGGGTACTTTGCTTGTCGTTGAAGACTTATTGACATACCTCCACAATGAAAATATTTAAAAAGTCGGCTTTACGATTTTCACCCTGCCAGGGTCACTGAAGCAAGTTGAAGAAGAGCACAGAGAAGTGTTTCAGAGATCCTCAACGTACTTTTATATGGGGTTGGTAGGCCAACGTTCGCTGTAGTGTCTGTCAATAACAAAGAATGCCTCAGCCATATAACAGGGGAGGTAACAAAACAATGTACTAGAGGTGAGCTGTGTCGGGTGGGGGTGGTTCGGAGGAAGGAAAGAGAGAACAAACACTTAAAATCCAGAGCGAAGTCACAAGTCTTTCGTTTGTGATGTACTCAAGCGTAGTCACATACATTTCGCTATGTATATGTATTTCAATGTGTATAGGTTTTAAGTGAAAAGATGCAGTATTTTCAAGAAAATTTAGTATAAAATAAACTCACAGAAAATACATGAATTTAGCAACTAACGACTTTGTGGAGATAATGTGCAAAGTAAAACTGGCTTGGCTGGTATTTCACGTCGGTGACAGGACTGGCTGGATCAGATGGCCCTGGTTAACAGTCCGTTTATAACCTTTTATAACCCGATGTGATGGTTATAAACAAACTTGACTAAACTTGGACAAACTTTCGTCCAATATGTGTATGGATAACGATGTTTGTGGCTAGAATTTCTGTAGACCCACTGACCTCCGCGGGGTTTGCTGAGAATTAAAACAGGCAATTCGAAACGGCTGTTATCTTCAGTTGGACCCATCTCTCCATCCTTTTCTTCCATTGTGTGTGTGTGTGTGTGCACGCGTGCATGCCCAGGAGCGAACAAAAGTGAAGTCTCTTCCACTGCTTTATATATCGAATTCTTTGAACAGCAGAGAAATTCCGATTATGTTTGTCTATGTAGACCTGAGACAGTCGGATTTCACCTATAAACCTTAGGAGGTCAAACTCTTCTCAGCCAGAAAAAAAGCACAAGATTTACAGACGTGTATGTGTGTCACTATTACCTTGGCCTGGTGATGTTTATCGGTTACTGAGGCTGCCTTTGTATCCTGCTAGTCGCATCTCCAATACATTGACTTTTTTACTGACTTCGGACAGTCACTAGTCTGTGGCCAGGAGCCGCTGGCCACTTCGGTGATGACATGGTAAGTGAACCAATAGTCTCTTTGTCTGGAACTCGCTGGCAGGATGTCGCCCTGGGCAACGGTAGACACTTGGGCTCAGTCCACAACAGGGTCAACTAACAGGACGAATAAATTATCTATAATGATATTCATATACAGCTCAAATAAATAGACAGGCAAACAAAAAGTGAGAAATACATCAAGGGAAAGTGAATCTTCAATCATTCCCTGACAATAGACTGCTGTATCGTGCGATACAAATGTGACTCACAGCCTTATCATCCTGATAAGCCGAAGAGGTTTGTTGTGTCAGAAGGAATTCACATCAAGTGATATAACACTTCTCAAGTTGAATGTCCTAATGTGTCAAGTGATGTGGGATGCTAGTTACGCAGTGGATCTTCAAAAGCTGATAAATCTCTTGTCGACCGGTCGATGAACTGCAAAGAGGAAGATCTGTTATAAATCCAGATCTCAGTAGAGATATAAAGATAGACATTTCTCGTTCAAGGAAGATAGTGTGACAGTCCGGACCAGACACAATGTCGACTGTCCTGACACTACTGTGTCTCTGTAGCCTCACCTTGTGGACCACCGCAGATGGCAAGGTGTTCACCCCAGAACTAACTTCCAAAATTGAGGCGTTCGTGGACAACCTTATCCAGTGTCGTGGAGTGGTGGGTCTGTCCCTGGCCGTCGTCAAAGGCAACGAGACCTGGACGCGAGGGTTCGGACTGGCGGACAAAGGTTCCGGACGACCAGTCACTTCCTCCACCTTGTTCGGAATAGCCTCCCTGTCCAAGGCCTTCACGGCCACCCTGTTAGGCATACTGATAGACGAGAGCAAAGGGTAAGTACCTGAACCCAGCTTTCTGTACTCAACCTGTCTTTTCTTTCTTTCGTTCTTTTGACGATTTGAAACCAAGTCGCATTTTGAAAGAGAACTGTAGAGCTAAAACACAGAAATGGAAATGAAGATGTACCATTGCTTTCACTTTTAAAGTTCGGACTTTCTTTGCTCTACCAAGTCATCCGATCCCCCGTTAAAATAATACTGTAACGGTTACAATGTAACCAAAGCACAAGCTCTTGCGCGACCTGACATTTCATGAATCATGTTAAGAAAGCGTTAACATACGACCTATAACCTTTTGTGGGCACACGAAATTAATTCCCTGCCATCATTCTCTTTGTTGTCGCACATGTAAGAGTCCACAATAATGCAAAGGAAAATACCAATAACAAAGGTACACAGACCTCTAGAAAACACCACGTGATGGCGGGGAGGAGACAGTGGCTGTAACGTTTTAAACGAAAGAGTGGGTTGAATGTGTTTGCGAGCGCGTGTAACATCTGCATGTAAACCAC
>SRHC01002347.1:0-35854 GCA_004794325.1 Pomacea maculata
GGGCGGGCTACTCCACCCTGCTCCCCTCCACCTCTTTCTACCATACTCAGGTGAAGAACACTGGAGGCACGGACTAGTCCGTGACAAAGGTCCTTTTCTGTTTTTTATCTACATAAGCGATCTTCCTCTTCATATCTCCCAATAATGACGTTTCTCGACAACACAGCAATACATGGATGTCATAAACAAACAGAGTTACTGGCGGCTCTTCCACAGCAAAGTGTTGATTAGCTTCAGTCCTGGACGGAACTAAACCACATGGCACTCACTCAGCCCTCTCAAAACTGTTTATACTTATAACAACAGGACATAAGAGACACTACCTCGCCATCCCGTTTCCTAAAATCATTCTAAGTATCAGAAGTCCAAAGGCGTAAAATTCTAGATGATACTTTTGACAAAATTTTGTCTTGGTCCACACATACCCTACCCGTGGCACCAAAAAACCTTTGTCCTCTCAAGAATTAAACAATTTTTAAATCCTTCATCACGGAAAGTGTTCTACACAGCTTATATCCAGTCCACCATTGATTGCACTTTCACCCTCTGGGACTCTTCAAACGATGCTTCGATCAGACCTCGTGGTAGCGATCAAAGAAAGGCGATCAGATGGGTGTCCCTCAAACCAACAGTACAGACAGAAATTTCTTGTCGCTAGGGGCTCTACCACTACTAACCAGACCAAAATTCAACAAACGTATTCCCGTCTCTGAAATACTAACAGGAAACCTTTGATTATCTACAGAGGTTTCCTACCCAAATTAATAATGTATGACTGGCACCGACAGAAAAAAAATGTACCACATGTTGTTAGTGCTCTAACTCTCCCCTCCCCCACCTCAAAAAAAAAAAAAAAAAAAAAAGAGAAAAAAAAAAGAAAAGCCAACAAAAACTGTCAATTCAGACAAACTATATTTGTATATATAATAATTTCTCTTTATGATTTTCATGCCTTGTTTTGAATTACTGTAATGCTTTTATTTGTACTTATTGTCCGAGGTTTAGATGTAAAAAAACCACAACTTTTGGTTAGTCTGTTATCCTCGTAACTAAAGAGTTTTCATTTGTACAAAGTCGTTAGTTCTACGTGTCTTCCTGTTCTCGCTATGTTCCCTTTCCTAAGCACTTTAAGGGGTCAGGTACCCGTTTAACAGCTGGGTCAACTAGGTGTATACGCCCCCTGCCCTGAAACGCAGTCCATCCGATTCCTAGAAATATCGAAATCAAGAGATTTACATTAATATTATCTAAGTAATGTAAAAATAACTATTTTCTCTAATGTCTAATTAAGCTCTTAGCAACTTCCACAGACATTAAACACGAGAGTTGGTGTAATTGTGGAATAATTGTAGGGACACGGACCCTGAACTATACGCACTGAAGAACATAAGCAGGTCCTTCTGCTTGAAGCTACAAATTGTAGCAAGAACTCGAGGTTTTCTTGATATTTTTGTGATTATTTGGTGCTTCACAGGATCCTAAGATCCCTTTTAATCATCATAATCATGCCATTTTATATGTGTGTAAAATGTTAAGATTAGAAATCAATGCTGCTTTTTTCTTTGGCAATTTTTAGCAAATATCGGAGGGATCAGCTAGTTCAGTTTTTTTTTCTCTTTATTTATTTTCTCCTTCTCTCCTTCTCGCTCCACTCCTTTCTTTAAGGTTTTAATATTTTATATTTGAATAAGTTTTGTAGACACTTTGAAGTAGCATTACGAAAAATTATCATTACGGTTTTTTGCCGGCTAAGCCCTCGGCCAACTTACTGAGATCATTTCCTGTTGCCATGACGCCGGTTACCAGTCTATTGAAGTTATCACTCGTGGGTCCCGCTCCCGTCTGTCGTCTATTTAGATGCATCACGTGACAGACAATTTCTATTCTGCTTAATCCTTAATTTTCGTCCTCAGATCTTACAAAGCAGATTTTACATAATGTTGGTAATTAATTTGCTTTTGAGGATAGCAAAGCAATTTCAGGGGCTGAGGTAGCTAAAAACTGTCATCTAAAAATGAGTTACAGGGTACAACAATACTTTTCTGCACCTGTAAAAATGTCAAAAAAAAAAAAAAAATTACAACGACTTTCATCGCTCTGTGTGTGTGTGTTAGTGTGTGTGTGTGAGAGTGAGAGAGGAAGAGGAGAGGTCTTCTTTCATGCCCACATGTTCAGAATTGCAAAGCACAAATCATTCAAAGGTTTTCATCAGAGGTCTTTATGTAAAATTAATTACTAAATATCGATTTGTCTGATGTCTGTTTGACTGCTAGAGTTTTTTTGTGTTACTTTCCACCCGTTAGTGTATCTACTGAAACATTTTTATTAACAAGAGCGAAAAGAAGGCATCCCATCAGAAACTTGTTTTCAATGTTTCGCTTGTCCTTCTTTTTCTGAAGTATTTCTGGACGCTTATTTTGGCATTGTTTTCTTCATATAATACTCAATATAATTCTGTCCAAATTTGTGAAAAAATATTGGTAAAAAATGTTAAAGAAGATCTCTTGTTAAACAGGTTTTACCAATATTTTTCCACAAATTTTAATTTAGAGCTTTAAAGTATAAAGTAAGTTATTGCATGCCCGAAGCTCACACAAATGTTTGCACTACACGTAAAAAACACACACAAATGAACATAATTTATTATTTCCTCCGTTCACTGTCTTTAATAGTTTTTTGTCCTTTTACTGCGCAGAAAAGCGAAAGAAACTTTATGTTTGAATGCCACGTTTTTAGGCGAAGGAAGCTATTATCTCTCATTTCACTGTTTTATGCAAGTAATTTAAAATGAATCAGCGCTTTAATATGCCTCTATTACAAAACTTCTAATTTCGAGAAACAAATCAATATCAAATTACCTGTCTTTCAAACTAAGCTACAATTTTACATGGAAAGAAACTGCTCCGCCATGTTTACTCGCAACTTTGGGAGAAGAAGCAGAATTTGAAAAAAATTTAAAATAAATATTAACTTGCCTGACATGTCTGCTCGAATTACGAAATGTTTCTGTTCTCGAGAATGCTGCTAAGTATTAATGTCGGTTTAATCACAAGCCATATTGCACATCAAGAAATACAATATTCTTGAACAATTTATTTGTTATTATAATCTAGGAATGTGGTAAACAAGATCCTCACACCAACAGCACCCTGTGCGACTCCCTACAGCTCCCTAATAATTTTGTTCGAAAGATGCCTTGGTCAGCTGAAAAACTTTGAAAAGACAGTTTTTATGATGCTGCTGCAATGTGAAAAGATTTGAAAACGCATTTACAATGACATCAGACAATAAACTATATGACTGTAAAAGGGAAGTCACACCGAACTCAATAAACTTTGAGAACTCCAGACAAATATTGTATGTGAGATGTTAGCATCAAATACCAGCTGAATACAAGTTATGAATGGATAAAAAAATACAAGGAAAACAAGAAGAGAAAATGGATGTTAGAGGAAAGATAAACTAAAGAAGAATTGATGAGAATAAATTCTTTTAAATACAAGTCTGACCCTAGTTTTTGTTTGGTTCAAGATTAGAGGCAATGAAGATGGTCGGGAAGATATATATAAGAGAGGAAGGAAGAGAAAAAAAGAAATCCAAAGTGTGGCTTGGAGAACGATTAGAATGTCTTAAGGGGTTTGTCGAAGTGGTAAGTTTACTGGAAAACAAATACTTCACACATCCTACATCGGCGAAGCCTCGACTCTCATCGGAAAGAAAACATCTGTCGTAGCACCGAAGCGACGTTGAGAAGAAAAGAGAGAACTTCTCACAGTAGGTGAGAGGTCGCGAGACAAGATACCGACTACTATTATGAGATTTTTGCTCTTCTACACAGTTTATGTGTGTCGGTGTCGGGTGACATTACAGAAGCCTGGGTACATTGCAACAGTTTAGTCACATTTCAGCAACTTTTACTTTTTGTTTCCACTTTTGTTTCTCTATTGTCCACTCATTATACTCCTGCAGATACTTGTCCTTATTATCCTTCCTCAAGAAAGAAAAATATGTCCTTTTTGCAGATAATTAGAGATCGCTAAAACATTGCTGAAGATCCTTAAAGACCGCTCAAGATATCTATCACATCAATGAAAATTATTAAGATTACAGCACCTCCCTTAAGATAAGTAAAATGGCTAAATATCACTTCATATTGTTAATATTGTTAAAAAATCTCTAAAATACTGCAAAAAAGTGAGATACATTTTCCCCGTCTGCCCTCGACTATATTGTTATTTGTGCTCTCCCCTGACTAATTGACTGTGATAGGATTTTACACACACACACATCGACATTAACCCTAAGTAAGAGACTGCAAGAACATCTACAACTAATAAGATCAGATGTTGATATAAAAGTTAGTATGTAGGCACAAGATAATCAAAGCGGGTCTACAAGGCTGCTTAAGAGGTTTATCCTGTCTGATGGATTAAACTTCGAGAAAACTTCAAGAGCAGACTCCACGCACGTCTTCAGTTTAATTTTGTGTATGAAAATAACACGAGATACCAGTAGGTCTGCTGGTAAGAAGCTTTACCAGTTTCAACTTGGTTTCTACACATGACAGCGACTATAATCCCTGTGCGACTTGCTTTAGCTTCATTAAGGTCTTCCTTTAATGACATCCTTTAATGGCTGCCAGGCCAGAGGACGTTAGTCCAGGTCTTCGCCACCCGCCAAAGCCGTGTTTAGTCGCTAAGTCTGTCTCAGCGCTTAATCCCTCGACATTCTGCAACACTTGTTTACAACTTTGTGTCTCCTTGTTTACTTCGCTCATTCATTCTTTCTCTTTTTCTCATTCTTTCCGACATCTTGGATATTTATGTGGACATGACAATGTTCGAGATCGAAGCGGTGGTTGAAGCCACTGTTTTTTCTTTAATGATCATCTATGACATCGATAGATAAATGATAGATTGGTCGATAGATTGAAGGTGGATTAAAAAGAAGAACAAAAAACGTTAAAAAAACAATGAAAAAAGATGTAAAGGTTCATAGACTAAAAAAGAAAATAAGAAAAATTAAGAAAAAAAGAAAAGCAGCTCCATGTATCTTGTATATATATATATGAGAGAGAGACGGAGAAAAGCCATAAAAAGACAGAGAGAATAAATCTGACAGACTGATAATTGAGACAAAAACTAGACTCATCAAGGTGTGAGGGGAAAAAGCATTGGCGGGCGCAGAGGAGGCTGACTGGTATGATGGTGTCGTCCTGGAGGGTTCAATACCGAGAATCAATAACCTATTGGACGCCTCGCGCTGGAAACAGGCTCCGACCACCAGACGGTCCTCCTCGCCCTCGTCAGCAGCCGCGCGAATCTGTCTCGTACTGCGGCTCAAAAATGAAGTTCGGCAGCTGAAGCAGCCGGAAACGTAATTACCGTCGGGTACCATCGGATACCCGTAACCCTCATTCCTGCATCAGATAAGACGCAGGGACACCTAAGCTCTGTATCACAAAGATGATGAAGAAGATAATGAAATATCGCTTTCTCGTTTTGGGTTTTGGTGTAGAGTTTAACCGAAAGTATATTGATTTTTGTTTTAATTAGGTGCCATGTAATCATCATCATCGTCGTCGTCGTCGTCTTCGTCGTCATCATCATCATCTCATTGCCTTCACGGTGCTATTTTGTATTTCCTAGTGTTGCTTTCAGAGAAAGTAGCCTGCTAGTGTTACTAGTCTGTAACAAAGGCATGGCATCTGTTTAAAAGCAACCTGCGAGTCTCAGCTTCCTCTTCTGATGACAGTATCACGATGGTCTTTTCATCTATAGAGGATTTGACATCAGGTCTGGAGTTGTTGCCCCGTTCAGCCGATCGGACAGAGTCCATGGCTGAACCATCTGTGTGAGCTGTCTCCATTCCTTCTGAGGCTCTTGTCTTTAATCATTGACACCGACAACGATTGTACTTTCTGTCTCCTCCCAAGGACTAAGACTGTTAAAGACAATCTGAGCCTCTCTTAGAGTTGTTTCTGATGTTTGTAGTAGATGCGTCTGTCAAAGTAGTTTGGTCTTTTAAGTCTGGCTGAAGCTAGTTGTCTTCTCCTGGCTCTCTAAGCCGTGTTTGTTCTCAGTGACCTTGTCTGCAGTCTGCTTCGAGCTTAAAATTCCAAAAGAAAGTTGAATTGTGTACATTGTCCAAAAAACTTACTGTAACGACTCTGTTGATGTAATTGTAGCCTTAATATCTGGGTACTTAATACTGCACATCACATCAAACCTTATCCGGTCACTTTTTTGGCAGAACCGGAGATGGACCAGACCAGTCTGAAGACAGCTGGAATGGCGTCAGGATCTGCAGAACACTAGACACCAGTCAGACAAGGTGGAATAACTCATGGGTTATATATATCAGGTTCAGCAAAACGTTTGAAAGGTGGTTGTTAGTATTTACGAGCAGCCATATTCATTCAGTTAAGGTAAATCGTTGCTCAGGGGTAAAATGGGAAAATCACGAAAAATTGGTCTCCATAGTTACAACGGACTATCTCGATCATGAGAATATTGTTTTGTACTACTTTACCCTGAATAATCTTCGCTAATGTTTAATAACTATGGTCTTGTGGGTAAGGCAACCCGTGTAGTCTGAAAATAGTTTTATAACTGTAGAGAAAAGATATTTACGGTTGATTGACCCGAAACATTAGCTTTTACAAAAGATGGCTCCAGACAACCTTCAACTACAGCAGTCCAGTTGCAAAGAAATGACCAAAAAAAAAAAAAAAAAAATAAATAAATAAAAAAAGAACATATCAGTTGTTCAATGGAGGCTAGAGGACTGTGGACACTGATCTCAGTTCTGACAAAAATTTTCTCTGAATGTGGAGAGTATTTTCAGAGCAGGACTAGTTCCCCGGGGTATTGACTCGGCTTCTTCCTTGGCTACAAAAACAAACCAAACGTTCAATCAATTAGTGTTACCTGGGTATGTGGGCTTTAGTTCAAGGGGAGAAGTCTGGTCTGTGTCTACCCTCCCCCATCTAATTAAAATCAGTCCCAGAGAGAGTAAGCAAGGCAGAGAATATGTGTCTGTGATAGAGAAAATATGTTAGAGATTGTATTCCAATGATATTCTGTCATGTGTAATAAAGGAAGCAACGGTTATGTGATGCGATAGAGACAGGGGAATATAGAAAAAGAATGTTAAAAATAATAAAAGTTTAAAATAATGGTAGTTATATTTTATCGTAAATAGAACTGGACACAGACTTTGTTTGAAAAGCTAAATGAAGACTACAGAATCCTATAGTTCTCAAGTTCGAAGCTCAATTAAACCAATCACATAGACCAATAGACAAGTGATGTTCAGACCCTTCCAGAGCTGTCAGTGCCGAGACCATTGTGGAGAATAACTTTCCCGACGACCGCTTGTTTCCGGCTGATTGTGGACCATGCCAAGGGACTGAGGCTCTTCACCAACATCGTATTTCAAAAGCTGTGGTTGTGGAAGTTGTTTGGGATGCGCCCAGGCGCACACAGCGACCTGCAGCATGAGACTAAAGGAGTGTTTGCTCTCCATCACCAGTTCAATTAGTTTATCACCACATTCCTCTGATGAGATCGATGAGTTGGAGGGCAGCAGGGAGGACACATGAGTGCTTTTTGTATGGCACGTGACCTCAATTCCTCATCTTCCTACTCTCAGTCCTCAAACAACAGCCAGGCTGGTCCGAGCCAAACTTTCATTATTGATCCTTGTAAACAAGAAGTTCTTAACAATACAAAAGATAGAAAAAACTGATTTTGGTCCCTGTATTGATTCTTATAAAGAATTGACATTTTCCAGATGAAGAATCGCCCTTCCCAAAATAAAAAAAAAATTTTCTCTTCAACTTCTCGACAAAAGAATGTTTCAAGTGACGGGAGTTCAAACGAGCTAAAATACTAAGGAGGAAAAGAAAGAAAAAATTAGACAAATATTATTTGGTTAATCATTTAGAAAGACAAGACAAAATAACAATCTGGAAGGAGAGGACAAAGCATCTGGATACGTGTCTGTGCGTGCGAACATATGTGTGTATGCCGGTGCGCGCGCGTGTGTGTGTTCGCGACTGTGTGTATGGATTTATGCGAGTATTTTATGGGTTTATGCGAGTATGTGTATGGGTTTATGCTAGTGTGTGTATAGGTGTGTGTGGTCGTCTGTGTGGTATGTTGTAGTAAGGTACAATTCTTGACAGGAGGATCTTTATGTTCTTGAAATTAAACTCGTTACACAAGGACTTGTTCGTACTTTTGTCCATTCTTCTTAATTTGTTTCTTCCCTAGGTGTTTGCCTCCAAGGAAATCAAACGAATGTTGTTTTAGTTCGATTTCCCTAGGGGGCGCTAACGAGGTAGTGAGGTCATTAATGAGGATATCCGGAGGAACAAGACGGAAACATCCTCCTCCTGTTCTGTGTTAAGGGAGGGCTAACTGCTGCGCGATGTGGTCACCACACTTCATGCTCACAGTGCAAGCCAGTAAAAATATATTTTTATATATATATATGATTTAATATATATGCAAATAGAGCTTTATGGTATACAGAATGAAGCCACACAAAGGCTTGCCAAGCGTGTGAGCACTATTCTCTTTATCACACCCACACCCACACCACCCAGGTTGTCAGGTGCTGTCAGTGTTAGCCTCACCTAAACCATGATTGCGCTAGAAACTTCTTTTTTACAGCATCTTGGGATTAGTATGCTATTTTGCATAATGTTTGCGATTCTTTCCCCAGGTTCAGCAGCAATAAACGGTTCAAACGTTTCGTTTTTCAGGGTAATAGTCATGAAGCAAGGGTAAGTCGTTACCCCGGGGAAACTCAAGAAACCGTCGCGTGGTAGTTACAATGAGGTGTTCTTGGGGGATAAACTTGATTGTATAAATCCTAGAGTACGTGGATATTGACCTACACTTTTTTTAACCTCAGTGTATCTTTAAACTGTTGTCCTCGGTGTAAAGAAGTACCCGCGGGGTCTCGGCCCCGTTCTAGTCGTGCTAATTCAGCAATTCTTGAAGACATATTTACATCGACATTAAAGTCAAATCTTTATGCAAAGCTTTGACAGAATGGACAAGTATGGAAACGAGAAACAGTTGCAAGGGTAGAAGAAGACTCATCTATCATGACGATGACAGTTGCGAGTATCTATAAAAATCGACTTCCCTCCCGTTACGACAGTTACAAGAGACTAAGGGAGGCAACTTTCTTGATGTTAGCTACAGTTCCCAGGGTCTTGTTGATGACAGGTAAGAAGGTAAGAGGATCGACTCTTGGTGAGTTAGTCACACGTGTAAAGATGTAAGAGAGTCGACTCTTGGAGCGTTGGTGGCATGTGTACGGATGTAAGAGGATCGACTCCCGTCGCCTTGGCAACAGCGGGAAGCCAGATCGTTAGTCTCCGGTCATAATGAACGATTTCTCCTTCGTCTTATCAGCTAGCTGTCATCTGGCCTTATCTCATGTCAAAAGAAATTCTTTGACTAATTATCTATTTGTTGGCAGTGGATTAAAAAAAATATTCTAAGGTCTGAGAAGGTTCCCGAACTATCGGAAATCGGCTTGAATGCGTATGTCATGGAGATGTTCGTGGAAGCTGTTATTGGTTATCATGTTTGCTGATGGTGTCCATCTCATTGCCAGTAGCTACCCACATCATTGCCACATAAAATCACGCCATCTGGTGTGAGTCTGTCTTGAGAGACTGTTGATCAGCGAACATTCTGGTTCACTCCTATATTAGACCCTTAAAACAACATTCACTCGATCTGCGGATAAATTCTATTTTTATATTACTTCGCATTTATATTTTATTGGCCAAATTATTCATTGATTTCCCAGGAGAGCTATTTCGAATGCATTTCTTTTTTTTAACTCTCGGAAAGGGTGAAAATGATTTTATTGACAGCTGGGGACAAAGTATAAAACACAAACTCAGAAACTGAACGTCCAGGTGAAGACCAGAACAACTCGTGAACATTATCCGGAGTATATCGACCAGAAAAGTCGTACAGTTCTTGTGGTGAGGTGACAAATCGTTTGAACACAAGAAGCCAACACAGTGAACATATCTGAACATAATAGTAGAGTGAACACAGTTTAAGTGAACATAGAAAATATGTAATACAAATATATCAAAGTGAGCACAGCTACAACGAATATAGCTCCAGCGAATGTAAATACAGCAAAGTGAACACAGATACAGCGAACATGACTTATATATAAGTATATAAGAGCATTATTTGTCTTAATGGGTAAATACAGGAGTTTAAAAGTACAGTGGTGACGTCACGAGCGTGGATGGCGGTATTCACCAAACATGGCGGGAGGGTGTGTGATACCCAGACCTGCAGCACCTACAGAAGCAGAGAAGCTGTTTATGTGTGAACTGTACTCAGCAAATTATACTGTCAAACTGCAAGTTATACATCATCACCTGCTGGTGCATGGCTGTGTCACAAGCTAGGTCTGGACAGGAGCCATTAATATCAAGCCACTGTCTCTGTTGTTTTCATCTGGGAGGGAGAGCTTTCCCAAATAGATTAGGCATCTCATTTCATGTGTCATTATTATTTATTTTTCAACACAATCAGGTAAACATGTCCCCATCACCAGGACTAATTATGTCTTGGGACTCTGTTGCATCGTGAAAAGAGGTGTGTGCAAAAAGTTTAGAAAAATGTTTTGTTGCTTTGCTGTCCACCCAACCGTGCAAGCCATTCTCACAACAAAATATGACATTACTCTCGCTGTGGTATAATATACTGGAAATTATTTGCGGTCCGCGAGTGGAAACGGCGAGCAAACGGTGTCTAGCCATGCTTTTAACTCCACTTCCGGTGATGTCAGGGACTCAAATGAAAACGCTTCGTCCGTTTGCAGGTCCACTCCGTTGTCTGACATTTCATCATCTGTGCCAATTCACAATATTTGCCATGGCAGTTTGTGGCAATTTTTCAAGTTTGCGTGCATGAGATATTTGTGTGTTTGTGTGAGTGAGTCTGAATGCATATTATATTATATATGTATATTATATATATTCCTTCATAGGAGGGGTTGTGCGCGCGTTTGTGAGTCCGTGTGTGTTGGTCATTTCCACCTCAGTGGTTCTTCTACTCACGTGAAAAAGGGAAATTAATCAAGCTGAGTTAAGGCTCAGAGAGTAGGGGAAGTGGTTCACTGAGCCAAGTGGTCTCAACAGCTGCTGTAGCCCTGTAAACAACTGTTGACACTGAAGTGGCAAGTCAATACACCCGAGTGGCCAATGTCTGCACCAAGAACTACTTGGCATTCCTCTGGTTGAGACCCAGGTTCAGTTTTGCAAGAACCAATATTTAAAAAACAAATGTTGATCCTTCTCAGTTGACGGAATTATAAACGAAATTTAAATAGAAAAATTAATTTTTTTAAAGCAGTTTATTATTTTTCTCTGTAACTTTGTAACCCTGCTTAATGAACTTTTTCTTCGTGACTTTTGTACCTGTAAACCTCCACTTAGTCGCATGTTTCCAGACTTCAAGTAGATATATCTGCTTGTAGACTTTCTCTACAAACCTCTGTAGGGAATTACGTCCCCATAACACGAATTATTTATAATCCATGGTTCGAATCTCGTGTCCGACCACTACCATTTTTAGCTCAACATGGAACTTATTTATAGAGCTAACATGAAAGGATGAATAATTCAGAGCATGATCAGATAAGTGAGTGAACTTAGCAGAAATGTATTTCTTTTATTGCATTACATTGAACAAAATCAACACGACACACTATTGAATAACTTTCATTTACTTTGTCTTGTACAGGGTCTCGAATTACAGGAAAGAAATACAACTTTTTTAGACAATTTATAGATGATTGTGTGTGTGTGTGTGTGTGTGTGTGTGTGTTATGAGAAAATAAAGAGAAAACGCTTTAATTTAAAGAAATATAGAATAATGAAATACAGGCAATGAAATGTTTGCTGAAATTCCTATTGTTATAATCTTCTTATAGTCCTGATATCAAAGTTCATTCCAGTTATATTTCAGTTGCAACTGTCTGTTGCCTCTTTTCGAGTTTAAGAAATGTTTCCACCCTGTAAAAGATCCTTAGCTGGTTTCCACCCGACGGTTTTGTGAAGTAGAACATGGAAGTGACAGAATCCAACTTTTCTCTGATGTAGACTGCGTCACCAGGTCATCCCAGGTTAATCTGTTACAGAAAACAACAGGAAATTTAATTTCACTGCAAATGTCAGAAATTTGCCAGCGCAGCTAGGAACCTTTTAAGAACATTTTTAAATCCACCTCTACATCTCAGTTTTCAAAAAAAATTTTATTTTTAATTTACGTACAAAAAAGTAATCAGTTTTCAAAAATTTCTTTACACAGAATCTTGACAGCACCAATATAGGTTTTCAAAGAAAATTGTCAGTTTTTTTTCTGTCTGTAATTTGAAGGGACGAGGGTAGGAGAAAGATAAAGATGATAGCAATGAAAAGACTTTAAAAAGAGAAATTTCACTTCTACGCATTTTACGAATTTTAACCACTAAGTCCATCAGTGGCTTTACAGAAACTTCAGGAAATAATAAAGAATGTTTTCGGTTTCCTTGGTTACATGATGGAGATCACCGTTGTCTTGTAAACAAGAAAGAACGAAAGAGAAACAGAAGCAGACTATTCACGTACATTCGACATCCTCATCAGCACTAATTACAATTACAGTATCTTCAAAAGCTGGTCAACATTTCATTCCATTACCTTCATTACCACACATTACATGGGGGTAATTTGCGTTACACCAAAGTCTTCTGTTTGCTAACGAGGGTCAAATCAGAGCACTTGTACTTAATGAACTTTCAATGACTTTTTGAGAGAGAGAGAGAATGAAAGGACAAGGGATGCACTCCCTTAGACCTTCGTCAGCTTGGATGTGCTCTGTCAGCATGACGAAATAGTTCCGCGAACGAATATGGAGCAGTAGTGCGATGGAGGTTCTAGTGAAGTCGTTAGCGAGTTTAATTCTTTTGCTGTCCTTCCCCTCCATCCCCACCATCCCCAGCATCCCCACCATACCCACCATACCCACCATCCCCATCCCTTGCACATCACATGTCTGCACGTGGTCAGACGAACCTACCAACATCTTTCTCCTTTTCTGCTTCCGCATGTTTTAACAGGGATGAACAAATATAGCCAGATGAAAAGACTAGAAAGTGAAAAGTTTTCTTTTCGTTTTATTATTCACACAGATAGGATTTTTTTTTATCTCTCTCTCAGAAAAGTTTCTCAAACTTTTACTGATATACCAAAATGGTAGACTTCTATATTCTGTATCTGACTATAAATAAATATTCAAAAATTCATGAATTTTTATGTTTTAAGGATTTTTCTCTCCACAACCCACTTTGAAAATAACCTTTTACAAAAGTAGACATTTCTATGAAGATTTGCTAATCGAATAGAAAATGGCTGTGGATATAATTTAATTGATACTGAATGTTTTTATGCGAAGAATATTTGATAAAGTAGATGAAAATTTCACTTTGTGCCTGTCCTGCTGTTTTGATAGCAAAAGACACATTTTCTACATTTTCTAAATTTTCTAAAACATGCAGGCATCTACCGTGCCCTTCATTTTGAACTTACATTTCTTGGACTTGGGGAAAAAGCTTCTGATGAGTTCCAGCGGGCTAAAAGGATATTCTCCTTTCTTGAACTGCTGATAGTTCTCTTTCTCAGCCTGCAAGATGGCATACAGATGTATGAGTGTATTATTAGTAAAATTAAATAAAGAAAAACGTGTTTCCTTTCACTCCTCACAAGACAATCGCACACTGTCCTTTGCACATCTTTACATCTTTATAGGCGGTGTCATCAAAGAAATTTTCAAGTCGGGTGTAGATATATCTAGACCCCAGATCAAAACACACCGTGGGAAAAACCTACATCCGGATAATAATAGGCTGAAAGAAGACAGTTGATATAAAGATACATTAATATATACAAACATATTCAATATTGTGAAAAAGGTGACGAATACTTACAGGCTTTCTATAGCCATCGCCAGAGGATGGGATGTAGTCCTTCTCATCCTCTTCGTATCTCTCTGTCAGCAGGTTAAAGTTTATGTTGGTCAAAGGACTTTTTAAAGCATGAGAAATCTTTTAGGACAACAGGGTGGAAAAATTGGAACACAAGCAGAAATGTAGGTAAAGGCTGTAGGCTTTTCATTAAACTGGAAAACACATACACTTCCTTCTCTCTCTCTCTCCTCCTCTGATTTGTATATATGCTCTGCCTTATTTTCTACCTTTTATTATTATTTTTTTTTCATTTTAGCAGTCTAAAATTTTATTTTATTTATAGTCACACGGACATATTTGTCCTATCATCCTTCTAAATGAATTATTGCCATCGTCTTTCGTGCGTTGTCCACACGTTCATTCAGTGTGTAGCTGTACAGATTCCATCTGTCAAGAAGAATGGCGAGATGGAGGACGAGGAGACAGAGGACAAGCAGACCTACGAGGACCTTCCAGAGCTGAGCTAACCTCTCGCAGACAGCTTTGTCTCTGTCAACAGACTTGCACTCCATTGTCCAGTCATCTGATCAGCCGAGAGTAGGCGTCTGCCAACTGTTATCTCTGAGCCATCAAACCTATTCATTAGCACGCCAAACCCTCGACACGGAGGACGGTTCGCACCCTCGGTGTCGTCACTAATTCTATTTCTATAGCAGGAGAGCTCCACCGAAGCTCGACTGGTTTTGGGCTTTTTAAAAAATATTTCTAGGTGTTAAATAATGTTGACATGTTATCTAAAAGTTCTTGCAGAAACAGGCTAACACATATAAATGTTTCTAAACATAATAAAAAAAACTTACTTTCATCATCTTCATAATATCCGGACGGTCTCTTGGCTCTCTTGTCATCTATGGATGATTAAAGAGGACAGAAAGTAATACTGATGGATAATTTTTTTTCTTAATATAGTAAACATGGATATATTAAACAGGTGTCACGTGATATTGTCGTCACAAAAGAGATAGAGGGAGAGAGTGGATGGGTAATGAGGTTTTGGTAGGGTGTCTTCACTTATTATAAGAAGAGGTAAAGATATTAATGAGAGAGAAGATAGCAGAGAGAAGGAAAAAATGAAAAGGGGTTAGAAAAATAATTGATCACATTATACTTAGTGTAAATGAAAAGAATAATATTACCACACGTATACATCTACACTCGTATTCAAAGTAAATTGAAATAATTACAAAAGGGTTTGATTAGCGCAGGAATGTGGTCCTTGACTATGTCCTGAAAGATTGTCCCTGCTCCTTTGAACAGGCGTGAGAAGGGATACTCAGGTTTGTTGTACTTGAAGCCTGAAGGATTCTGTTGTCGATAGTCTTGACCGTCGTAACGAGGATGTCTGCTGCTGTCGTCTTCTTTCTTATCGTATGAGGGAGGATATGGTTGGAAGGACTCAGAGGTCTCGTGGGAGCGTCTAAAACCATCTGGCTTCTTTCCGCTGATGATGGAGGAAAGAAAATAATATTATTCCAAAATATTCAATGGACATATGTCCTTCCACTGCATTACATTAAATCTTTTGTAGAATACAGTTCTAAGTGTACGCAGAAATGAAAGAAAAAAATGGACACAGGTCTCATAGAACATTCCCTGTACATTTATGAGTAAAATTACAGATTAATTACAAATAAACTTTTTGTAGGATATACACATGCATAAGTACATATTCTATTCCAATGTGTAACAAATTTTGTAGAAAGACCTACCTAGGTTGCGAATATTTCCCGAGCTTCCTGCTGTTATCAGGAAAGTTGTCATAATCTCGAGGGTATGACAAGGAGGGGTAGGAGTTCTCCTGAGGGCGGGTGTAGGTATCTGTTTTCTTTCTTCTGCTGGTTAAGGGCTTGCTAATAAAAAAAAAGGTAGCTGTTGTTAAATACTCACCGTACATATTGAATTATATTAAGATATTGTGGAAGATATGTCAACATATTTATTATCACATTTAATTACTACACAATTCTTGTAGAACATACACTTACATAAATTGAGGAACATCCTTGATGAGGTCCGGTCCCTTGTTGTACTCGGGTGGGTATGGCAGGGATGGGTAGGAGGTCTTTTGGGAGCTAGAGATGTCTGGCTTCTTTCTTCCGAAAACGTCGGGCTTGCTAATGAGAAAAAAAGTGGACACAACCATCTGAAATGTTTTCTGTGGATATTTGTGTATATTCTACATTACATTGCATTAACATACTAAGTTCTTGTGAAACAAACATTTATATTTGTACGCATTGCATTTGAATATATCATAATTTCTGTAGAAGGCAACCTACATAAGTACAGACTTCATTGCATACCATTACATTACAGGTGTAGTAGAACATACAGGTGTACTAGAACATACAGGTGTAGTAAAACATACACCTACCTGTAACTTGAAACCTCACTGATGTCTCGTTCGTTCTTATACTCGGAGGAGTATGGCGGGGAAGGCCGGGAGTCGTCTTTGGAGTCGCCATAGTTGTCGCTAGTAAAATGAAGAAAAAGGACAGAACTCTTGTAGAACATTCACTGTAGTATGCGCTTATACTACATTACATTACAAATATTTCTGAAAATGCATCTACATATGTACAAATTGCATTTCATTACATCTCTCATAAATATAAACCTACATAAGTACCTACAGCATTACATTACATCTCTCTCTCACAATATACACCTACTTAAGTACCTACTGCCTTACATTCCATTAATTACGTCTTGTAGACCATGTACCTACCTGTACTGCGGACCGTCACTGCTGCCGTCTGCTTCCTTATTGTACTCGGGAGAGTAGGGCGCGGAGGGATACGAGTCCCCTTTTGACAGGCTAAAGAGGTCGCTAATAGAAAGAGGAAAGTGAATAGAATTATTGTGGAACATTCACCTTGGTATGTGTTTATACTAGACTACATTGCATTGCATACATTTTATGTAGAACGCTCATCTACATATGTACATTCATTGCCATACAGTACAGCTCTCTAAAACTACTCACCTACTGAGGTACTCACTGCATTATATGCTATTATACAGTTTGTAGAATATATATCGACATTATTACACCTTTCAATAAGTTAAGGTCTTATGGAACATACACCTTCATATGTCTTGTACAGGTCTTGTAAAATATACACCTACAGAAGTCACATAACTTATATTACAAGGCTTGTAGAGCATACACCTACAGAAGTCACATGACTTATATTACAGGGCTTGTAGAACATACACCTACACATGTCGAGGAACTACCGTGACCTTCGTGTCATCGTCAGGGCGGTTGTCGTCGTAGTCTTGTGAGTAGCTGAATGTTTCTGGCTTGTCGTCTCCGCTGATGTAAGGCTTGCTATTAAAAGAGAATATGGATAAGCTCTAAAACAATTGTTGTATCCATGTGTGTACATCTCATTACAATGCATTACATTGCAGCTCATTTAGAAAATATATTTACATATTTACAGCTATGTGAGATAATGATACATTTACACACACACACAGGTTACTTTACAAACTATCGTACACCTGTGTGTGGCTAGGTATCATTAGTAAAATCTACAGGAAATAAAAATAGATGTCGTTCAACTCCAGAGACAGGAAATTACAAGGTTGGAAGAGATGGAGATGTGGATACCAGAGAGAGAGAGAGAGAGAGAGAGCGAGAGAAAGAGAGAGCGAATGGGAGACAGACAGACAGACAGACAGACAGACAGACAGACAGACAGACAGACAGACAGACAAAGAAACATAATGAAAGAAATTAAGAGAAAGAGAGAGAAAGAAGAGAGGGGGAAGGGTGACTGAAAAAGTAGGGGAGAGACCTAGACACAGACATAGAGACAGAGGGGAAAGGTGAATGAAATAACTGAGGAAGAAAACAAAGAGAAAAAGAGAGAGATTACGAATGTCCAAAATGCAATAATTTGGTGGATATATTTCAGTAGTTCTACATTCACAAATACAAGATCAGCAACGTAAGCATGTTCCCCACTTTGTGGGATGTAGAGCAAATGTTTCAACTGAAAATGATAAGCGATTCCGTGACCTGGAGGGGAGGAAGTGAAAACTTTTTATAAAAGAGAGGTAAAAACATTAATGAGAGAGAGAGAGAAGGTAGCAAAGAGATCTCGCCCCTGGGTGTGCTTGAAACTTGATATATCCTGTTTCTTTTGAGCTTCTTTTTATTTGACATTTTTGTACAGGAGGTCGACTGCACTCACGATGAGAAATGGCTTCATCCTGTCTCTTGCTCCCTGGATTTTTTTTAATACCCTGGGATAACTTATACTCCAACGATTCTAGAATTACGGAATTGTACCCTAACAATCCTCCTCCTCCTCCTCCTCCTCATCATCATCATCATCATTTTTTTTTTTTTGGTAAAGCTTCTTGAGCCCGCTTTGCTGGTGGCAAAAGAAAAGATGATTCAGTTTTAAACAATCAGATAATAAACTCGATGAAGAAAATCATTCCAGCTGCTTACCTGTTGTAGACAGCGTCCCCGACATCCTCGTGGTAATACCTTGCTGGAGGTCTACTGATGACATACCCGGTGCCCGAGTAGTCTTGCGCTACCGAGGAGGGAATAAGCGATGACAGAGACACAAGGTGGATGACAAGACTACTAGCTAGAACGTGTGACAGCATGGTGAAAGCTGTCCTCTTCATCTCGAGGATGGCAAGACTTCGGCGAGGTTTTGCTTTAATACCTGTGTCTTCCTCCCTCCTTCAGGCACTTCACGGTACAAAGGCGCGGAAGCTGTTTTGTTATTTGCCTAAAGCGCTTGAGACAATCAAAAATCAGAAATTATAAACAGACACAAAGTAGCTTAAGGGAACAATTTCCCAGCATCCCACTGTCATATGATTTTGTGTATATGTGTGGTTGTGTCCCAGTTTACGGGGGAACTGATTTAAAATTACCCCACGGAGCATACAATATATATTAGAGTTGCCTTCCCACGATCATATTTCCATATACAGATATACATAATACCAGTTTTTATTGTCAAAGGAGCATAATGGGATTCAAGAGGCAATGTTAAGTAAGTAGTAAGCTGCTGTCATTAAAGAGACAGTATCAAGCAGAGGGCAATAGCTCAATCAATCAAGATACAGGTGCTTCACGGTTGATTTAACACTGCTGTCACCAATCAGCCATGGCTGGGGGCACTGAGCTGTCAAAAGCAAATCATGTATGTATTGTTAACCTCGGGACGATAAAACTTTTAAAAATATATATAATTAACTTTAAGACAGCGTCTTTTTCAGCCTTCTGGTACACCGAATCCAAAGTGTAAAATACAAAAAAAAAAAAACAACAAAAAAAACCCCACAAAAAAACCAACAACAAAAAAACAAAAAAATAAATAAATAAATAAAAATAAAAAATAAATAAAAACAAACAAAAATAATAAAAAAAACAAAAAACGCTTCTAGGTTAAGATATCGTTGTCCTCATCCCATTCTCCTCCAACTATCTAAAATCTACTTGGTCCAGTGAACCACTTTATTCAGTCGGCAAAAGTCATTTGTCTCTCACGCCACGCTCGCTCTTAAAGATGTCGCCTAGAGGCCAGTGTGACACAACTCTGTATATTTTATTTCCATTCAGTTGTAAAAAATCTATTACCTATTTCAGAGGCAAAACTGACATAGGAGTGTGTGTGTGCCTACAGCTGCTGAGCAAAACCATCACAAATAATTTTATGAATTGGAAAGGTTTCTCGGTGCAACCTTTACAGTAGCAGATAAGGTTGTGAAATTTAATTGCATTAGGATGTTTAAGATAAAATGTTGAAATTATTATTTTTCTTTCTCGTTGAATTAACTGCATTCTAGAATAAAGTAAACTTTGTCTCCAGTCTCGCATGTTGTATATTGAGTGCACTGAAGTTGTGAGCTTGGAGAATTCAAACAGCTGGGTCTGGACTGGTAAGTTATTTTGTACAGTTCTAAACTTACAAGTATGTAGCACAATCTTTTATGATAGTAAAGATAGCATATTTACAACAATATACAGAGATCTTATATATTCTATAATTACAATATATGTTTCTCACATAATTCTTTTTTTGTCATTTTCTTCCTTGCAATGAGTCTGCCTTTGGCTGAGATACTGCGTTACATAAATTTCCACTTATTATTATTGTTATTATTATTATTGTAATTGTTATTATTAATAATAATATTAGTAGTAGTTTCAGTGAAAATCTGTCTAACTCCATTTAGAAAAGACAAGAACATTAGTTTTCTTGACACTAAGAGGCAAGTAGGCATAAATATTTATCACAGTTGAAAGAAAATTTGTATTCATATCTTTTAAAAAATATTTTCCGAAAGAAAGAATCTGTTATGTTATGTAATACAGTTTGGAAGTAGAGAAATACAGAACATTGACACTTCACTCTGATTAAGGAGAACTTAATTATATTCTATAGGCAGGTGAACATGTTTTAATTACAAAGCCCTGAATTCAACTTCATTTTGACAAAGTTTATTTTTGCTTTTTAGAGGTTGTAATCGGGTTGTATTTATTTTAAAAAGTGTAAATAATTTACGAAAGCAGCCAAAGATAGCAATTCTTTGTCAATTTATCGTTTGAGGATCTCTTTTGTTTGTGTGTGTGTGTCTTTTGGAATTATTTTACCTGTGAACCATTGTGTGAACCAGTAAGTCATACCACATAACAACTCTAACTTCTTGGTACCAGCAATTTTCAGCAATTCAATATTTGTATTAATTTGACCACATTATTAGACCTTTATAAACGATTACTAACTGTATTATGTCATGTTCTCTAAAACCCAGTATAAATTAGTTATAAATCCACCCAAACGAAAAATAGAGCCCCATATTACATATCTAAGTGAAATATATAAATATACATATTACAAGCAAGGACAGACCTTGTCAATGACCGACAGACAATCTTATTGAGCAGCAAGTCACTTCAGTAGATAAGCAACAGTTGCTTTGCCTCTGACACTACAACCATTGGTTAGAGATGTCTCAGTGTTTAGCCTCAGGCCGGTGTGACACATCGCAACAAAGGATGATTTATTTCAGTTTTTTTTAAAAGATAAAACCTTTACAAAAGACATCAATAGGTGTTCGTTTTTTGAAAGGTTCTGAAATTTAAAAAAAAACTTTAACAAAAATGTGTTTGTTAAGCAAACCAGAAAAGATGGAGTTGTCATATTGTGAGTTGTATTATACAATAAATGATTAATACACAAAGTAACGGCTAGACGGGATTTCTGGAAATGTAGTACATGTACAGGTGTAAGAAGAATCATATTACAAGAAAACCTTCAATTAATCTTTTGCCTATGATCTCTGTAGATGACAATTTGTCTACCTGTCAGCTCCTCACCTGGTTCAAGCAGACGACAATTTCTTCAGATGAAGACGCTTTTCCACTCAACAATAAATGCTTAATGTGTGTAACTTAATTTAGCTTTATTTTAGTCACAGATCCCACGATCCACGTATGCAAGATGTTGACTAACCCTTGTCCCACCTTGTGGATACTTCAGACACAAAGTTGCTGAACTGATGAACTACAAAAATCGTGGTAGAGATGATGGCGGGGATAAGGCTTCCATCACCACACTCTAATCGTTCATTTCTTGTTTGACATTCTTCTTTTGCACTGAAGTGATTGTTTAACTTTTCAACAAAGAAAAAAGATTTCAGAAGCCGTTTAAGCCAATCGTGTCAACAATGGGTTTTGCTGCTGGGCACGGGACATAAACATTTCCTTTCAGACCATCTGGACGGCGATCATCAAAAGGATTGATTCTGTCAAAGATAAAACACAGTCCTGCATGCGACCTCACAAGATGGCGAGAGAACAGTCATGTACATGGAATCTGAAAGAAACCTGATTGAAATAATTAGCGACTGTATCACCACATTCTATCTCCTCTTTCTTTGTTTCACGAACCAATATTTTATTCAGCGCCATCTATACCTCATGTAAATTACCTCCACTTAGCTCTTCCCTACAACTGTTTTATGTCGGGATTTTTTTTTCTCGAAATTTCTTGTCAAGTTCTTTCATTTCCTCCTTTTCATCCATGATACATTTGGGCTTTCTAGACAAAAGTAAATATGTGGGGGCCTTGCTAACCCAGGGTTTGTTGTTATCAAACCGAGGCTGGCTACGACTACCTTAGGAGCCCACTAAGCTGGTTATATTTTAGAAATAGATGATGATGCTGATGCTGCTGCTGCTGCTGCTGATGATGATGATGATGATGATGATGAGGAGGAGGAGGAGGAGGAGGATTAGGATGACGACGACGACTACAATGATGATGATGACGACGACGATGATGATGACAACGAGGACAAACATCGACTATTATAAAAAGCATAATTTTCTCGGGCTCACCTAAAACTCATATAACATCAGAAGTCATCCACAGTAACAATTATCCATAATAAGATAATTTTTGTTTGTCATTGTAGTGGCGGCCATCTTTTTCTTACTACAGTAAAAATTCAATTTTTTTTCAAATTATTTTTCAGACTACGTTACTCGTAAGATTTTTTTAAAGTCATCTACTTTCAAAATCACTATCTCATTGAAAGTAACAACTTCTAAGTTATAAAGTCCGCTAGTCATACTATCGATATGCTATAATTCTTCCTGACTTAAGTAGAATACCCGTAGCTGTACAGCGGGTGGCTGATTTAACAATGTACAGAATTTTTTAACAGGTATTTTCTTTAGGGACAACTTTTTCTCGGGTTCTTCAAAAAAAGCCTCATCCATCTTGTCACGTGTTGACCTTTCTTGTAACTCCGATGGTGCCAGGGATGGTTCAATACTCATTGCCAGACACGGCGACGATCCGCAGTTTCTATTTTTTTTTTCATCAGAAGGTGATGGAGAGGACCAGACTTACAATGTATCTTTAAAAAGCTCGTCTCAATTTTTTGAAAGTGTTTTTGTTGAATCATTTCGAAGCTGCGGTCCTTCATGAAGTATGCATAAGATAATGAATAATCGACGAGTAACACATTTTTTTCTTTCTTCATTACAGACAAAGGATGGCAAGTAAATAAAAACCATAGACCACCTTTTATAAATCTGTGTGTTATACTTCGTCATCAGGGTAGAGAAGTAAAGATTTTTACAATAGGAGAAGTAAGATATTTTTGTTGAGCTTGACCGGGATGTAGGTCTGTGTAAGTTAACTTTGTTACAGATAACTAGCTAGACATCTCCATAATCGTAAACTTTAATTTTGTAATATGTACATAAGAAGGTATTAAAGAATTACCAGATTTTCATACGGAAGATAAAGTCTCCTGTCTTTCTACACCTTGTTTTTGTTTGTCTTTCATGAGTAGCTGGAAATCCATTAACAACCATCGGAGAACTAACTATGCAAAAAGTTTTGTACCGTTTCCTTGCATCACGAAAAGACAATAACCGCTCGCCTTTCTGGGAATAAAATCCGAAATAATTTCCACGGCTGTCGTCTCTTACATTAATTGATAAAGTTACAAGCAAGGGTTTTGTTTTCTTACAAATAACCTTCTGTCTACTCTCTCTCTCTGGACATATTAGTCCAAATTGAATTTCCAAAATCTCCAACTCAATGAACGTGACTCAGTTCTAATGATTGCTAAGATTTCACTGACTTGTTCTGAATAATGGATTCCATTTCACTGGCCATCCGGTTCCTGTCGAACTGTCCGTTGTTTTCTCAAATTCTGACATTACACGAGCAAACTAATTGTGTGTTTTCACGAATGCTTCATAGTAAAATGGCGACATGTAGAGGACAGGAAAACCGTTCTGGCATGATGTTTACTATAAATTAATCTAAAAGTATAATTATTAAAAAAAAAACTACAATTTTTGAACAGAGTCGGAAATGAATGAAATGAGTGTAGGACACACAAAAACATCGATTTTGGAATTGTTGTACATCAGTCTGTAGACCTACTCGATGATGAGCATCACTGTTGCTACGGAAACATTCCGCGGATGATTTTTAAGAAAAAATAAACTTCCATCCGTATTTTGTTGCTTCGTTATCACCTATTAGAGACATGGACTAAGGATTAATAATAGTTTACATGTTATTAACTTAAATGTTTATGACATTCAAAAATGTTATTATTATAGTATTGTGATTGTGACACAAGTGATTTTTATTAAATGGGATGAAGAGAAGGAAGGACATGTTAACCTGTAAAATATACATCTGAAGGAGGAATCATTGCAGCCTCTACCTGCTGATGCCCTGAAGCGAGAAGGTGTTGAAGTCATCCCTGGTGTATCGACGGACACGATGCCTACCTGGATGATGTTCGACCACTTACCTGCGATTTGCTATCTGTCATCTGCAACCTGTTCTTCTCCACCACTTATCTGTTTAGAATTTATGTGTTTATCTGTCCCTCCGGCTGTCCGGAAATCCACGATCGAGTGATGAGCGCTATCAGTCAACTCGATTTGTTTCAAAAGTTATACGGACTCGTCCCTAATCAGTGATGAGTTGATGACATGCACCTTCACTGCCACCAAACACAACTGTCAACATCCAAGCCAGTAACAATTAAACTTCTGCAAAAAAAAAAAAAAAAAAAAAAAAAAAAAAAAAAAAAAAAAAAAAAAAAAAAAAAAAAAAAAAGAGCCAGCCTCATAACTAATAAAGGCGATTGGAAACAATAATTTTTATACACAACACTTCCAAAATATCTACACCAGTGATACTACCAAGGACTACCGC
Organism: Pomacea maculata; assembly: GCA_004794325.1. Classification (NCBI taxonomy): domain Eukaryota; kingdom Metazoa; phylum Mollusca; class Gastropoda; order Architaenioglossa; family Ampullariidae; genus Pomacea; species Pomacea maculata. The sequence continues at coordinate 24,801 of SRHC01002347.1, forward strand.
TACTACTAACGCCCTCTCCACACCAGCATCCTACGCGGTTCATCTGAAGACGTTTCACGATGGCGGTGTTCTGACTCCCACGTATCCATTCATCTCCTCTGACATATTTATTTCCGAAGTAAATATTTTATGGCTGTATGGAGAATCTATCATGCTTCTTGTCATCTATTGTTTGGTGATTTTGCTTTGTGTGGTGTTGTTTGCCTTACTGTGCTTCCAACTGTACGCTTAATTTTAATTTGTCATCGTGTACGAATCTCCAACGCATTTTCGTACAAAACTTTTAGTGTATATTTTTTTCTTTTTTAGCTATTGTGCTTTTTGCTAGAACACACACACGCACATCCCCACACATTTGCAGTCATCGTGGTCATCCCTAAATTCAAATCGCAAAGCATACCGGGAAGTGCCCCAAGGAAGGAAGGAATAAATAATAAGCCTGGGAAAAGACATATTTCGATGTTCACAAAGCTCTCTACATTTTCCATGAGTTCAAACAGATGTGTTTCCTCTTTTCCTGCCGAGTATTAACGCATGACTGTACACAAACCTTTAGAGCCCATAGACAATGAGGACTGAGGAGAGGAAGCTAATAAAAAAAACCATGAGGACATATAAATTAGATGGCAATAAAAATTTCTTTGGAATATAAGTAATGACGACCAGCAGTCAGAACAAAGAACAGCCTATGGTCATTTGCGCGAATTAATGATACAATTCTGCCTATGTACCCCTGGCTAATAAAAATTAATTGTTGTGTTACAGGAGACTTTTCTAAATTAATTTTGAAGCCTTAGAGAGGCTGACACTGACACTAATGGCTCAAAAAACCTCCTGTCATCATAAGCTTGTGTTTAAATTATCGCTACAGAAAATTACCTAATTTGAAAGAGTTCAATTAAAAAATTTTGGTAAGAAAAAATATTTAGCTCAGTTCAATTTCTTGGCCTGTAAGCATCTGTGAAAGTTGTCCAGTGTGGAGGACAAATTTCTTCTTGTCCTTATCATGGCCTTAACAATCATTTCAGTTAGAAGTGTACCTGGCGTATGAAGGTATGAAGACTGCAGTCTTTAGCAACAAGCTATGTCAGTCCCCCATCAGTAATACAAAAGCAATTTACTTTGCCATCCATGCGTGAATTATGATGAATTATCAAATGTCGAGCAGAAGACATCTCAAACTTTTACATCTGTCACAGACATTAAAAGACTTGAAGTCTTAAAGATAGAAACCTATCAGCAATTACCTCCAGCATTTTAAAGGTTTAGAGACCATATTATTTTCCAGCGATTGCTGAGATTGCTATCGGATATTTTAGAAAAAGGAAGTGTGTAAACCGTTGTATTTTAAAAAAAAAAAAAAATAAAACTTTAGATATCATTATCTTTTAGAAAGAGGTCAAGGTTGTAAGTAAAGTTCATGGATTTGCCCTCATTTCTACCGTAGTCTGGACGAGTTCAAACCTAACCCCAGTCTACCGAGTAATTAAACTCAAACGTGCAAGCCTTAAGAGAACATAATGTTTGTATTAATTGGTTTCAAAATACTTCAGTTTTTTTTAAGAACTTTTATTTTAGAAAGAACACGTGGATTAACCTAGTGACCTAACTACAAATGTAACAAAATCAAGAGCGATCGCACACACACACACACACACGCACAAACACACACACACACACACACACGCAAAAACACACAAAGTCGCACGCACGCGAGCACGCTCTCATTAAAAGTCAATGGCTTGTGTTTATTACTTCCTCTCACACTCTATTCAAATCATTCTACATCTGCATTAATATTAGATACTCTAAATGTGAACATTATGCTAAAACAGTGATTTTATCCAAAATGTTATACTTCACCTTATGCAAAATAAACACGACTTAGACAAAGTTGTTTAACATAATCAACTTTCTGATCGGAATACTGAGTTCCTTCCATGTCCTCTTAAAATTGTCCCTTTTTTTTTTTTTTTTTTTTTTTTTTTTTTTTTTTTTTTGCTAATGAAGCTTTGTTCACAGAATATAAAATACATGAGATCGTTCATAAAAGACGTGAAGCTGCTATTAATAAGTTGTTTACAAACTGGCTTCCAAACAAAAACAAATATTTTCCTAATCACCTGTTCAGTGACACGCATTCACTTAATTTCATTTCCAAAACACAGACTGACTGTATGGGCGACATGGAGCTGGATGTCTAGGAGATAATTTTGTGAACAGCTGTCCCATAGACGGTCCTTAAGGCAGTGGCAGCTGTAATTGATTCGCTTCCATGCGTGCGGACAGTTGCGCAACAGACTGTCTGGTCTCTATTCCATATTTCAGTAGACATTTCCTTGGGTAAACTGTCAACTTCCGGGAGGCAGGGGACGACAGTTTGCTGTGTCCTGGAGGCCTTCGTCTTCTCAAGATGTGTAAGATAAATCAATTCACTCACGAGACAGACAGACAGACAGACAGACAGACAGACAGACAGACAGACAGACAGACAGACAGATTTTCTTTTTCTCTCTCTAAGGAGAAGTCGTCAACAGATATTCATACTTAGGTTTTACATTGACTACAACCAGGAGTTTGTCTCAGGGGTCAAAGGGGAAAATGCCGCCTTTGACAAAGAGCCCTAAAAAGAATCGACAATTTAATCGGACTTTTGCCGAGAGGGAAAAGCAATGGAACTTGCAAGAATTCAGAAAACACCAAGAAACTCCCAAATGACAATCCTGAGAACACACACCACATGCAGAAAATGTCCCGAGACGGGATCTGAACTGAATACCTTTATTCTTACTACAGTGGTGACAAGCGAGTGTTACAATGCCGTGCGCTGAACTCTTCTCAGACCGCTGCTTCGTGTCAAGGGACTAAACTCCTATAGAGAACAAATAACTGACGAGTAGCTTCCCTTATTTGTAACAAAATTTCTGAAAACTTGTTTTACAGCGGCCTCAAACGTACTTGAAATTTGTTGCTTTTTGATTAAGCCAACTGTTTTATACTCACGATTTTTTTTAACTTATGGGAATTAAAATCATTTAATTTAAAAACATTTCGGGGAAAAATATTCTGGCCCTTCCTTAGTTTTTTCTTTGGGTGGTGAAAGATGGGTAGGGATTAGACGCCCTTGATTTTGTATTTACTGTTGTAACTCATTATCATGAAAAATTTCCATTTTTATTGAATTATTAATATTCTTGATTTAATGTGCGTATTGTGCTAAACTATCAAATTGTTATGTTTATTCTCACTGATGCGTAAACTTTTGTATTATCTAAACGTGCACTTTGCGTGGATAACTAACTTATATTTACTCTATACTGACAGAAGTTAATCAGTGCAAACCTGAAATTACTCATAACATGGCCGATGTGGGTTCATTTTGTGTATGGTGCATGTTCTTTGCACCATTCACTTGCTATTGCTAAGTCGTCTGCCTGGTAAATCTACATTTAGTGATTACTGTATATTTGTAAATGTAAATTTAGATAATTTATGTTGTCTTATCTCAATTCCTTATTCTAGATTAAAAAATATTTAAACTTCATAATAAATAGAATACAATTTGGACAATCCAAGGCAGGGTCTGTGATTTGTTGAAAGAATGGGTAATTATTCAGTGAGTGTGTGAAGTAAAAGTGATAATCGACTTCAAAAACGCATTTGTGGCATGCAATGCGGAAATTCAACATCAAAGAGGGTCTTGTTCAAATCATTGAAGGGCTGTTTGAAAGCTCAAGGAGCTCGCTGCTCATCAATAATACAGAAAATCAATAATAATCATCAATAATGTAGACTTTGCACCTCACATGTGCTGATGGAGTGCAATTAAAACAAACAAGAAAGAGAACTCAGACATTGGCCCCACTTAGATCAAGCCGACCTGCTCGTAAAGTCGACCCTTGGGGTACTGGTAATCAGCGGGAAGAAGGCGAAGGAGGAATGAGAGAGGGGCAGCGTTGGTGGATGGGGAAAGACTGGTCGTGGCGGATGCCTAGGATGGATGGGACCCCATGCAAGCCTCGTCTTTCTCTCTTTTATTCTAAACTTTTAAAAAAATGTTAACTAGGAGACTTCACTTTGATCTAAAAATATATTCACAAATGATGAAGCAAATGTTTCTCAAGGTAGTTTTCAGAAAGAAGCCTGAAGTTTAGCATTTACAATATTTGTTGTTTACTCTCTGTAGCCTACGGTCATGTAAATAAATGTTAACAAAGGCTGAAAAGAACTAATAGGTCCATGGGTTGACACACGAAGGCCTACTTTACCATATGTCAAGTGCATAGCATGCAAGTGCAATCAAAGAGGATAACGAGCGACCACTTAGGCGGGAAAATGAAGCCGCGCTGACCCGGATGTGACCTCGGCCACGCCCTCGTTACAAGCATCGGTGTTCGCGAGAGGATGCTTGGTGGTGCATGGTGCGCTGCACTCAGTTGTCACAACTCTTCAACTAAAGGTTTTCTTTGGTTCTCTTTTCCGAAAGAGATGAATTAACAGCACTTACTTTCTTTAGTAGATTAAACAAGTTGCAGATATCTTTGTTTTTGCCACGTGTGCTGCTGCTTAGCAGTTTCACTAGTCTTGTGTTGTCATTGCCATAGATGTAAGAAGTGGGTGCAGGTGACGGCTGCATTTTGCATTTTGAAAAAAAAAACACAAAAACAATAGAGACATTTTTGCAACGCCCAAAAGGAAAAATAAAAAAATGTTAAAAATGCAACAACTGTGTACATATTTGATATTTCGCAAAGGCACTGGGTGTAAATAGGTAATAACCATGATCTGTCTGTGTGAAAAAAAATCTGTCCAATCAGTTACTTTCAAAACCAGTGTATACTTGAAACGTTTTATTATATTTTGTTTTGTTTTTTATAAATTAGAGAAGTTGTACCTTTGACCTATGTTTCAGTTTCTATTTCCCAAAGTATCAAAGCGTTCGTGTGTGTGTGATTGTGCATGTGTGATTGTATGTGGGTGCGTGTGTGGGTGTGTGGGGGTGTGTGTGCAAGGGGGGGTGTGTGTTGCCAGTACACAATCATCAGACTAAAGGCGCGGCAGGCGGGGGGTTCACGAAGTTTACTGTCCTGAAGGGGGCGTTGCCGTAACCGCCGCCTGCCGCGACTTTATTCTGATGATTGTGTACTGGCAACACACACACAATCACTCACATAACAGTCGTGGCTGTTGTACTTTTTGGTGCAATGCCATGTCACAAAGTTATTATTATAAAAATTAGCCAAGGCTGCAACAGCTTTTTATTGAGGTGTGAGTGAAGGACATAGCCATAAAAAAATAATTACAGTCTTCTCAAAGAAACGAACATTACATAATTCTTCAGACATTCTCCCTTTGTTTAGTCAGTGCATCATTGCAGAAACAATTAGGATTAAAGAGGAGAAAATTTACAACTCACCGATATTAGGCAAATGACACACACGGAAATACTCTATCAAACACTATGTCCAAGATCAAGAATTAAATAATGAAATTACAGTGATTTTATTTTTGTCTATTTTGTTTTGTGCACATGACAATACGTTTATGAACCAGCTAACTCGGGACCAAGTTTCAACAGATTCGACAACTATTTAGACAAAATTCCACAAATTCTGGCACTACTTTACAGTTTTGATATTTAACTAAATATATATTGTCGTGTGTTAACAACTCAGTGTTAATCAATGTTCCAGAACTTTTTTAACGAGGACGATGTATAGGCCGTGAGGTCGAGACTAATAATCGCCGGTCTATAGACTATAGCACGTACTGATACGAATGACTGTTAATTCCTTTTATTTTCATAAAATCCATCAATTCACTCAAATCACAGCTGTGATCTCTGTGTGGTCACATCCATTAACCAATAAAATTTTCTGTTCGTATCATTTAATACTTTGATGCATTGTGTAGTATTTTAAAATATAATCTGTCGTCGGTCCCGCCACGTTCTGTCTTCTCTCTCCCATGGAAACGAGCCGCACACAGAATATTATACAACAGTAATCCGATTTTTAACAAACTGGATGCCCTGTGGGATCGAACAGCGAAATGTACAAAGTAGGATTGACAAGAGTCGACATAATTAAAACAATCCTTTACTTCTCTAAGACGACGAATAAAATCCTGCTGATTTTTTTATGTACTCATTTCATCCATTTGTCCCCCTTTGTTTACCAGACAGGTGTTCTTCTCTGACCTGCAGAAGTATGTTGAGTTTATTTTGTTATCGTCCTCAGGCCTCATAATCGTGGCTATTAATAGCTTGATTTCACGGCGACTTGTCTGTCGACATAGCTTAGCTTTGTTGTGTCACGTGACCAGTCAAAAGCGGATTAAAAATTTGTTCCAGGCTTCATTGCTTGATTTTCAAACTCACAGTCAGCAACGAGGACGAGTCCTGGTAGATAAAGAAGAGTGGACCGCCAGGAATACAACTCCATATTTTTATGTCATTGTTTACGGTCACTGGGAAGCGAACACTCCTGACAGGTAAGTAAGAGTCAGTTTTATTAATCTTTATGTACTGTGAACAGATGCCTTTGTCAACGAGCTTCATTTTTTATTCCTTCTTAGGCAACCAGAAAAAACTAACTTGTCATAGCTTTCTCACCTGGGTGCACGCGGTGTCGTTACTGCTGCATCATAAGCCGAACAGGTAAGTTCAACAAGAAGAACGATGACTCATTTGATGACCTGGAGTCATAGGCTGTTATCAAAAGAGGATGGACGGAGTAGGTAATATCTAAATTAAGTAACAACATCTTATGATGTGAAACACGGTCTAGTGGTGATAAAACCTCGCTAAGGGAGGACATTGTGTTGACAAAGATGATTTAATTTTAAACAGAAGAAAGAAAGGTGGATAAGAGACAAAGATACGAGACAAACAAAAGCTGGTTGGGTGGGTAGGTGAGGGGAAGTGTTATTTTAAGACAAGCTGAGCTGATGGGTACATCATGAGCAAGTAGCCAAGCGTGTAAGTAGATGTCCTGTGCACCGAAGGATCTTTGGATGAGGTTGAACTTCAGGACAGTCGGTCCTCTAAAGCCCGCTCCATATTGTTTGACAGAGTGAAGAAAGTCAGAACTAGAGTTCGTTTAGTGTTGATTACTCCTAAGAAACTTTAACACGGTATTGATGTGTTTAATGAACTTATTCGGACCATGTGAACCAAGCATAAGGGAGAGATGTAATACTCGGCCAGTTCGAACATCACAGCTGTGGCGAGGGCAGTAGGTTAATGATAACGTTCCTAAAAAAAAAAAAAAAAAAAAAATCCAATAAAACACAACACATGCAATATTTGTGCAAGCTGTCTCGATGCTTTACCTGACTATCAGGGTATGTACTAGCAGACGGCCGAGTTTTTAGAAAACTGACTTCCGAACCCGGGGTCTCTTTGGTTCGATGCCCGCTGGTACAGCCAGTTAAAGTTATTTCCATCTTGGATAGACTCGTCTAGTCACTGCGTAAAGAGATGGCGAATGTGTTCTTTTCTGCACGTTCTCGAAGTCAACCTTTCGTGAAGAAAACATAACTGACCCCAGTGACGTAGGTGGGGCTATTGGACAGGAAAGACAACTCTCTCACGCCACTCGTCTCCACTTCAATCAGCTCTTCCTCACTGCACTCAGGCACGAATCGTTTTATACGATCTCCATATTCGTGGTCACGACTGTTCTTAAAGTTGTTCTTTATGTTGGTAAACATCGTCGAACATTTGACCAACTTTGGCAAAGCTGTGAGTGAAGGTGAAGTCACAGAAGACCAGTACTTTTGGGGGGAACTTTGGGGACACTGGACAAGGGGACTTGATGGGAAGTTGTTTGGTAAGTTTGGTAAGTTTGACGGTTCGGCACTTTGTCCAGTTAAGAACTGACTTTAGGAAACTAAAAGCAAGCGCTCGTGCCAACGGTTTCCATGACGTCACTCGGGTAGTCATTATTTATTTTATTATTTATTTACGCCGTCCCTTCTCAATGGGTAGAGAGGTGATTTTGTGAGCGATTGTTTTACAGTCCGGAAGTTGCAGTGTACGCGAGGATGTAGGCATCGATCAGCATCAAGCTCAACTTCCCAGCAGTTGCCTCCCCCTGATGACCGAGTGCGGCATCTCGGGGTTGGGGGGATGGGGACGAGGGGATTTATCCCGCGTATTTACAGACAGCGAGAGGCAGCAGCCGCAGCTCAGGGACCCACGAGTGGGTGAGGACCCTCCCTCCTTCCTGTACACGCGCATGCGCACTCGCTGCAGGACGGAGCGCTGAGGTCAGCGGGGCTGGCAGGCAGATACGCACACCTGCGACCTCAGGTAAATTAGGCCGACGTTGCCGCCACTCGGCGAGACGTTTCATCAATACTGCAGCCAGACCTGCCACCTTTCCTTTGCTTCCCTCTGTCGTCTGCTTCGGTGCCACGATCCTCCACAATCCTTCCCCCTTATACCCTCCAACATCCTCATCTTGAATAAGTCCATCGACACAATGCTAATGAAATTTTTCCGATGAACATTGACTTCCACATCACATTTTAAAAATTATTGTTACATATTAAGATAAGGTTAGTATTTTTTTTTAAATTTAGTGTTCATCAATTTTGTAAACTTTTTCTTTCACAAATATTTTATAATAAATACCTGAGTTCTGAGAAATTAACCCTTTATTATATGAATGAAAATATGTTTGTACCATCTATATCGCCTTAACTTCACAATATGTCATCACATTATCTTCTTACCTGTATCTTTCTCCTTCACAACTCCTCCCTGACACCGTTGACCATGCAAACCCAATATACTCAGCACTTATTGTATCAATCTACTCTCACTGTCTGTTCTTAGTTGCGATGGCTTTTGTGAGGCAATTACAAATTTATTTTAACTTCTCTCGGGGAAAATATAGGAGATTAAATTTCCCAGGTGGAGGTAATTAATCACCGTTAATACAAGAAAATCGTGATTAGGTATAGGCCAGCAGTGAGACACTAAAAATCATTATCTTCGCTGCCTGCGTTAGTCCACCCTCTTCTGACAATAAGTCGTCAGTCAAGTGAACAAACATACCCGTGTACACAAAAACTGGAAATTTTTTTTTCGTGTATTCGCTAAAATGGTTTCAGTGTTCAGCGCTCGTGTCCGCACAGCTGTTGCTGTTTGCATCCGAAGAGCGGGTGGAGGTGATGGCGAGGGTGGGGCGGGAGTGTGGGGCTGATAACGGTTTCTACGAGGTTGTATGTCCACGTCACGGGTCGCTTCATTCCTCACGTGCAATCGATACTCGGAAACCACTGCCGTGCACTGGCCTTTCATGCGGCAAGGCGATGGTGATGGATGGGAGAGGAGGGAAAACCTGGAGAGATCGACTGCGACTACATCCAGCGTCCACCTGCAAGAAGCTAGCTGTCTGCTGCAGCCAAAGCCAGGTATTATTATTTTCATATACAGAAATATAACCTATATACTTGAAATACTCCGTTGAGGTTTGATTTCAAGAAGTCTGTAGAAATCTTCTTGTTATTAAACTCGGACATGATTAGTATTGGGATGGATTTGAAACACACACCTGTAATTTGGTGTTGAATTACCTTTTTCCCACCTTCTGTGATTTTTGTGTCTGCGATGCACGGTATGGACTTGTCCTGCCAGCAATAATTGTCTCTGTAGAAAGTGTATCGTTTGGTGCTTGTGTCACAGACCTGGGGATGGTTGGCTTCAACGTGTCCTTGCCTTTTGGTAATTAGCCGGCTGAGTCATCAGTGTAGATGGATCGTGTCCACCTGTCTTTAATGTCACTTGAGTGCGTTGGCTTATGTTATAAACGGTCATTGCACTTGCTTCAGTGACTTCAGTGAGGAAGACGATGATGCGCATGACTGGCTAAGTATCGAAGTATATAGCTCGGAAGTATTAGATGTAACATTGATGGGTAGATAGAAGCAGACATTTTGAAAAGACGACAGTTCATCATCACGTACGTCCAGGTACTCAGTAGTATTACAATACACATGTGGAACTCAAGTGTGATATTATAACACACATGTGGAACTCAAGTGTGACAGTGTAACTTCCATGTTGCTAAGCAGTACAACCAGTTCATGCAAACCAAGGCAAGAGATGTTTTCTCTTCTATTGATTTCTCTTGAGAACACGAACGAGAGAAAGGGTTTGGAGGGAAGAAAGAAACTTTCCATCTTTTGACCGCAAACTGCTATCATATGCACACACAAACACACTGCATTGCTACCACTGCCAAATAAATATTTCATCGATCATAAGAAGGTTTGAATTGTCACAACAGGACAAAATAAGAGAAGAAAAAAAAGCAACAGCCGGTCAGGTGTCAGTAACCCTACCTGAGTAATTTCGATCGCAGGCTGCAAATGAAAGCAAGTGTCTTTCTTTTTTTTAAATTTGTGTGTTGGGTTTGCCAGAACAGTCTAGATAGTTCTATGGGCTTAATGCTCACGTGTCATTAAAGTCAAGAGAAATGTAATAGCATGGATGTGCTTCTCACAGTTTGTGAGCCTGATATTCAGTAGCACTCGTGCTTGTGAATAACTTCAGTAGGACCGGCATTGATTACAATATTGCTGGTCCTGGCCGCCGACATTCAATGCCTGTTACAATAATAACAGGTGAGGAGCTCCAGCATGGCAAAAATCTTTTCTTGATATTTGCATGACAAGGGTAGTTATTGAATTAGCACAGACAGGTGTAAGTCTGCAGTCACCTGGCGTGTACCTGCAGTCACCTGGAATGTACAATAGAGGACTGGTGGTCCTGAGTTCAGATCTCGTCTCGGGCACGCTGTTCTTTGTCTGCTTGTAGAATCTGTTTACAGGGTTGGCTGTCTTGCTATGACATAGCCTTATTTGCTGGCTCGACTTTAAACACCAATTGTTCTCCACATCCTCTGGAGTGTAAGCAGGAAACTTGCCTTCATTAGTTTGAAGTAGTTTGGGTAAGAGATATAGTTTGCTGACAATCATGTTTTTTTTCTTGCTTTCCTGCGAAACATCGACAGCTATTGGTCAGTTTCCAATCTCTCACCCCC
>SRHC01002348.1:0-10719 GCA_004794325.1 Pomacea maculata
TTTGCTCAATTTGTCTTCGATGTTTGCTCAACACCTCAACAGTCTTGTTGTTGCCTAAACCTGCGCCAGCCTCGATTAGTCAACAGTAGGTGGAAACTTTATATTTCAATTTTTCTGTCTTTGTTGTTTGCTCAAAGTCAAAGGTCGTCTCTCGACCTTGTTCAGACCAGTTTCCTCGTCAACCTTTAATCGTCTCTCGTGTTTCTCTGCCATCTTGATGGTCCACCTGCAGCATCTGGACGATTGATAGAGATTCATCTTGTCATGTCGGCGCATCACTTCTGCATTCCACTCCTGTTGTTTGTGTCCTCATGCTTTCTTCGTGTCTGGGAGTTATCACCCTTTCTCGAAAGAAACAACAGTTTTTTTTTCCTTCGAGATGGCGTAAGCTGTTAATTCGGTAACAAGCCGACCAAAAAAGAAAAAAAAAAAAAAATCACAACTAGGGTGTTAAGGAGGTGGGTGGTGGATAAGTAACGGAAGATTTACAAGCTCATTGCTCTAAAATAAGACAAGGCCATATGCCTTATTTTAAAATATTTTATTTTTATTTGTGATTTAAAATTTATTTTTTTAAACCAATAGTCGAGAGCATCAGATCCTGGTTGTCACTAGCGTCCAGAAGTCTGGTGGCAGGTGACACAGATGAACGAGGACATCCTACACAAGAGGAGGACAAGGAGAGTAGGAGGTTATTCTATGTGGGAGTTGTTTACTTGGTGTTTATGTACGGCCAGGAGTGCTGCTGAGTTCACGGCTATGCAACATATCGACGCATGCGCGAGACGGGAAGGTCGCCGCAGGTAGTTGTTTACGTGCTGTTGTGGACACCTGCAATGTCCATCCTTACTTCCCCCCGCAGCGCCACCACGCGGAAACGGGATGAAGAAGGGGAGGGGGAGTTTGATGCGATCAGTAGCAAAGGCTATAACTTATATCACAGTAAATCCCTGTAAAACATGCAGAGAAAGAATAGAGTACCCAAAACGAGACCTGAACCCAGGACAACTAATCATGGATGAAGAGAGGAATGAAGGAGATTGAGGCTTATGCATGGAAAAGGAAATGTCAAGGGTAAAACAACCCAACCTATCTTTTGTTCTTTCCCTCTATTTTTTTCTTACTTGTTTGTGAGTTTATGAGCTAGATCATTAGCTTTTTTTTTAAATAAATATGTTCAATTTATTTAACTTATTTAACTATTTTTTTACATGTTTCTCCTGTAACCTGGAAGGATTGCCATCGTAGATGTTCTCATTTTTTTATACTTTCCCTTCTCTCTCTCCTTCCGATCAACATTCCCAGCCTTATTCTTGTGTCCCTTTTCCGTATTGACTCCTTAAAGTTCAGGTGAACGTAGGTAATCTATAAAGAAAACAACATCTGTTCGGCTGATAAACACTAAACGGTGCTGAGGAATTTTTTTTCACTTATCCTAATATTTATTGCTCGTCTTACTCTTCTATTGCGCTGGGAACTTCCACTGAGAAAAGCTGTTTAAAAAAAAAAAATCATCCTCAGCATCGTCATCGTCATCGTCATCGTGCGTCTCTAGTCTCTCCGCTCCGCTATGTCGGGTGCTAGGTAACTTCACCTGCCACTATCACACCATTCATTACCTGTATGCACTTCAAGGTGTAGACACTTTCAAGACGAATACAACAGCGACACCTGTAGGGATGGATATTTTTCGTCTGCTTTTGTGTAAAGTACTCGTCATTAGTTCTTTGTCTTGGTGTTTTATTTCTAGCAAATAACAACTTCGTGCAGTCTTCTCTCATGACAGATTTTGGGTAGAAATAACCAGGGATTAATTTGTTTCTGGAAGATATAGGGATAAGCTGAAAGTGATGGAAGCTAATTTCCTGTCTGGATGCATGCAACCATGCATGAATGAACGTATATCATTATATCTATAATCATTTGTGTGTATGGGAAATTGTAGCCAAGATCCATACTTATGAACAGAGTTAAGGTCACAACAGGACTATTTATGTCCTGTAATTATATAGATGTAATTAATTAGAAGTGATTAGAAGCATCAGGGCACACTTAGGTGTGGGGATAATATTGATGTGGCTGTCTTGGGCACTAGCCATAGCGATAGGTGTACAAAGTTTACCAGGCAAAGGGTATTTCGGAGATGTCAAGGTAACCAAGGTGGACGGAGGTAGGGTGGGGTGTAGTAGGGTAGATTTTGGAGGAGACAGCTGTTGTCGTCTGTGATAGAACTTCACCTCTTGCTCACCCGAGAGTCGGAGCAGAAAAGGTTAAAAGCTGTGGAAGAACATTAACTTTCACATGTATGCACTTGACATGATGAACCACTTACATTTTACTACCACTTAAAGCTATGAAGTCATTTGATTATTTACACTTTACACACATACATGCAAATACACACACACATATGCGCGTACATATAGACTATTTTTATGATGTATATCAAATTTTCATCTGTTACCTAACTTACTTACAAACAAACTAATTACCTAACTAATTAACTAACAAACGAATAAAAGAACAAGCTAATTAATAAACTAAATAAAAAACGAACAAATTAACTAACAAACTAAAGAACAAATAAACTAACTAGCTAATCAACAAATCAACGAACAAATGACAAACAACTAACTTATGAACTAACCCCTAATTAACAAAGAAACAAACACACGAACGAATATGCGAACTAACTTCATTAAGCGACTACTAAAAAACCCTATTAAATTAAAAATGCATTATAATCGTGATTATTTTGTATTATTATGTAAAATGATGTAGAGGGATGTACAAAGGTGTACACAAGGCTGCGGAGGTAGACTAGGATGTAGGTAGGGGGCGGAGGAGGAGAGTGGGTTGGGGTTGAGTGGGTTAGGCGTGAAGTGGTGTCGGTCGAAATCGATCTTCACATCTCGACGGCTGCGACTGCAGAAGACAGTGCTAATGCCTGGCGACTGGCTTCAGGAGCAGCACAGGAGCTGCCTGCAACTGCTGGCAAGACGTGACAGCCGCCAACAGGTGCTACCTCCCGACTCTGAGTTCATCCCCATTTCACAACATCAGGTCGATTTGGGCATCGCTTTATGTGTCGCTCCCAATCACAGTCTCCATCTCTCACCCTCCTTACTCTTCCCTTCCCTTCCCCCTCATCTCTCTCTTTCTCGCTTTTGTCTGAACATCATACATTCCGTACAGTTCCGCTGACTGCTATACCATGAGAGTTTCTTTAATGATACTTTACAACTCATTAGCAACACCATTGACTGCAGCATAGGGATGTGCTACTGATATAAAATCAGTAGATCAGTGTTTATGTAGCATGCCTCGTTAGGATGCAAAAGATTAATTATCCAGGTGTTGATGGGCTATATATAGAATGCTGTTTACATTTTTTGCCGCGGTTGGCTTTGTTTTTGTTTTTATTGAATAATCCTGCATGAAATAGGTGTGCAGCCTGTTGATAAAGATTCGATTCGATTCAAATGTGTATAGTGTGTGTGGTTTTTGTTTTTTTATTTTTGTTTTTTTATTTTTTTTTTTTTGGTTGGTTAGTTAGTTGGTTGGTCGCGCGCATGCATGCGTGGCTACACCAAAACTTAGTGTACACGAAACGATAAAGGTTCATCCTAACCTTATCATCGTTTGGGAGTGAGATATTCGAGATTGCACATTTCTCGATTCCAGGTTTCTCTTTTGTGAGGGCGGTGCCCATCTTCCAACTCTTGCTGCCTCGCTTCTTTTCCTTCCCTAATCCTACAATTCAACAGCTGAGTCACATTGCGGCAGTAGGCTGCAACACGCAGAAAGCTATCCTCCTGTTTAATCAAGAATTGTTAATTTCAACTGTAATTCTTTCTTTTTTCGCTCTCTCTCTCTCAATCAACGTAACTTCGTAACAACGCATACTTTCTCTTTCTTCTTCTACCAACCTGCCTGTGGTGTGGAATACAATAGATATAAAATAAAAATATTTAAAGTATATAATAAATATATTTTAAAAAATCAGGAAAGGGTTTTTTGTTGGCCTTGCAGGCTTGGGCAACATATTACATTAACATCAAGTGGGTCAGACCCCGGATGACATCGCGTGACTGCAGACATGACGCTCCCTGTATGCACGACCACGCTGGCCACCTCTCTGCCATTTGTACTGTCATCGCTAATGACACGACAGCAGTGCCTGCCTTAAAGAGTATTTAATATTCTCTAATTCCCTGTGGAGAAAAATATTAAAATAGTAATAAGCAAAAATAGTAATGCCGATGAAGACAGGATAAAATGGAAGCGATCGAAGAGTTTATTTCGGTTCGTCCTGCTGCCATCGACAAAACGTGGGCTGCTTTTATTTTTTTTTCTTCCCCAGACGGCCTTGGTTCTTAAGGAAGACGGGTTAGTACAAGGAAATGTCAGACAAATAGAAAGAGAAGAGAAAGAGAGAGAGAGGGAGGAAAAAAGTAAGGAATACTCTCATGAATAGAGACTTAGTAATAAACAACTTAAAAAACAAGAAGACAATCGCAACCACTCGTCCTTTATTTCCGGGGAAGTCTGACGGAAGTCGGGCGTCAGCAGTTTCTTACTCTACGCATGCGCACTGCTGGCAGGCACAGTCGATGACGTCATAATAAGCCGGTAGAAGTGATTGTATCGAGGTGAAAGTAGAGTAAGATGGTGGGATGCAAATGTTGGGAAGCCATGCCAAAGCGAAGTGCTCAGTATGAATAAGACAAGAAAGGAAAAAAACACCTTTGTAACAGTGGAACGAATATCGTCCTTTCTAAAAAAAAAAAAAAATTAAAATTGTTTGATTAAAAAAATAGATTATTTAATGGTTGATGGTCTTCTTACCTCCGACCTCAATGCCACGTAGTATTTAATTGGTGAAGGGGAATTATTATTATTAGATTCATAGCACAGTCTTCTAGGGTGCATCAGCGATGTGTATCTATTAATAACTTCATTGCAAAATACCTCCACGTCTGCCTTGCATGCCTTTCTCCCCTCATCCCCCTCCTCGCAGCTGCCTGCTTATCTAATTCCGCCATTTTGTGCTGTTCGTTGAATGAATGTTTTGTCAGCCCGTGTGTTTCCCGTCTCCTGGCCTCCTCCAGCCTTTCCTTGGTTTCTGATTGTCCAATACCCTCCTCTGCCCCCGCATGCATGTTCTCTGCATCTCAACGCCGGGTTCTTTCTTCCTCCACTCAGATGAGGTTGTTTGCTTACGAAGGAAACATTGTTGCACCTTCAATTTTTTTTTTAAACAAAACCTATGAACGACAAAAAGTTGCTGATCCTGCAGTTTGGAAGTGAACACATATTAGTGTTTTAACAAGTTAGGGCTGGCGAATCATCTTCGAATGTCGAGATTGTAAGAAAATGACAGGAAAGAGAGAAGATAAGAAAACATAGAAAGGAAGAAGTAAGAAGAGAAAAATATTGAAGTAATGTGAGAGTTAAATAAAGGGGAAAAAATAGAAGAAAAGATACAGAGGATGGATAACTGGATAAGTAAATAGATAAATAAGCAGAGGAAGGACAGAATGACTCATAACGATCTGTTTGAATGAATGCGTAGGGTTCAGATGTGTCGCGCGATCGATGCCACGTTGGCGCATGACAAGTTTCGGAGTTGTTTTTTTCAACACGCGCATGTCCGGAGAATTATTACGAGCAGGCGCGTGCGTGCAGCTCGAGGTCGCTGTCTTTTTTTTTCCAGTCAATCAGAGAGGGAGTGCGTGTTTTCGCAGTTAGTGCTATGTTTAGAGTCGCGATGTTACCCAAAATGGCAACTTGGCCATATAAATTAAAGCGAAGGCGGACGTAGTTTGATCTCATCCCTCGACAGCAGCAGCATCTGTCATCTTATGATGCTTCTGTTTCTGCTTTGTATTTATGGCTGTTAATAGGTCTGTGGTATATTTGTTTGCTGACTGCTTCGTGCATTTACGTGTTTTTCGTTTTCTTTTGTGAAAAGCGCATTGAACCTGCAGTGAAAGTGAAGAAATATGCTAAAGAAATCTGCAATAATAAAAATGTCCTCCTCCTCCTCCTCCTCCTCCTCCTCATCATCATCATCATCATCATCGTCATCATCATCATCCTCATTTTTTCCTCTGTGTGTCTCTCTACCTTTCAGTACAATAAGGACAGGATGTGTTGGGTTCAGATCTCGTCTCGGCAGGTACTTTTTTTCTGAATTTTTCAAAGTTGGCTTCAGATCTGTTGGTATGTGTTGTTCGTTTTCTGCAAATATCATCTATAATTTCTTCCTAGGGACTAAGTTTAGTTGTGGGTAGGATGTATAGACCAGTAACTTTTCCAGTTCCAATTCTTTCTCTCTCTCCTTCGGTCGAGCTTTCCGGTTGCGCAAAGGTTGGCGTCACCAATACAGTGAGGGTTGGCTGTCCTGGGTTCAGTTCTCGTCTCGGACAAGCTGTTCTTTCATTCATGTAGCATCTGTTTACAGAACTGGCTGCTTTGTTGGGGTATATCCTTAGTTGCTGGCTCAGCGTTAAAACACCTATTCTCTCTTCCTCTGTCTCTTCACCTTCCCTTCCCTCACCACCACAGCTTTCAGAACTCTACCTCCTCATGAGGTGGACAGAACAAACAAACACAACAAAATTGAGAAAGGCGAGGCTGAGTTAAAAGATTACAAGCATTCCACGTTCAAATGCAGGACCGGCCTCTAAACTCCCCGCGGAAGGTCTCGAGCCCACCTTGGTGTGCCTGATGACGTCACTGGTATTTGTACCTGACATTTGCTGCTTAATTAAATGTGTTCGCTATTGATTGCAAACGCTTCCTTCCCCTCATCCAATTTTTTTTTATTTGGAAAAAGGTCTCTCTCTCTCTCCATCTTGCTCACTCCCTCTCTCCTGCCTCCCATACGTCTGCCTCTCTAGTCCTGAAAATTGTCCCGAATCGATCCGAAAGCTGCTTTCCAAACGGTTTTGCCGAGATGACGTCATGATGACGCGAGTATGACGCAGTTTGCGCGGAGGTCCGAGCATTGAAAGGTCAAGCCGCGGCGCGTGGTAGGCGACGTCGATACCTCCAGCGTGGAGTCTGCAGCGAGCTGCTTCACGTGATATTTACGTGGTCACCACGCCGGCGGAGTTTGCAAGGGGCCTGGCTGAGAGAGTCTTGTCTTGCTGGACGGGCGGGAGACGGCGGGCAGGTTGTGATATTTGCAAGGTGAGAGGGAGAAAGAGCGAAGAGATAAAGACGGAGGGAAGGAGAGAATCAAGAGATAGAGAGAAAGTCATAGAGGATGAAGAGAATGAAGAGATAGAGAGAAGGTCATAGAGAATGAAGGTGGAAATGAGGTAAAGGAGAGAAAGAGTGAGGAAAAAAGGAGGAAAGAGTATGTCTGTGTTGGAGGAGGATGGATTCGTGGAGAGAGAGAAAAGAATGGAAGAGAAGAAAAGGGGAAAAATAATGGAAACGGAACAAAAATAGAAATCATTAAAAAATTGTATCAGAAGCATTGAAAATGTTTTGCTCTCTTCTTGTCTAACTACCTGCCCACTCACCTGTTTGTTCGTACTACCTACCGGTCTACTTGTTTTCCTTTCTTGTACTCACCTGTCTACTCACCTGTCTACTCACCTGTCTGTCTACTCACCTGTCTGCCTACTCACCTGTCTGTCAGTGTACGTAGATGAATTATTCACTAGTAATAGATGTATATTATTTGCCTATTTTTTTCTTTAAAAATTTGAACCAAGACCAGATACTGTCGACTCATCTCCACAGAAGAAGAAACGACAAATTCCAGCATTCTCCCCCACCCCCTTAACCATGACAGATTTACCTCCCTTGTCGGTTTTGAACGTAACCGACAGAAGTAATCTTGCTGCGGGTTGGACGATTCCTAGAGCGTCCTTGTAAGGGTTAATGTCTAGACTTGAGTGACCTGCATGGAGAGTGTTAAGCAAAGATAACGGATTTTTTTTTCTTTTGTGTGTGTGTGATTACGTGGGCGTGTGTATTGGCGTTGTGTTGGCAAGAGCATCGATTGACAGCCTTGACACGAGGGATGGTGTGAGTGTAGATGGAAAGTAGCTGCAGTAAGTAAAAGAAAATAAATAAGGAGAGAGAGAGAAGGAGAGAGAGAGTGTGAGAAAATAGAAATGTTGTCTTAGTCTCTTATTTATTTTATATTATTTTCTAATCCCAAAAAAAGGACTTGAAAGATGGTTGACAAACAAAGGATCGGAACCGTGCCCTTTGGATCTCTGATCAATAATGAACACAAGACGGTCATAAAAAAAAGAAAAAAAAAACAACAGCCTGTTGCAGAACCTCTACAGGAAGCGAAGGAAAAGCAACGAACCTCAATTTCAAGACTAGATGATGATGAGGATGTGGTGGTGTTGGTGTTGGTGTTGGTGGTTGGAGAAGGGTGGGTGGGAGGGAGGGGCGGGCAATGGCGAGCCGACCTCGGCCGATGCGATGTCGACATCGCTGTTGCCGCTACTGGTGGTCGTGGCGATGGAGATGACATTTACGTGTCGAGGGTTCATCTGACTCCCTGCCTGCTCATACCTACACCCACTGCCTAGACTACTAGGCCTTCAAAACACGTGTTTGCACTGTTCAGCAAAGTGACTGCAAATGTCTTTTTATATATTATTTTGTTTCGTGTTTGCCGAGACTAGCCTTTCGCCTCTCGCAAACCATTTAGAAGTTTAATATCCGGAACAGCGATAAAAAGTTTTAAAGTCAACAACAGATTTGCAATAAATTTGTCACTTAGTTACTTTTTATTTTTTTATTTCATTTTTGGCAAAAGTTCTCGACTTTCATTTCCTACAACTAAAAGCCACTAAACTGAAAACACAACATATGATAAAGCTTGAACTTTTATACATCCGTCAATACAAGAGTTAGCATTCTTGTTGATAATTAAACCGGAAGCAGATTTGTGTTCTGCCCTCGTTCTAGAAGATAACTCGAAAAATTTGTCTGCAAGCAGTCCAGTAGAGGTATACGTCTGTTTGATGACAGTCACGACAACACGACAGAATCTGTGAACTTGGTCCACCCTTGATTTTCACATCCTTTGAGAAGGATATGAAAAGCAGTGTTCTCACCAAATGAGTGTTTGGCCCGATTATGACCAGCTTCCTCCTTAAATATATCCTTGTGTTTTCTCCTTTGGGATCCCTGTCATCAAAGACTGACATCAAGCATCTTCCTCACCTCCTTCAAAACTGTCATGATTCAACACTTTCCGAAAAAAAATTTCTTTAATGAAAATTATTTACAAAACATTATTGTCCCATGTCAAAGTTATCGAAATTGTAAAAATAATTCCCATTTAAAAGTGATTTATTTTGAATCAAGCAGTTGCATTCCTCATGCTCAGTCTGTTTATCGCTGATTTCCCAGTCAGAAACGATTAGACTGAAGGTCCTGAATGGCATTTTGTGGTAAAGGGCAGGTGGCAATAGTCATCTTGTGAGACCAGTCAGCAGCTTTTGACACGAATGATCATTTAATACTTTTGCCGCCTCCATATTGTTTGTATTTCTTTGGGTCCTCCCCTATAGCGTGATTTTAGTCTTCCTTTTGTGGAAGACCCCCTTCTGTCCTCGTTGGTGTTCTGCTCTCAGCAGTCGTGATCTTTACCTTTTCGTAAAGTAGAAGTGGACTGGACGGATATTTCAGTTCTTTTTTAGTCATGAACCTTGCTTTTGGCTGACTAATATGTCTTTAGACTGATTTGTCTCTATCATCTGCATTTTTTCCTATGTAATCAGTATCCGTCAGTATTTTTCCGTTCGGACTGTTCACATCCTGGTTTGTGTCTTCGGTTTATAAAGTCTTGATAATCGTAATGATGTCTTGTCCGTTCATCCTTTGTTTCTTCTCACCAAACTCCAGCAGCTTTAAAACTCTGCAGCACAACTCATACTCCAAGAACACAAATGAGATCATGAAAGCATCCTTTCCTCCTTCTTTACTGACTTCCTGTCCAGGCTCGTAAAGAATATACTTGCTTCACTCTGCTTCCTACTTCTTGCTTCTCCTGCCTCCTACCACACTTCATTTGCAGTAGGCATCTCCAACTTCTGCAGATACTTGGTTCCTGTTTTGTTTTTTGTTTTTTTTTTCAGAATCAGGGCGAAGAATTTTGGTGAATGCATGTTTGTCCATTCAGCATTACCTTGTTGGAACTTTTGGGACCCGCAGTCGGCATACAAGAGTCTTTCAAACATGCCCTTAAAACACACTTGTTCAAGAAGCATCTGGGCCCAGTTGCACAACACATTTCTAATTTTAAGCCTTAAATTTATTTAGATAATCAGTTTTATTACAGTGCACAACGCAGTTTCACAACTTTAAAAAATTCATAATTGTTTTTAAATAAGATAAAACTGTTTAAACCAGACTTTTGTTCCTCTTAACCAATTTTTTCCAAGGCACATGTGCAACGCATCTAAGTGGCAAAGGAACGATTAAGTAACACTTTCTATATTTGCTTTGTTGAAACAGTTTTCAGTTTCTGAAACATGTTTTGCAAGTAGTCCCTGGGGTTTCAGGCCACAAGTTTCAGTCTTGCATTGCTCTATATCATTAGTAGCTTTGAATCTTTTGAAATTAGTTGAAACGTTGATATTACAAATATACTAAATATACTATACAGATAAACATTTATGATTGTTATTGTAACTCTTTTGTCTTTGTTCTTCTTCCCATTATTATTATTAT